>JBBBDQ010001981.1:3667500-3767500 GCA_037127315.1 Ascarosepion bandense | reverse complement strand
AGTTTTTTTACTATGATCGGTTATGCCAAATTTAAAAACAAAAACGCCTGTACACTGGATTCGTCCCCAATCACCATAACTGTAAACGGCGACAAATTATGAAAATCCAGTCTGTTATGGGTGAAAAGAATGAACAGAAGGGGGAAAAAATTGATTTTACTATGAGTTATTACATCTGAAGATGCTAGATACTCAGCAGAGGAAGACCAACAAAAACCCTTTCTTTGGTTACAAAGCAAGTGTCGTCTAGACCTGATAAACAGCGTCTCCAAGAACTTCAGATAGAACTACGAGTGTGATTTGGCAAAAACAGAAAACAAATCCACACTAAAACCCGCAGTACAACTCTGATTATTTATCAAATGATCCGCAATATAAGATCTGTAAATATTTCGAATTGTATCACCATTGTATGATTTGTATCAAAATTCTGTTTAAGGATTTTAGCAAATACAAGTTCTTTAATCCTAAAGTCCAAACGGTGCTTCTTTCTACCTATGTAATCGGCTCCATAACTTTATTTAAAATGGTTAATAATAGAATTAACGCGGTTGGCAGGTAGAAATTTTTTACGCATAAATGGAAGGACATACCTAGTTTTAAATACAGTAATTACGTTAGCTACATAATAACACTCACGTTAACATAATAAAATCCGCTTGGCAAAGGTGTCACTAACTCTACACAATCACAATATTCGGAGATAGATTGGATATTTTCTAACTGTTGCAGGTCTAATTTTGTTAAATTCAATTTTGTTTAATTTTTGTTAGACTCAGCAATTATACCTTGACTAACCGATTGAACAATGTCCGACGGATAAATATTATTCACGAAGATACTAAGTATACAACTAATCTTTTAAGGTGTCATTTGAAAAAAATCATTGGCGCCCCGTGGGTCAAAGTCTAAATCCCATCAATCTTCTGTTGCTTAGGACAAAAGGAATCCTAAAGTAAAGACACGTAAATGTATGCTTCCTATATACTGAAGTAATAAAAGTGGAAGGTGTTCTACGAACCAGAACATATAAGAAAGGAAAAGAAAATTGACCACCTTATCTACAGTAAATTTAAGGACAGGATGAACACCGTTGAGTAGGGAGACGAATTGGTCAACCTCCGATTCGTTGTTGAAAACATAAAAAGTGACATCAACAAAACGGAAGTAAACCGTTGGCCTAGAATAACCTAACATTAGGCTCTCCTCGTCAATTCTCATATATAGTAATTTCTAACTTAACCCTTTATTACAATCATTGGTGTACATGGACTCCATTCCTTGCGTAAAGCCTCGATTGGAAGTCAAAAGTTATCTCCATCTAAACCTGCAAGTTACGTGTTCACTACTGCTGTAACCTGGTATATATCTAACGCCCATATCCACTGGAGCATGTGTTCTTACGGAGACATGGCCCAGTTGATATAGACGTTGGTTAGTTCCCGACTTGACTCTTAGAGTTGTGAGTTCAATACCAGGATACAGCAGTAATGAACTTGCTGATTTAGAGGGAGATAACTCATGACTTTTAATCCAGGCTTTACACAAGGAATGAGGACGATATATCCCAGTGATTGTAATAAAGGTTTTCGTTCGAAATTCTTAGCACCTGAAGAAGGCCGGTGCATACAATGGCCGAAACATGGCAACAAAGCCGGGAGCTACAGTCCGAATGATGTAAATACTGATGGAACTTATGAAGGTAACTCGCCAGAACATCTGCTATTGTAGTAGCGACAGAGCGTGAACCTTACAAAATTTTGTCGGAGTTAAAATGAGTTGTAGGTGCAAAATAATAAACTAAGAGGGGAAGTAGACGCTTTCGATCTACGCTAAAAATAGTCCTAATAAAATGATATCATCTTCAAATACGATAATGCAATAGAAATCTTCCTATAAGGCAGGGATGAAAGAGAGTTTCTTCACAGACTCAGTAACTTAAAGCAGCACATATAACTATACAAGATGATAATGGGAATATCATAGACCGAACATTTTAACAACAAGGATGTTCTAAAGACAACGCAAACAAACAGAGAATATCTAGTTAGAATTATAAAGCGGTATTTGAAATTTCTGTAAAACACAATGAGAAATGGTCTAGAAAATTTGGCACTTACATAATTTATAGCATTTATCTGAGAAAATTCTCTGAAAGAAAAACAGGAGCATGAAAAACGAAAAATAGCAGGGACAACTATTGTTAAGCGGTAAGAAGTCGATAAAGCAATAGAGAACCATCAACGTCCTTAAGGGACACAACAATTAAAGAAGAATGCATGTAGTTTAGAGAACACGTAATGTTCGTATTTTGTGTTAAATAAATATTCTATGCTTGATACTCTTGATGTATAATTTGGTTTACATTGACATAGCTTTGTTTGCTAGTCGGAAGAATAAGCGCAGTGTGTTTTTTTTTTAGATTCATTTTATTTTCAAGTGGCTCCCGGGGTCAGTTTCTTGAAAGACGCAGGAGCCACTGTGTTTAGATAACAAAGAACGCATTTATTTTTTTCCCGCGAATACTTTGATTCATTCCGTAGATCAAAAGAAAACGGATTTTTGGCTAATTTATCATTTGCTTGTTGTTTGTGGAGGTGAAAAATTCTGCTTTGACCTTTACTATTGTAGGGCGGAATTTGCGGGTAATCAATCCTGTACAGAAAAGGATGCGTGTAAATTTGGATATTCATCGGAGAACTTGTGGCACAAATAGGTTTCCTCTAAGAAACAAAGGGAAATGCCTGTGCAGAGTGATTAAGAGAAATTTCCATGTATACTGACACATTGAAAGAGTTATTACTCTTTGTTCGATTTTATTCAAAATGAAGGTTCAAAATCCTATGTATATCTGCAAAAATACGCATTCATTCCTTTAAATTCAATTAATGTACAATTATATAATTTCAAGCCACTCATAAATACCCGAGAGTCGACCCGAATAAAAAGCCAAATGTTTCATCATGTTATTATACAACATCAGAAATGGGAGTTCGTGTAGCAGAAAAAAAATTCAATATTCTCGACAATAACATTATATCTGTCATATTTTGAGTTGATAATCATTTTGACAAAATTTCTTCTAACAAGACAGTATATACACCAGAATTACTGAAATAGATTTTACAAGTAAGTAAATTTATACCTGGTTTGTTTGAGAATAGCAATTAAATCGGATATTTAATATGAAAAACCCAGAGAACCAAATTTGATAATAAGAATTCTATTATCGTATCACGGATTCTGCCTTTTCTAGAAGGCATTTAGTGCATTGAAAACCATTTAATTAAAATAAAATGTATTAGTACACAGAATTTCTGAATTTGGACTTTAAAAAGTACTGGGTATAATAAGTAAGAGACAGTGAAAAAAACCTTACATTCACCCAACTACCATGACGCAGAAATAATATTTTACTAAGTATACTCTCTTCAAAATAGGCTGATTTGTTCAAAATTAGAATAAATATTGGTTGTATGCAATTTATCATTTTTGCCTTGATTTCATATTAGAATAGGATATACTGTCAACTGAGTATATGTAGGACAAGAGAATCTAGTCATCAAAACAAATGCCGGTTGTTAAATAAATAAAATTCTCTGTCACTAAAAATAGATAAAAGTGTTGAAGTTTTATGGAAATAATTAAATGAACAAATCAAAATTGATACAGTATACCCTAAAAAATATTTGTATGGGCATGAAAACGAACATCATAGTCTGCTCAGTTAATTAAAGACAAGACCTTTAATCAAACAGGGTATAGAATTACGGCTGGTAGACGATTCAGAAGACAAATGGCAATTTTGAAAGGAGGCAATTTGTTTTGCTAGTATATATATATATATATATATATATATATGTGTGTGTGTGTGTGTGTGTGTGTGTGTGTGTGTGTTTATGTGTGAGTGTGTGCGTATATATGTGTGTGTGTGCGTATGTATTTGTGTATGTGTGTGTTGTGGATCTTCCGCAGAGAGTTCGACAATGCACAAGGCAGAACTAGCTGTCCGTAACAGTATTTAATTGCTTTTCCCAATTAAGACAGAATGTGGCACAAGTCTTTTTTCTATCCCTGTAGCCCGGATAAAAATTATGTCGCTACCCTTCGACAGAGCCTCGACTGGGCTATTACTCTCCACCGAAGTCAGAGATTTCAACAATGCGCACGGCAGAACTAGCTATCCTTAACGATATTTAATTGCCTTACGACTTAAGACAAAATGCAGCACAAGGCCGTGTTTATGTATGTGTAATCCGGGCCTTATAGCCGGGGAAAAATTATGACTGACTTTCCCCAGACGAGACTCTAACATTTGGCGGAGCCTCGATTGGGTTATTACTCTCCGATCGAAGGCATATACCTCGACAGTGCGTAAGGTAGAACGACCTGTCCTTGATTGACTAATAATGTCACGCAGGTAATTATATATAGTAAGAGAAAGAGTCAATTCCTTGGAGAACGGTACCATAAAAATATATATATAAATCGGTCTATTTCGATCCAGGCCAGAAGCAAGTGGATGTATCTAGGCACACTGACGAACTGTGATGCAGCGAAACAGGCGTGTATGTGGATGACAAATATATTATGCTCTCATTACGATTGAGCTCTACAGAGAAGAAAAATTTAAAAAGAGTTTCCACTTCTGTGGTATATGCGTTACTCTTCAGAATTGAATTGAGTCATTTCGTTGACTGGCATACACTACTTATATACAACACGTCAAAATTTATTTTCCCAGGTTCAATGCGCCTGTGGCTTCGTGGCTAGAGACAACGACTGACACCAAATCTGTCTAGTTTCGATCCCGGCCAGAAGAAAGTGGATGTGTCTAGCTACACTGATGAGTTTTGATACGGCAAAACAGGCTTGTATATAGATGACTAATATATGTGTATATATATATATATATATATATGAACGCACGATTTAATTTGGCCGGAACGGTAGCGTTTCTACACAATATTTGTAATTCATCATTTTCTTTTTCATTCTACATAGATTCAACTTTAATATATGAAAAGCAGATGCCTTATAGACATAGCCTATATTCATACACAGAATGCAATGATCAATTGAGTAATTGTGTCACTTGTTTTTTACGGTTTATCAATCATTTGCCGGTTATCAAAAAAACACTGAAAATAGTTTTAAATTATATTAATTTATTTTAGAGATAATAAGGATTTACTGATAAATTATCACATGGCTGGGGAGAAGGGGTGGTTTTATACATTTCCCAAAGCTTTTGCGCGTAAGTAAATATAACGAATTAGAATTGAATAAAAATTCTATTTTCGATTTTATATTCCGAGCCGTTATCCATTACCCTTCACGAAAATCTAAGATTTACACACCCTGTTATTCCCAACCGGTCACATATCTAGAGGCTGATATTATTCCGTACTGCTTAACGTCACTGACTATACGAGAATCGGTATTTCAACTAGATATTGCTTTAAAACTGGGAACTTTAAATAGAGAGAATAATAATTCTAATAAACAGACTTTGTTTGTGGAATTATTCATATTTCCCTTTATCATACTATTTCATCATGTGTCGTGGGCCTTCATGATATAGGCGATTATGGAC
This sequence comes from Ascarosepion bandense, assembly GCA_037127315.1. Lineage (NCBI taxonomy): Eukaryota > Metazoa > Mollusca > Cephalopoda > Sepiida > Sepiidae > Ascarosepion > Ascarosepion bandense. The sequence goes on along the minus strand of JBBBDQ010001981.1, from coordinate 3,761,904 downwards.
TTCCAATTGGCCTTGTCTCTTGTCGCTCTCAATATTTTTTTTCGTGTCTCTACCAAGATCCATTCCGCCATCAAATATGTCTTTAGAATGTTTTCGAAAAAAATAGCTGAAATATGTTTGTATTTATTATTTTTCTCTTTTGCAGGATGATATAGAGAAGAACACAGTCATGAAACTTGCAACCACACGAATTTCGATGAAGCAAACTAACCAATCAAACAATTATTTCTGCAAACGTCCAGCTGGAAAAAATGCACGGCTCATATATTCAGAGCTTTTTCCATCCAATGTTCCAATGCAAAACTTCCCAGAGCTCTCTGTACCTACTTATCCAAAGACAGAGCAGCATTTTCAGAAGAGAACTGCAATTCAGAACAGGATGCAGTCATTGGCAAACCCGAGGATAAAACTTACACTACAAAACCAAAAAAGATTTCAATGATCTGATCTGATATTTTGGCGACACAAAGTCCAATGTCGAGTGTATTATGTCAACACTCAAGCAGTGAATATAGTTAGATAAAAATATGCAAGTCTGTGTCAGAGAAAGGGTCGCCAGTACTTTTGAAGCTTTTTCCTCCTTTTTTGGTTTCTGCCAAGATGTGATTGTTCTGTTTGTGTTTATCGGAATCACCTGAAATCCAAGCAAATGGAAGTTTGAAACACAAATTCGTGCTGCTTGTGGGTTACTTAATTTGATTAAAATAACATCGCTAGAAGACGCTCCATAAACACATAAATAGAAAATGGTATTCTCAGTAGTTTCTCTCGCATCTTTCACAGCTCTGGTTAGAAAATACAGTAAGAAAATGCCCCCCACAGGGCACGTTTATTTAAATTTCAATGTATTATTTTGTCTTGGATCGTTTGTACTCATACACACGTCTCTCACTTACGCCTACGCACATTCCGTAAACACGCATTCTGTAAATTAAATGTTTTCTATGGAGGTAGTCTTGATATGTCATTAGTCTTCATCAAATATTATCTCATAATTTTGTTAATATAATGCAGTGAATGTTGAACAATATCATCAAAGATGAAGGAAAAACGTAAGTAACTGAAATAGGGTTCTATAGAAGGATGCTGCAGATATCATGGATCGAGCATGTGAGCAATGATGAGGTTTTAGAAATGATGAAAACGAAAAGGAAATTTATACTGTGCATCAGAAAAAGACAGCTGAAGTTCCTGGGACATGCAATGAGGAAAGAGGGCTTGGAGAACCTGATACTAACAGGCCAGATAGAGAGAAAAGGGGACAGGGAAAAGCAGCGAATAATATATTGAAGGACGTAATCAGTTAGATGATGGAACAAGGGTTTCATGGTGTAACAGAAGAAGGCGTGCTAAGAGCTACCAGGGATAGGGAGACGTCTTGAAAGAACAGGACACATAAAAGAAGAAGAATATAATGCAATGTCATTTGCTTTATGTACTGCTTGAGATAACTATATATATATTTTCTTTTAATCATATCACCCCGAACAAGGCGGTAACGCCACTGATGTGCAGGGGGCTACAAAGGAGTGAAAAGAGAAAACTGGAAACCGCATCTTAAACAGAAAACAAGGGATGAGCCTCTTCACCTGTTCAACAGACGTGGGTGGAGTGTAAACCGGGCGATATTTTATTCTATCTACTCCAATTGAAAAAAAAAAGTAAGAAAAAAAGTGAGAAGATTGGAAAAGAGAAAACCGGAAACCGCATCCTAAACAGGAAACATGGGATGTGCCTCTTCACCTGTTCAATAGACGTTGGTGGAGTGTGAACTGGGCAATAGTTTAGTCTATCTACTCCAATTAAATTACTCGGACTCACATTCGTTACGAGGAAAATATACAAGTAGACACGTATTTTCTTCATAATCACAAGAAACACTCCTGCAGAATACTTCATACCAGGAATTTGTATACATCTCTTCCCCTGTCCATTCGGTCTAGCTCATTCTGTAATACAACAGTAAAAAAAATATTTTGTTAGATGCGTGGAATTATGAGGAGTACGGTTAGAGGTTTATCGGAGATATGAAAATGGTAGCCTTCATAATGGATGTCCAAGAATGCTTTAGCAGATTTCCATGTTGTATTTTCTTTTTAGATACCAGGGCACAGTGGCACGCTACCCCATGTGAAACTGGCAACAACAGAGAGAGTCCAGTGTGGAGATAAACATGGTCAAATGGGAAACACAATTGGTTCCACAGAAAGTATTGTTTCTTCCGTGGTAAATAACATTGGGCTTTATATAACCCTTTGACACCGCGCTATATAAGGAACCCGCAGAAATCTTGTACCTTCAAGACTTTTTCTCTAAGATGTCTCTTGCAAAAGTCAAAGTCGGTGACTTCTTCGGTTCATGTGCAATGAATTTCCCAAGAAGGAACGACAAAAGCTCTATGGAATTGCAGTTGTTCTGGGCTTCTTTGGGAATCACAGTACCGAAACTATTTGAAATACTGGTAAAGAATTTCTGCAAAATGATCTGTATGGTATCCTTAAAATTACTGTTTCCCTAAACTCTTTTGATATATTTAATGTATCATACGTATCATATCAAACAGGGTAAATTCTATTAAAAATGAAAAGGTAGTTTCTGCAATGTAATATCTGTAGGTATTCTATTGACGTATGAAATGGGACATCAGGTTATAATTGATGTCGCAGCTGAGTGCAGCTTTTTCCAGGGTAGGATTTGAGAAAGATATCTCGAACGTTTCTTTGATACCCCGTTGTTTTAGAAACACGTGTGTGTTTATCGACAATCTGAGTCAGAGAGTAAGCGTTAGACAAATCATGACTGTATCTGTCTTCTTTTCCGGTTTTGTTTATATGGATTAACCACTCCTTCTCGAGAATATTGCGGTCAACACAAAAATGAATGACACCTGAGGGATGACCAAGAAGATTATCATCAATCCTCACATCTGTTTTGCAAACATTACAATTCTACGGATCTATTGACAATACCAAATGAGACAGAAAGGGAACTATTGAATGAGGCTTACGAGAAAGCACAAAAATCAGGGAATCACTTATTCAGTCTCTGTCATTTTGGAATACATTCTTAATGCAGATATTAAAACCATGTTCATGGCTATAAAGTGATTGTATAGTCAGAGTTCCTCTTTTGGGATAAAGTGGTTAAAACCAGTTTCCGATATGGACATGAGATTTTCAATTGCTGTTTTATTCCATATTTGTTTTCTCACATATTATATGTTAAAACTGAGTATCGTATAAGATGAATTTGTAACATATTGGCTCTAAGAAATTTACTAATTTTTGCTCTTTTGGCTTAATTAGTAAATCTATTTTAAAACATGATAATATTATTGCATAAATGTATGTAGCATGTACTAAAGAGTTCGCAATTTTCAGTAGAGAATACTTTGTTTAGTAACGCAATTTATTACTATCTATGGTTGCAAGAAAACAACTACTTATGTAAAACGTATTCAGCAAAATGTTAGTTTCAAAAACAGCAAGTTGAATATTTTGTGATTTCAGAAACGGAATGGATTTGATAATATAAACCTTGATTGAATTTTGCTATTTTAAAATGCGACAGTTTATTTTGGATGTTGTTGGATAAAGTGTAGGAAAACTATTATTTATAAAGAAGAATATAAAATAATAATAACTATAATAAATAAAATAAAATAAAACAAATAACATTGAAATTTTGACTGAAATAAAATGAAAAAAACAATAAAAATTCTACAGCATGCACTGGAAAAGGTTTCCTGCATGAGAACGAGGCTCATCTTGCGTAAAAACACCCAATTCAATTTCGTCGCTATCGACCTTCAAAGTGCCGTCTAATTCTTCTATTCAGCACATTGCTTGTCATAAGTCGAAACAAATTTCTTCCTCTATCACATGCAACCTTGAAACCACTATAACTAAAATACACATACCCCAGTACACAAAATCAAATAAAATTATATGATGCTATTTTACAATCTAACAATGCTTGTAGTGTTATTTCTTTGTGTTTTTTTATTTCCGTGGACACTCGGCTATCACTGTTGCTATAATGTGGGCAGAACCACAAGAACAAATTTTATAGGCTATTTTGAAATAAGTGTATAAAATGGTTTAAACATAACGACAGTTTCACAGCTATATTATGTAAATAATAAGTGGATCAGATAGACATGATATATATATATATATATATATATATATATATATATATATATATATATATATATACAGTACTCTGTAAAAGTATTACGACAGGAACAATTTTGTCTTGTATGAGACATAGTAACAGAGGAAATATAACTTAATTAAATTAATCTTTGATGAAAATAGTTGTTAGCTCTGCTACCTTTGGCATTGTGGGCTGCGTGAAAAAGAAATCATTTGCCAAATTCAAAAATAAAGAGCACTTGCATAAACTATTCCATACAACTAACTATTATTAAAATAAAGTTTAAAAAGGAACCTTTAAACTATGCCGACATATTCACAGTTAAATTCGAGAGGGTGAATGAAAAAAAAGTCAGTCATATCCAAGGATAATTGAATAATGGGTAGTTTCAAAATAACTTGTTAAATAGAAATTAGCGAAAATTAAATATAATTTATTTTTAATACATTTATTTTACACCTACTTTTAAATAATCAATATTTATAAGCAATTTACTTGCCTTTTCACCCAGTATTTGCATTTCAGTGACGTTTTTGTGAAAATCTCCCCTGTCCTAATAATTTTGCACAAAAGTAGTGTACAAAAGATTTATGACAGGGGTGATTTAAAATTTTATTTTGATGCCTCATAAAAAATAAAATAGTTCTTGTGCTAATACTTTTGCATAGTACTATATATTTGAAAGAAAAAATTGATTTTTCTAAAAAAATACACTAAATTTCAAGGGCTAAGAGTGAAAGAAACAGCGAGAAAAATAAAAGAACAGTTTTGCAGACGTTTTGATGTTGCATTTAAATTATTGATGAGCGTAATTGACAGGAAAACAGGAAGTCTTCTATAACGAGAAATGCAAAAAAGAAAGTCTTAGCAAATCACTTACAGTTACAATCAGCAAATTCAACATTCAACATTGCAATGATGAGACCTAACAGACAACTCTGAGAGCTCAAGTGTATACTGACGGCGAAAAAGACAGTGGAAATGTTATTGGGAAGGAAGTACAAAAACAGATAAGATATTAAAATGGGTAGAAGGTAAAGATTTACGGAGAATTTAAAATTTTGAATATTGTAGTTTAGAGGAAAGCAAGAAGCCGGGAGACACTCGCAAGCGAGAAATGCAGAAGAAGAAACTATTAGCATAGAACTTACGGTAATATCTTGAAATTTTGAAAGTGAAAACAACTTTTTATTTTAAAATATGTTATATTAAACTTGTTGATACATAGGTTCCCATACGTGAAAATTGTAGGAGAAGACAATAATAGCATAAAACTTAGAGCTGCACTTAAAAATATCAACATTGCATTTATGCAATCAGCTCTCACGAATGATGTTTTGGCAGTTTACTTTCTTAAAAAACCAGTATCCCCATTTCGATTTTCGCAGAATAACACACTTATGAATGATAGTGTAAAATTAATGACATTAAATTACGTGTAATTATATGAAAACATGATTATCCAGTTATTTTAAACTATACTGAACATCACTCGTTCGTATGTCTAATCAATCGCATAATATAAAAACTAAAAATCGACACCTTGCAAACATAGCAATTTGTTTGTCTGTGGTATCTGTTCTTCCTGGAGGAAAATATTCCTTTATAGACAAGGTTCTCTTTGAAAAAGTAGATTAAAGGATGAGATATACACTTGAAAAAGAGCTATGCACCTGTTCAAACGTCTTGATCATAAAAAGGAAATCTTTATTTGCATGAATAATTTATGGTATTATCAGAAATAACTTCGTAGCTGAGATATTTTTGAATTTTTTATTCTGCTAGAGGAGGACTGTTGTCCGTGCATTCAAGGTAGGATTATAACACTCCGATCATCTTTATAAAATTATTCTGTTGACAAATTATCTTTATTGAGATTTTTAAGGAAATATTAGAAATAAGGTTTACAGATATTGATCTGAGAAGCAAGAAACATTCTCACATTTGTAATGTCACTTTCCTAATTCACAATTTCTGATTTTTTGTAGTACATTGCTAAACATAGATATATTTATGTATAAATGGAACTTTGCGTGTGTCCGTTACCGATAGACTCCGAAACGGCTGAACCGATTTTCTTGAAAATTTACATAGTTGTACTATAAGCGTCTGCAAGTGTTTTTAGTTCGATTTTCTGTCGAGGTACCCCCGATGAATATCGAAAATCGATAATCGAATAAATAGGGTTATAAAAGGAGTGGTCCGATTTTAATCAAATTTGATACACTTATAGACAAAGACATAAGAAACGATATTCAGAAGTTTCAAGGTTGCAGTTTTTACAATAGTGCAGAAAATCGATGATATATATATAAGAGGCAAGATGTTTGTGTGTGTGTGTGTGTGTGTGTGTGTGTGTGTGTGTGTGTGTGTGTGTGTGTGTGTGTGTATCTGCCTGTATGTCTGTATTTTGTTCAGCCCTTTTATTTTAGTTTTTGCTTCGGGTTTGGCTCTAGGTAGGTATAATTTACTCAGAGGACTTATTTAGCCTTCAAAATTCAGTTTACGACGAAAAAAACTTATTTAATATCGATACCAGGAAATCAAAATTTGACTTACATCGATTCATTTTTCTTTCAGTCTACGGTTTTGCTTTAACTGGAAACAACTATTGCATTTTAGTCTTTCGTACCAACGTCCAAAGAGTCTGAAAGATATTTCATCCGAATAAAGAAAAATGATGAGTTAGCTTTGGTGAGTTGATATATATGGAATAGAAAGAAAAATGAAAAAGTGTGATGAAATTTTCCGTTTCATTAAGCATGAAAATTGTAGAAAAACAAATAAAAATTAATTATTTAATCATATAAAATAAAGTAATCCTACAAAATAATAACAAACAGATACATTTATTTAAGGATATATAAATATTTGCTATAAAACTTAAACAAAATAGGTTAATTATAATAAAGAGATTTGAAAACAAATAAAGAATGACTGAAATGATAAGAAAGACCTGATTAGAATGTAATAATGTTTGATTTAGCTGAAGCCTGAAGAAATAGAAGTAAAAGAAGAACACCACCACCACCACCACCACGACTAACAACAACAACAACAGGTTATAAAAGGAAAAAATAATCTCGGACAAATAACAGGAGTAGAAGAGTATAAAACAATAGATAATTACTTGTACTTGTAACGGCATTCACCCGAAGTGGGTTCAGCCGGCTCCAATGGAGTTAACCGCATCGCGCGTCATGGCCATCCGCCCTCATCGATCAGCAGCAGAATCGGCGGCATGATCTAGCCATTAGCGTTTCTAGCGTCGGACACCAAAAACACGAGGACCGGACATGAGCTCCATTTTGCTTCGACAGTAGCAAGTCACGTCTTATGTTGATCACCTCGGCGCTTCCTCCAACCAGTGGGTGCGTTGGGCGCCACCAGTTTACGGACGAATTCATACCCAGGCCGGCGCAGCACGTGGCCGAATCACCGGAGTCTCCTTTTAAGCAGAGTTTCTTCCAGGCAGAGGATGTTGCAACTAGCGCGGATGGTCGAGTTGGGGATCCGTTCGGAGAGGCGAACTCGCAGGATACGGCGAAAGCAGTATTGATCGAAAACCTCAAGTTTATGAAGATCCTCTCTGTGAAGTGACCAGGTATCACATCCATAGAGAAGAATTGTTCTCACCATGGCCTTGTAGATTTGCAACTTCGTGGATAGACTTATCTCTTGGCGAGACCCAAACTATAGATGTATTTAATGAAATCAAAAGAGTATACATTAGTTTCCTAAACGTATGAAAAAAAACCTTGGATACAGAGAAGAAAATATAAAAGAAATCTGAGTCAAGTAGGACAATAAGAAAGAAAATAATTACGAAGAGAACGTGAAGAAAAAAGTGATTGAGGAGAAATTATAATCGAAAAAGAGAAGAGAAAAAATACAATAATAAAACAAAGAATATTTACAATGTGGGGACGAGTACGTAAATGAAAAATAAAATTAAGATAAAGGAATGAAAGAAAAAGATAAGCGAATGGCAAATAACAAATCTAAAAACATATAAAAAAAACAGAAAACATAGCGATAATTATAATATAAAAATGAAAGAAAAATAATATTTGGATCATGATGATAAAGCTTAACAAGAAATGTCAATTCAGCCAGTGTTATATATTTCCTGAATCATTTCAAATTCTTTTTGGTTTGAATAATAAGCATGCAAGGCACCGTTATTCTCTCGGCATTGGCAACTACACGTTTTCATTATGTAATATTCAACCTATGTTCGCGCTATTCGGCGCCATTTTGATCGCTTCTCGACGGCGTGTGAATGGCAATTTTGATTTCTTTTTTTTCTGGCAAAAATCCGGACCGATCTGAAAACACTCGATGTTATCGCGTTAGGAACGCAGCAAACAAGACAAATTTATTAATTCTGAAATTATTCAATATATTTGGCCAATACTTTTTTAGGCTGTCATATGTGATAAAAATTGCAAGATAACACATGTTTTCTAAAAGACAGATCTGCGTGCATGCACGCATGCGCATACAAACAAACATGTATTTGGAATGAAAACTCAGTGAAACTAAAACCTGAATGTAATAAAAAAATGACTTTTCTTTCTGTCGTTTGCTTTTGCGTTTGGATAGCATGTCTTAGTCTTTTCAACTTCAAAATCTTGGAGAATCTGACGATGGCACACAAAGGAAAGACAAGAAATATGTCGCAACAGTCTTAAACTAAACAGAAACAGTAACCATTTGAAGTCAGAACGATCTATGATATTATAAATAAACATAAATAAAGCATATCTATTAATGATGCGAGATACTAACAGACCGATTGGTGAGAGTTGTTGAGTTTCAATTACTAAATTGAGTGAATGTATATTTTCATCAGGTTACGGGGTATAATGTACTCCAACAGATAAACTTCCGTAATATATGCAATATCAAATAAATTTTCAAAATGTTGCTATGAAAAGTCTTACAAATTTGTCAACGCAGACATCATAACCACAAGATTGCACATTATCCTGGGTACTGTAGTACAACATAAGTAAAATACTTGTTTGCTCACCAATAACAAAGAAAGTACGAAACAATTGCTTCATCGATGATCATAAGGGAAGACAACAAAACAGAGCTATGTGTGAGAAGGGAAATCTGTGATACCTGCTACAAATGTAAAGACGGTTTGATTCTAAAATGGCAGCATAAGAACAAAATGCGCGAATCCGTAAATATTTTTTTTAAAGTGTAGATTTATTGGTGTTATTATTATCAATATTACTGGCTTTTTTGTATGATGTATTAAGTGTCCATAATAATATTTGTGTCGCTAAACGTGTTTCGAGTTTAAAGTTGAGTTTCTTCAGGCGAATAAACTTGTGACTTTAGATATCAATATACGTTTGTTTTCGAGTGGCCAACTTATTGTGTATAAATAGATAAGTGGTGAGAAGGTCAGAAAGCTTATATGCGTGCTTGTTTTGTTTTTTTTACACTTAAGTCACCTTTCGTTGTTTTTTACAATGACTTGCAAAATTTGTTTTTTTCTTTATACTTCAAAATTGATTTCAGCAATTTTGATTCAATTCTACTGTACGGCTCATCTAGTTTCTTTTATTGCTTTTAGAATACTATTTGTATTTAGTGTGTTTTTTTTATCTTGTTTGAATTTACTGTGTCTGTTTGTATGTCTTAGGTTTTTCATGTTGTTTTGTTGAGGGAAGTATTGTTTTTTATATAAACATTTCTTCTTGCATCATGAGCGAGTCATAATCTGCATTTTGGTAGATAAGCATTACTCTGAATTTACCTCCACTACATTTGTGTAATTTTTGGGAAACGTAAGATTTCCTATTATTGGCTGATTTAATTTTACTTCTGTACAGGGTTACTTTTTTGTTCAGAACTTGTGTTGCTCTCAAAATGTAAATTATGCTCTAAAATATGATGAATGCGCAAAAACATACGTGGTGGCGACTCATTTAACTTTCGAATGTAAAAAAAACAAACTCGTACGCACATAAAATTTATGACCTGTTCACAACTTATCTATTAATACACGATAATTTGGCCATCAGAAAACAAACTGATCTTGATATGTAATGTCATAAGTTTTTTCACCCCCAGAGAGACATTTTTATACTCAAAGTTTTCACTGATGACGCATATGCAAAATAGAGATATTTGTTAGATTATATGTTTTACGCTCATAGAGTGTAGATATTAATTACGAATATTACGGCTACACGCTTTCTTACTCACTAATACTTAAATCTATTCAGAAAACATACCATTTTCCAAAGTATATAAAATATTATTTCACTAGTGAAAAATTCTAGTTGCAGACGATTACAGTTCTATATATTGTGATAGAAATATAACACCTCATTTTTAAATAATTATAATTTATTTTTTTCACTGTAATATTTAAAATAAATGGATATGAAAGGAAAGAGTTTAGTCTGAGGTGTCATAAGAATTTTGATGTAAACTTCTTTTTTGGTATGAAATATATAACTTATTGCATTCCCCTTTGATGTTCTTCGTAAGTTTTTGTTTGGTGCGATAGACCTGCTCTTTCAATCAACCACAAAGAAAAAGTCACAGTGCTTCTTGTCAGGACTACTGGCTAGTCACTCAGGCATAAAATAGGGACTTACTTTCTAATCTCTCTCTCTCTCTCTCTTTATATATATATATATATATATATATATATATATATATATATATATATATGTACGTGTTTGTCCGTATGTGACAATTTTCTGCGTGATTTAAAATATTAAGTGTTTTATGATTTGGGTCTAAAGACCAAAATAACTATTACCAACCGATATGTAGAATATCCCCAAAGATTTTCAAGATCATATTATTTTCTTAAATTTAATAAAAAATTAATATTGACTTCTATTGAGTTTGTCTCTATTGGATTTTACCTGACAGAAATACCAAATATTCTACTGTTTTATATATATAAATATATATAGTCATGGACAGATCTGTTTTGCTGTATCAAAGCTTATCAGCACGGTTAGACATCCGATTGCTTTTACCCAGGATTTAGACCTGAAATATAAAATAAAAAGTGTGAGAAGCCGTGAACGCTTTCTTTAAAATATATATTTATTATTTTGGTATTTATACAAGTTATGGAGTATGAATTGGTCATGATTTGCGCTACACGTGTTTCGAGTCTAAAATTGACTCTCTTCAGGCGAACAAATTCGTTGATTTACGTTTGGGTTTCTCTGAGTATATGATCATTCAAAGTTCTATGAAACGGCCGAGAGGCGAAATAGTGCGAGTCGATGCAGGGACCAACATGGAGAAATATATATATATATATATATATATATATATATATATATATATATATAGTCTTCTTATAGACATACACGAAAGCAGAAAATTAGATATACAAATGGGTACACTGTGCAAACAAACACAGGCTTGCACATATATGTATATATATATATGCAAAATATGACAATATTATTGTCGTACCCATAGGAAAATGAAGTTATATATATGAAGATGAAAGTACACAAATATATGTGTGTTGGTGTTTGTATGTTTTCTGATGCGCATAAGAATATATCAGGAATTCATCACCTCTGTACAATTGGATTCTAAAGAAAGTTTCTAACAGCGTGGGATGTGATACCGGAAGTCATATCTATGAAAATGCAGAGCTGCCAAAGGCCGTAGGAGAATTACGCACCAGTTCTCACCTTCATCAGGTAAAAAGATATGTACAAAATAGCATTTCGCTCTTGATCAACCGAACAAAGGAAAGTAATATTTTCTTGTAGCATTTCAATACATGAAAAATAAGAAAAAAACAACAAAAGAAATAAACAACTAAAGCAGCAGAAAAGACAGAAAATGAAAAACGAATTGAAGATGACCAAATTTTTATCATATAAGAAGAAACATTTTCAACATCTCATGAGATAATACATTTTGCTCCAATGCACGAGAAGAACTGGTTATTTGCAAGAATTTTTAAACGCGTTTTGCAAAAGCAGAAAAAAATTCTAATTGAATATACTATTTACTTTAACAATTTAAAATAAGACTACTTCCTTGAAGGTTGCATTTTATGACGAATTAAATAAACTATGTCAAAGCATTGACACAAGTTTAATTTTCCAAAAATTTCTTAAAATGTAATGTATGAAATGGATTTTTTTTGACGGTATATGAATATATTTTAGCAGCAAAATAATATTCGATGTTTAATTATTGATTTATTCGTCACGCAATGCATAAGTCGAACATTATTGTTTGTTTTAAGCGTTTTTAAATTTTCAATAAATGATAGTCAGTCACATATAAAACAGGTGTAACCTACATTTTTTGACTTTGACCTTTTAATAGAATTCATAATGCCTCGATAAGCCCAAGGTATGTGAAAAATATGAAGAATATATTTTTTGTTTAATTTTAGAAATATCGTTATTCCTTTATATTAAAGTTTCTTTGAAATATTTATTTCAGCTTTGGGTTTTGTCGAGTACAATTTCTCTTCTTTGATAGTTGCGTTTGTTTGAAAACACAACAACAACAACAATAATAATAATAATAACAATAATGATGATAATAAAAACTTGTCTAGTAATTGATAGCGGATTGTAATATAGCAACCAAGGTATTTGAAAAACTGTCAAAATATAGAGACCTGGAAATTGAAATAGAAAAATGTGGAAATTGTAAACAAGAGTCGTGCTAGTGATAGTAGGTGCACTTGGAATGATAAAAAATGGAACAAAACAACACATTGAAAGAATCCCTGGAAACCTCAGCTTAAGAGATATACAAAAAATGTCTAGTACAGCCCACACACTAGGGAAAACTTTGTCTACGAACGCTAGGGATGATAGGGGAAATAGAAAAACACGAAATGGAACCATAACAACACGCCACAACCTGTCTTAGGTCTTCCCTTAGACTTGGTTGGTAGTGCGACCATAGCAGAAATCGGAATATGATGAAACATGACATAATAATAATAATAAAGCATTTGTTATTGTACGACACTCTTAGATCGTTAAATCTTTGGAAATATACAGTCTCCTTGGTGAGAAAAAATTTACTAAAGCACAGCTTTAGAAAAGAACATTTTGATTAAACTACTCTAAACAACTTCCATTTCCAATTGGTTGAATATCCAATTATATAATAAGAAAACTCTATGATCTCCCTTCAGTTCTTCTTTCATGTATTGTGTATTTCATAGACCTACACCTCATTCTATACCTTGTTCTTCATGTATTCTGTCCCGTTACCGTCCAGTTGTTTAAGCCCACCGTGAACTCTTCTAATCTGCCTGACATTAATTCCCCTTTCGCATGAACTAAACAGTATAAACTATGGATGTAAAGTAAAAAAAAATGTATTTGTTTACCTATTCTATTATATGATATCAAACTCTGTGACAACAACGACAATGAGTTGAAGGATATCCTCAGTACTGGAAACCGATTCAGTGATGATATCAGTATGGATTTCGGATTATATAAATAGGCAAAAGTAACATTCATGACCGCGATAATCACCTAACTGCACTTACTAGATCTAGATAATGACCTAAAGATTAGAGAAGTAGAACAAGACGAATACCAAAGAGTCAGTTGTTAAATAACGAGTTGAATTAATAACAAAATATATCAGCCACAAGCACATTGGCTATTCTTGTGATGCAATACAATTTCGACATCAATAATTTGATCATATGTGACATTATATGAATAGATGACAAAAGGAAAAATCTGCCAACTTCCAGCAGCATGTTTTAAACAAATATTGATTTTGATCATCCTTACGTGCCCAGATCGGAAGGAGGCAGAGGATTAGTTCATGAGATCTTCTCCTTTACTTCAACTATCGGTCTTCAAAATTAACAGATAACTACGAATTACTGGATAATAATTTGTGTTAATAATATAAAAAAATATTAGATCAATTTTCAATATAGGAAGTCAACAAATTCGAAAGAGATTTGAAGTATGTGGTTAAATTCAAATATATCATAATGCATTTATTGTAGTCTCGATGAACCTAAATTATAAAGCAAATGAAATGTATTAAATGCTAAAAAGAAATGAAAAATAAAACTCTTCCCGGTCAGTTCTGCACGTAGCAAAAAGACTGATGTAGAGAAACCTCATAACCATCAGTGGTTAAATAGTGCAAGGTTAAACGCATAATTTGTTTTTTACGTCTTTGATCAAGGTTAAATACTGAAACAAAAGATATACCAGACGAATATTTGCTAATTAAAATTCATAAGAACATTTTTGTAAAGTTGTATTAACCGGGACTGCAGATTTTGTTATAAGTATCTAGAAAGAATTGATCATTTTATATCATGTGGCCATGTTAGCATCCGCTGATTATAAAACTTAGTAGGATAGAGATGGACAACAAATGCGGTAGAAAATATGCAAGAAAGAAAGAAGCTGAAATTAACCTACTATACTCGGTTATAGAAAAAGGACCTATAACAATTTTATGGGATATTATAATATACACAATCAAATCATATCAAACAGACATTGTGATCAAAAGCACAAAAAACAGAATTGGCTTTTTTTTATTACACTGGCAATCCATACGTATTGTAATGTATTTTTGAAGATCTTAAAAAATCTCAGACAATTCAAGGATCTTAAAGTAGGAATCTAAAAAAATATGTCAAATAAAGATCTCAATATTTTCTGTTGTAATTGAAAACCTCTGTTTGATAGGCTTCGATAGAGATGTTGAACGAAATTATGTTTGGCCATGCCTGAGAGAAATACCAAAAATGAACTAAAAATTCAGTTCATCCATATTTAAGTGCATTTGTTATGTAAAACATGTGTGATCTTAATTTGTTTTTTTTTGTCTTTAAATATATAATCAGTTAAAAATGTCATGAAATCATTTCAGACATGAAGGTTTTTTCTTGGACTCGGAAAGAAATGTTTATACAATTGAAATCAAAGGAATAATAATAATAATAATAAGTAGTAGTAGTAGTAATAGTAGTAGTAGTAGTAGTAGTAGTAATAGTTCTAATAAAAGAAGGAAAAGGAAAAGAAAACATAGATTTAGTACAGGTATTAACACAATAAAGTTCTAATTTTGATTGAATTGGTTGACATTATTGATACAAAGAAGGGGATTGATGTACTGTGACCAGGGCATTAATGTTTCGGTAGAAAGTTGTGAATTAACTCGTTAGTCACACGATTTATTTATCGACACGCTTGTAAACTATAAGCATTTAATGGACACCACTGACTTCCCAGACATTTATTGATATTTCGAATAGTCCCATCCAAGCCAATTTTATAATTGCTTTCATTTTCCAATACCAACATTCATTCCTACATTTAAAAAAATACGGATATTATATTTACGATCTACTTCTTCTGACCACAGGGATGAAATCGCTTTTCTGTGTATTTAAGTTAAAACAGTAAATTACTATTTTCAGTAATGTAGAATTGTTATTTAAGTTAAAACAGTAAATTACTATTTTAAGTAATGTAGAATTGTTATTGCGTAAAGTAGAATTGTTATTGCCCTAACACAGTTGGAATATTTCTATATCAATCGGCTTCTTTCTATTTGAATGTATTAGACAAATTTTCCATGATTGTAACAAAAAATATAGTAATTCCAATTGTGTGTCTCATAATTGATTTAAAATGTTATCATTTGAAAGTTGCGGTAAATATATAAATATAAAGCCCAAAGTTTATAACGTGCGACAGGTGGTAAGAATGAAATCTACTGTTTTGTAATTATTTGCGCATATAAGTGTCAGTTGATCGAGGAGGTTGTCCTGGAAGTTCTCTGGCTGAAGAGAAAATAATTTAAAATTATTGTCTTTTTTTGTCAAACTCATAGTTTAAGATATAGATCCTGTTGTGGGGTTCTCCCTTTTCATAAAAGTGGACTCTATAGAAGCGAGACAGAAGAATGCCGCGTTTTCTCGCAGTAATCCCATTGACACTGTCAGCTCGACGCCTTCGGGCGGAGTGCATTAACCCAGTCATGGCTCCGGCGAAGGGTAGAGTCACGACTGGGTAAAATTAAAGAGCTATTTTTGGCTAGGCTATATGGCCCGGAGAGCTCACTTAAAAAACCTTGTGCCACATTTTGCCCAGTAGGAGGGCAGATATATACCAAATACCGTGTTTTCGGAAAATACGAGAGTTGAGAGAGAGAGAGAGAGAGAGAGAGAGAGAGAGAGAGAGAGAGAGAGAGAGAGAGAGAGAGAGAGATATTAGCCGTCAATACCAAGTAGTTCAGAGTAGCTCTGTGCTCCACTCATCGAGAAGATTATTACGCAGTACCCGCGGACATAATAATATTACGGTTTAATTCCAGAGACTTGTACATATACTTTTACTAACCTGCATTCTTGGACTACTAATCTTCCTCCAAGTCTGTATCCTTACGTTAATACACTTATTTTCTATCTCAATTACTGGTCGTTGTTCATTTATTTGTGCGATCCATTCTCGGGATCGTCAACAGATCCGATAGAGACTGTTTAGTATCTGATACTATAAAGAATTTATCCATTGCTTTAACAATATTTCATTAATTTGCAGAGTTTAAAAAGGTCAGTTTTCAATCCTTACTTAAATAACGTGTAAATTCATAAATCAATATGATTTAAAAATGATATGAACTTTGCCAACAAGAGAAAATAGGCTTTAACCGCCTTTCAAATCAAACAAGTACATATGTAATAGTCATCCCCAAATGCAGGTACGAAGACAAGTACGCTATATACAAACAGATTATGCTTCATGTTCTGTAGTAAATAAAGAATATATTGTTTCACATTGTAAACATTCTTACGAAAATAAAGTGGCACGAATAAACTAAAATTTCATATTAATACTTTATACGATTAAAAGCACCAAATATAGCGTTGTTAGCCTTTTAAGCATAATTGAAATCTATAGAGATGTTTTATTGGCATTAAGTTGGAATTTATTTTTCATCATAATTTATTTAAGAAAAAATACTAGATAATTCCATCGTTGCTGCTTGTGTATTCACTAATTTTACAAATTTATAGGAAGCTTGAAAAATTACAACTGTTTAAATTTTTAAAATATAAAAACATATTTTTATCTGTCAATGTTCTTGTTTACATTTATTTATCATCTGAATAAAAACTTCAAACAAATATCTCTGTATATTTTATCACGTTTGCTTGAGTAATACATAAAGTATATCGTAAAACCACGAAAATATTTGAAAAATTAAAATTGTTGTTTTATAGATTATATAGTATAACAAAAGTCAACGTTTTGTTATTGGTCAGTAGATTTTCTTTCCAAATTGCTTTTTTCTAGACAAAAAAAGACTGTTATTCCCTATAAACTTTGCTTATCTGACCTTGACAATGATGTTTTGAAACTAAACATTTTTTCTATTAAATTCTAGACGGATGTTGAAGGATAATTTTCTAGAACTTTCGACATGCTTCTAAAATTTCATGTCTTTCCAGAAGGCTCTGGCTACATAGATGGCAGAATAAATGGAGAGGACTTAAACTCTGCAGTTTACTTCCATCTGTCTACGTACAGGCAAATTGTCGTTGATACATGCATTCCTGACATATGCCATTAAGAAACTATAAGACGAATTTTAATATGTATGTGCCAAAACTTTCAAACCTAAAGAAAAAAGGACTCTGTGGTAATATCTTATAAATTATGGGATGCTTCTGAGGAATATTTTGACATGCTTGTTGCAAACCAACGAACCTCATTTAATCTGCTAACTCTGCAAAAAGATTCTAGAAGGCAATATAACACGTTTTGTTTGTTGGGATAGTGGAATATTAAAAGTTTAAAATGTTAAGTTTTAAAGAATCACATTTTCAATATTAGTTTTATTGAAACATATGAATTAAATATTTTTAACAATCGTCCTTACAATATCATGAAAATTTTCTATATACTAAATCACTGGCAAAATTCATGAAATACGAAAAATTTTGAATGTTTTCAGTATCAAAATTCAGTAATAAAATTCAGTATTTGTGTGACATATGCTACGTGAATTGAGGTCCCAATCAGAAGTGTATTTATCCAACGTACACTTTTTTTTTTAATTCAAATAAACCAAAAATGTAACATTTTAAAACTTTTAAATAAAATATATATTATTTTCATATTTAAATTTATATTATGTTCATACTTAAATTTATATCATACTCATTTTCTGGGCAGTACAGATGTGCCACATTGCTCTCATCTCTCCCTACCAACTCGTTCAAAGAAGAGCAGGTGTCTGCAGAAGAGAAAACAAATTTAGAAAAAATGATGCCATTGTTCAAGATTAATGAGAGACAACTGAGGAAAGAAACGTATAGTAACTCATTCACGAAGACATGATCGGTGATTTTTGTCTCACAAAGTTTAATGCCGGGGTTTTGAGGTAGATTTTCAAGCAGTGTAATTTCTTAGGTGAAAGTATGCAAGTCAATTTTATCCGTTCGCAACAGCAGCAAATGGTGTCTATTTAACGACAGCCATATTTCCTTTGGTTTTCTCGATTCAGTTTAAAAAATATACAACAATAACTTGATCATACGGGATGACTTGAAACATGAAGATTATTGTTGAGAGATTAGCAGGGATTTCAAAATAGTTGCCTTCCCAATGGGTATCCAGAGCTGTTTTAGCAAATTCATCTTTGCCAATGATACAGCATTCACATCAGGGCACGCTAACACGCTCAAAACTGGCCACAGGGAACTGTGTTCAGTGTGGAGAGAAACAACGTTAAATAGGTGACACTATTAGAATCATCGAATGTAGTGAAGACTCCACTGCACTTAAAGTTTCCGCCTATGAAACAAATTGCCACAGCTCTAGGTAAGCATGGTTCAGCCTTCATATACCTTCATCTCTAATCTCCCTGCGGCAAAAGCAAAGCTAGTATAATCGTCGGTCCACAAATAAAGATCATAGACGGCAATGATTTCCATAAGAAGCTCGCTAGAACAGAACAAGCAAACTGGACCTTCTTTGTTGCATTGGTTCTGGGTTTCTGGGAAATCACAAGGCTGAAAACAACATTGAGCCCCCTGGCATCCTAGTGAAGAGGTACGGTAAAATCGGTTGAAGAATGTCATTCAAAATTCATATCCTTGACACTCATCTTGAAGAATTCAATAACATGGGTACGTACACAGAGGAGTAAGGCAAGCGCTCCCACACGGATATTCTGAAATCTGAACGCCACTCATAAGAATCCAATAAAGAAATCATGATTGGAGACTATATTTGGGGACTGATTCATGAATGCAATTTATTATATAACTAAATCACTAGAAACTACTCATTTTAAATTTTGTGTTGTCTCTCTTGTTTAATCCTAGTATAAATAAATGCTAATGTTGAATCATATGTTTATTATTTACGTGAAATATTGCCCTGGTCACAAAAGTAAAATGGTCAAAAATGTTTGTCTTTATTTACATTTTTTATTTATTTACGAGATATATTGAATGAAACACAATATTAAATAAAACGTTTACGATTTAATATTTCATTTATAACGCACATAAACCAAAGCATTTCATCCCGTTAACTGCAAAATATGTGTTTTTCTTTCTTCGTGTTTCCCGTATATACAGTGACACGCATAAGTGTTGGATACATATTATTTTCTGTTATGGCTCTAGTTTATGTTCGCCATTTTGCCAGATATTTGGTAAGTAATATCTCGTAAAGTTGTTTTAGTTGTATGTGGAAAGAAAATTAAAACCTCATGGTTGAATCCATTTTTTTATCAAAGTTCAAAATTGCCGCATGCAAAAGTATTGGATTCATCAAATTAATATTTTGTTGCTTAGCCTCTGTTTTGTTTCACTGCTTCCAGTCGCTGTCTGTAGTTGGCCACCATTTTTCCACACTGATCCACCGTTACTTTACCCCATGCTTCCTTGCATAATTCTTCTAGTTGCTTGATATTTTGAGGATTCTGCTTATGAACATTAACCTTCAAAGTATTCCACAAATTCTCAATTAGATTAAAGTCAGGAGACTGACTTGGACAATTGAGAGTACGAATACCATTATTTTCAAACCATTCCTTTGTAAGTTTTGCAGTATGTTTGGGATCATCGGCGCGGTGAAGCACGAAATTCCGACCATGTCCTAAAGAAGTTGCAGATTTCTGAAGTTTTTCCTCTAGAATCTCCTTGTACATGTATACCATTCATTATACCATGGATAACTTGTAACTCACCAGTACCCTTGGATCAAAAGCATCACCATATCACAATGGAACCACCCCAAAACTTAACTGTGGGGATGGTATTGTGCTTGTTGAAGGCAGTGCCATTTTTTCGCCAAACATTTTTTGTTGTGTTCCTTCCGAATAGTTCAACTTTCGTTTCATCCGACCAGATTACCTTTTCCCAAAACTGCATACTTTTCTTTCCATAAGTTTCGACAAACTTTAATTGGTCTTTGACATATTTGGTTTTTCAGCAAAGACACTTTTCTTGGTGATCTTGAATAAAAGCCAATACGATATAAAGCTAAGCTAATTTTATCCTTACTTGCATTAATTTCAGCACCCTCAAGATCAATTTTAATTTCAGAACGAGTAATGAAGGGTTATTTTTGCACATTTCTGCTGATCCGCCTTGAAGTCCTCGTATTTATTTTTTCGGTCTTCCATTTCTTGGAAGATCTTCCAATTTTTGGAAGCATCGTCATACTTCTTATACTTTCTGATAATATTTCCTATTGTACTTAGTGCTAGTTTCAGTTCTTTGCTCATGTTTTGGTAACCTTTTCCTTCTTCGTCACGGTCAATGATTCTATCTTGCATATCTCTGGATAATTCTTTATTTTTTGCCATTTTTAAACCTTGAATTGCAGAATGAACATCAAAGATTCAGATGATTGGTAACACAATCTTTACGAGATATTACTTACCAAATATCAGGCAAAATGGCGAACATAAACTACAGTTATAACAGAAAATAACATGCATCCAATACTTAAGCGTGTCACAGTATATAAAGTTGGTAAGGACACGATACAATATGACATTTACTGTGGTCATAGCCGTATTGATGTGTCTTTGATAAAACGGCTCGACTGAACCGAAACCAAGTTGCATTTTAATGTATAATATTCTATCTATAATGCTGATTCCAACAAAAGCATAAATGCCTATTTCAGCCTCCTATTTAAAAGTGTCAGAAGAAAAGCATTCGTGTCTTTTCTAAAAGTGTACTATGGAGGGAACGAAATATAATCGAGCGACAACGGAATTCGACAAGTCCCTTCCCACGTTTAAATTTCCATTTTCTTTCTTCTCAAAGATTCCTTGATAAACAAAGCAAATTATATAAGACTGAATAGACATGTAATAAAATTTAAAAAAAATAATATTTCATATATAAATTACAACGTTATTAATAATTTACATGCACAAATGGTATTATTAGATTAACTAAGCAATTTAATTATAATTGTAAGAAAAGTATATTGAAAATAAAAGACGAAGTACAATTATTTGTAATAATTTAATTTTCAGGTAGAATAAGCAATAATTTCTTTCTGAATGTTAAATGCAGGAATTCAGTTAAAATGTTAGATGCGAGATCTAGATCGTTAATACACAGAATAACATCCGAAAGAACACAGTCACTTATATATATATATATATATATATATATATATATATAGTGTATATATATATATATATATATATATATATATATATATATATATATATACACGAAAAATCTAAAGTGAGCCAAAACCTACCGCGGTTTCACACTACGGATCGTCAGGGAAAAGATTTAGATTTTTCGTGTGTTTTTGCTCTACTATTGTATTTTAGTACTTTCGTATTGAGCACTTTTTCTTGTGTTTGGTTCTGTTTGTTTTTTTTTCTTTACTGCGAAATATTGAATGTTTGTTCTTGTTCCGCAGGTTTCTTTATTTTTTTCTCCCCATTTATCCGACGACTTAGTACGCCGGATTGTAACGGTATTAGGTTCTGTTTGTTAATGGTTTTTTCGAAAGTTTATATTGGCATAAATTTACGGAGTGCATTCTTACACTAAGAGTCTAAGTAGTTATTATTATCATATATATATATATATATATATATATATATATATATATATATATATATATATATTTGTATTAATAGAAGGAAAAAGGAGTTATAGTGAGAATGGAGGGCTGGGAGATTCTGGTGCTTATGAGATGGATAGAGTGAAGGAGTAACAGGAGAAGAGATGCTAGCAGGTATAAGGTATGTGAAAATGTGGAGGGTCATGATCACCTACGTCCTGAAGGGTCTCGGTACATAAAGTGTAAAGTTATAACGTTGCCGAAGTAGTTTTAAAGAATTAACTGTTTTATTTTTGATCCAACAATTTTATTACTGCAAATGTTATTAAGGAATATACTTATAGTATACACTTACAGTATGCACTTATATTATACACTTATAGTAAACACTTCTTATTTGAAATTGATGGCATATTATTTATTTGCTAAAAAGATTTCCGATAAATTTATTTCGTTACCTTTCTCGAATGTTACAGCAGAATAGACACAGTTTAATAATTACATAAATGTTCTGTGTCTATTTTCAAGTAGTTTCATTAGTGTTTATATATATATATATATATATGTGTGTGTGTGTGTGTGCGCGTGTGTGTGTGTGTGTATTTATCCATATAATGATCTGTTATATGTAGTGAGACAGTACATTTAATATCACAGAACGATAAAATGTATGTATATTTGTGCAGAAGTATTTAAACTGAAATACAATACGTAACAATATTCATATACGGAACACACCAATCAAAATATTCTCGGAGACGCATACACAAATAGAGAATGCACACATACACACGCACAAGCGCTTATAAATTATCATTAAAAGCTATTATCTCCAGTGCTTTGATTTGCAGCTGCTTAATATCAGAACCCCTGAATTAAGTGCATTAACATATCACTTGCCAGAGTTTCTAGAAAAGAAAATGAAAATGAAATTAATAAAAGATGATAAAAAAAAGAAAATTTGGGACAAGAAAAATCCCAATAAAGTAGAACAAGGCTTTCTTAAACGAGATAAGACTTTGTAACTTATTGCACTTCCGTGAGCTGACATTTAAATCTTGGAATAATGGCTGCTTAGAAATATTTGATTAATAAGCAGAGTTTACTAGCTGACGTTGGCAGACAAAATGGCGCTGGGTAACTAATGTGCAGATAATAATATGAGATGATAATATAAGCTCAATTCAGGACTATATATATATATATATATATATATATATATATATATATATGTATGTAGTGTGCGATAATTACATTCTCGCCTAGATTAGGCAGAAATGAAAATAGATATGATAACTCATTTTAACAGATATATTCACCAAAAGTGCACAAAAATATGTTAAAATACTGAAAAGTAAATTTATAAAATAAAGTTGCATTTGGTTTCAACCATGACCTCTAGAACACTTCGTAATTTCCTGCAACTCTTCTGGATGGTCTCGAGTTTTAAGTTGGTGAATATTTCCATAACCCTTGCTTCCAGCTCATCTTTGGAATTGCAAATAATATTGTTGGTCTCTCGCTCAACTCTGCACTACAGATAAGGATCTTATGTTAAAATCTGTGTAGTTTCGTGTTCAGATTAAGGGGGGTCATGAAATTGTCTAACAGTCATGACTAGGTAATCCAGCTTTAGTGGCATGGGGTAGAGTTCTGTTGCCGCATATAGGTCCTTTAGCAGCCATCCTCTTGACCCATGGAAGCACTACCTTTACAAGGCACTTAATTCTGGGGTCCTGGGGGAAGAAGACTGGAAACAAATTATTGCCATCTCTAGAGATCACTCCAAGCACTAAGATGTTGACTCGATATATCATCCAAATCTTTCGGAATCCTCTGCACTCACCTCAGATTGATAGCCAAACTATGTTAAATATTTGCATCAGATTTACCGATGCGAATGCCAAGTAGTATAGCATGAAGTTTCCAAAATTCCTGGTGCAGGGAATTGTGTCATAAGACTTTATCTCACTGGCTCTGCCTAACTGACGGTAGTTTTGTTGGATTATGTGACCTACCAAGCCAACGTCCGGTATGGTGAGCAGTCAGTCGCCCATTTTATGAAATGAGGAAAGAAATGGATTCGCCAAGTTTGTCTTAATGTTTCACTCACCTTATTTCTGGGAGACTGGTAAGTTTGTCTGATAATTTTCACCATTTCTTTTGGTTGTTAGATTAATTTCGGGAATATACTCATTTATTTATTTGTTTTTTTATTGTAAAACACATTTTATATTTTGTCTTTTTCATAGAGGTGGTAATATTTAAAAAATGAGTCAGCACTTTGAAAGGCTTTTCGTTTATTTTGTCTTTTCTTTAAAAGAGCATGGAGAGGTACTGCAAAACTATTGGCTTGGAAGGCTTCTTCCAACTTATACCAAGTTAAAACTTAGTAATTTTTTTTTAATTGGAGTAGAGAACCTTTTATCGCCCGGTTCACATCCCCACTTTTCTTTTGGACAAGATGTTTAAACCTTGTTTCCTGTTTAGAAAGGGGCTCTCGGTTTCTTTCCTCTCTTCCGTTCCTAGACCTAGTGCTGCCGCAAGCTTTTTGAAATATTTGTGGATGGTGGCAACGTCTCTTTATTCTGAGGGTATCGGGCTTGGAATACCCTGGTTGTTGCTTCCAAGTGGTGATTAGGAGCCCGAACTCGTGCGTAGCGTCATGAGAGGCTGCTTTGATCAACAGTTGAAAATTATCGGGGTTTTATGTAGTGCCATGTCGCGGGTGGGTAGGTGTCCATGCAGGAACATCCGGTGGGAAACACTGAGGTCACATTATGATGCAGTCTGTGCCAGTTTCCCTCCCCACATGCTACATACAGCGACCGACAGATTCTACTTTAGGTAACTTTCCTAATAAAATTCACTAACCATGAAAACAGGTTATCATAAAAGCAAAACTAAATCAGCTAATCAAAAACCACTCGAACCCATCAAGACCTTTGCTGACATACGACGTATTTGTACGAACATTTACAGTGTCGAATCCTTCCGCCAAGTAAACTCACCTGACATCTTAGACCTATGCGAAACTAAACTTGATCCTTCTAGCCTCTATTCTGAATTCTAAGTCACTGGTTACCTTCCCCTCTTCAGGAAGGACTCCAATGTCCAGACGCATGGTATTTGTGTTTACGTCAGTGAACACCTCCATCTAGATAGAGTAATCTCTTTTGAATCCCTAGATCATTCTCATATGTGTTTCCGTCTTAACCTACAAAGCTCAGTTAGCACTCTATTCTTTCTCTACCGTCCCACCTCATCTACAGACTGTTCCATTCTTGACCGCGTATCTAATAATATTGATCAGGCCATTTCCTTTCATCCGTTTCCCCATATATTTGTGTTTGGCGATTTTAACGCACATCACGCCAATTGGCTGAAAAGGTCTCTCACAGATCTTGCTGGTGACCGCACCATGAATCTTTCAATCATTCAGTCTATTACGCAACTCACTTAATTGCATCCTCTATCTCATGCATCTTTCTACGTCGACTCACCTCTCATCAGTATTCTCATCATTCTCTTACTCACATCCTGACACCCCCTATAACCTCTCACTCTTTCTCATAAATTTCCTCCTATTTAACCCCCTGCGCTCCAGTGGCAGTAAAATACCTTGCTGAGGCGTGATGATTAAAAAATATAGTTGTCCTATCTTGCACATATACAAATCAACCTTCCGTTTGTTCATAGATTATTGCCGTCATATATGTTCAGGTGCTTCCGCTATTCATCGCAGTGTTCTCGACAGGCTCCAAAGGTGAATCAGTAATGTGATAGGTACCAACTTTGCAGCCCGACTCTAGCCATTTTCTCACGAACGGGATGTAGCTTCCCTCTGTCTGTTCTATAAATATTTTCATGGCTTCTGATCCGACCAATTTAAGTCACTGGTGCCCTTGCCACATGAGTTTATTCGTTCAACCAGACTGGATCCCACCCATTCACATAGATCAACAAAATGCAGCCTAAAATTCAACTACTCAGCTTCTTTTCGCGCACTTCCCGCTTGTGGAACTCCCTTCCATATTCTAGCTTTCCTGACTGCTATAACCTCCAGGAATTTAATTGCAATGTCATCAATATAAATGTTGTGCTACATTTACATTACAGAAGAATTACAATAAACATTACAGAAGAATTTAATACGGTATTTCATTGAGGACATATGGTCAGTGGACAAGAGTGTCAGTTAGATCCAGTAAAATGATCCAAGGGTTTGTGAGTTCAATACCTGTCCACAACAGTAGTGAACATATAACTTAGAGAGTTGAGTTAAAGGGGGATAACTAAAGCATCTGTAAGTTCCATTGTTCATGGAACGAGAACAATAAACCTCATTAATAAAAATAAAGAGTTTCGTTTGAAATTTCAACCACTTGATGAAGGCTGACTCTTACAAAGACCAACACATTGTGAATAGGCAAGAATGATGAAGACAAAATTTCTAACAATGTAAAAATGTAAATACAATCTAATCTCAGAATTATAGACGCGTATTAGATAATTTACTAATATCTTACTTATTTTCATAGACATTATAGAACGGAATATACCGAGTGCGACGTGTGAGTTGTCGCCGTATTAAAAGTTTGATTTATTAAGCTATTTTTCATGAAAACACGTTCGTCACTCGAAATTTACCTCGTGATACTATAACAGCGAGTTCACGTTATGGATGTTTTATTTTGATTCTTTTTGTTTTGCGTGAGTAATCTTTAATTATATTTCCTTTAATAAATGAAAAAGCAGAATTCATTGAGATTATAAAATTATATTCTACAACAGAGTTAACCTAATGTACAGAAAACCTGAATTACGTATGCAAAACTTAGAGCTAAAAATAATTTAATAAAATTGTAAAATATTAGTAGATGTAAAGAGAATGTTAATGCTGAATGAATTAAATATGAAATTTAAAAATTAAATAAATATAAGTTGCGATAGTTAAATTATCGCCATTATTATTTTAATTTTGCGCATGCGGGTATATTTTGAAAAGTATTTTTTCGAATGCACAGTGTAGTAGGGCCAGTTCAGCACCGTCTATGAATAACAGAGCACCATGATGGAATTCACTTTCCCAGAAATTCCGAAATGACATGCTATACTGCTTAGCCCAATAACAATGACGATTATATCTTCAAACATTGGATTCACATCAAGTAAATTGAGCAGGTGGTGGATATCAGCTCGGAACGAGAACATCGGAGAGCCGAGTTCGAATTCCAGTTGAATTCCTTGCATTTCACCTACGCGCAAATACCCTTAGGAAAGGTATTAATCCGTCTATTCCTTCCAGTTATGGGTTAAATAACAGGACAGATTGGGTTCTATAGCCTTGGTCGGCAACCAGTCTACCACAGAAAACAATGGCGACCTACTGCGGGATAATCTTCTGCCCAGTCAGTCATGTCTCTTTCGAGACATGATAGACCAAGCGCGTATCACGTATGGCACTTAACTGACTGATGTTGACCTGGGTCAATAAGGTGCATCTGGAAGACTCTATGTGTGTCTACAGGACTCTGCAATATACAACATAACAATATACACAGACAGTTTATGCCACTACATAAACTCTTACATCTGGCCACTTAATTCTCAGACTGAATCCCCACATAGTTATTAGATGACCTGAAGGCAACCCCATGGCAGCATTCAACAACTAAAACAAGAAGGCAGCCCAGAAGAGTGGCAGGAGATTTCGAACTATCTGGATGCCGGGGTTGAAGCCAATAGCCATTTTATGAAATAGATTAACTATTTAGTATTTTAATATATTTTTCTGTAATTTTCGTAAATGTATTTGTTAGAATGAAAAGTCAGATTTAATTTATTTTTTTAGTAATTTGGATGATAATTTATCTATCTGACCCTGTAATTATGAAATTTCATACTTGTAAACGAAACGTCTACATAATTTTCAGTCTAAAAATCTGGCGAAAAACATCGATTTCGAAAAGCTATCAAAAGGCAAATAATTACTGGATTTTAAGTGTATTGATGCATTTAACGTACATTCCCATTTTACCAAAAAGATTTGCACACAATATGAATAACGAAATAACGAGACGCAAGTCGAATAATTCTCAAAAATGCTACTGAGTAAGTAACTAATGATCTGCGAAATGGCGGTAGTCAAGATTACAGAAAACTACATAATATTCTCGCATTCCTTTCAATTTATTGAAAGTTAGTCTTCCCCATCAGCTTTCTTGGCTTATTGTTATTCGCATCCAAGCTTGCAAAATTGATATTAAGCAGGTGTAAATAAAAGATTAAAATGTGATGTGTGTGTGTGTGTGTTATTATGGTCCCTCTATGTGTCGCTAACCTCACTGAGGATATTGCAGTAAGTTGGACGAACATTATAACTGAAAATCTTGGATGGTTCTAGTTTTTTTTATATTTAAACAAACTACATTGAAGATTTATAAAATATTTAATAGACATTTCGAAAGAACGCTGCAACAATATACTTAAATGTAGTTGTATACATGGACGCTGAAAATTTATTTCTGTTTATTAAAAATTGGTAGAATTCGAGCGATAAATGTTCAAATTTGGTAGAATTCGAGCGATAAATGTTCCATTAAAACAAGGCTGTTCCTCACCGGAAGTTGCCCCATATTCTAGGCGAAGTGGAGTATTATTTGTTTATTATTATTATGTCATTTCCCATCATATTTCGATTTCTGCTATGGTCGCACTACCAACCAAGTCTACGGTAAGACCTAAGACAGGTCGTGGCGTGTTGTTATGGCTCTATTTCATGTTTTTTCTATCTCCCCTATCATCCCTAGCGTTACATATACAAAGTTCTCCTTAGTGTGTGGGCTGTACTTAACAAGACAATTTTTTGTATATGTCTTAAGCTGGGATTTCCAGGGATTCTTTTAATGTGTTGTCTTGATCCATTTTTTATCATTCCAAGTGAACCTACTATCACTGTCACTACACTTGTTTTCAATTTCCACATATTTTCTATTTCAATTTCCAGGTCTTTATATTTTGACAGTTTTTCGAATTCCTTGATTGCTATGTTACAATCCGCTGGACAAGCCATATCAATTAATAGACAAGATTTTCTTTCAGGTTGTTAACAATATTGTCCTGCTTATTTGCTTCAGTTTTTCTGTCTGTGTAGATGGTGTAATCCCATGTGCTGGGTGATGTTCATACCAGTGTTTGTTTACAGATTTTCCATAATGTTTGCACATTGTCCAATGTAATTATTGCCCCACTCTATCGTGATGATTTTTATATTCATTTGGGGCGAGTACAGAACCACCTGAGATTAAATGGCCTATTGTGTCTTGGTATTTATCACAAAACCTGCATTTTGGATCTTCATTATTATGTGTAATATTTGCCTGAAAGTTTCTCGTGTAAAGAACTTGGTCTTGCGCTGCAAGAATAAAGCCTTCAGTCTCAGACTTTAATCCAGATGCACGTACCATTGATGAGTATTAACTTTATCAAGATTGGATTTATTGGCACGTTCTGGATATTGGCCATGTCGAAGTTTGTCTTGCCAGCGTTGTTTTATCAGTTCAAGAGCTTTATCTGTGGCTTTCATTTTCATATAAATTGCCGCAATATTTGGTTCTTGGCTTCTGTTTTGCTTTTCTACAGAATCTATTAAATGTAAATCTTGTTTGTATTTAATTCCTTCTTTTATTATTGAATATGTTTTCTTTCTTTCTTCATGTTGTTTGACTAATTGTATCATCCAGTCCTTTGTTTTTTCTATGTATGTTAGTAAGCTAATAGTTGTTGTCTTCTAGGACAGTTCCAGCTGAATAAGACCTCTTCCACCTTCTTTATGTATAGACAGTCTACATCAGCCTTTGGATGATGAATCTTATGCTTAGAAAGAAGCTTTCTTGTTTTAGAGTCCATTCGCCTGATGTTGTCTAGAATCCAGTTTGAGATGTTGAAACTATATTGGATAACTGGGATTGAAAGGCTATTAATGGTCATAAATCTGTTATGAGAATTCAATTCAGTTTTAAATATCATTCGTAGCATTCTATAGTACTCTTTACGCACTATTTCTTTCATTGTTTTATGGTCAATCTTTTCACTATTATTTACACCTAGGTATTTATAAGCTTCTGGCTTTAATTCATTTATTGTTACAGAAGGGTTTCAGCTAATTGAGGGTGTTTGTTGTAGTGATCTACTTAAATCTGTAGCTTTGAAACATTTATTCAAATGTCTTCCAATGTCTTCTCTGAAGCATTTTACAGTTTGCAGAAAACCTTCCAACTTGTTATAATTCTTCGCATACAACTTTAAGTCAAACCATGTAAAATAGATGGCTTATTTTATTTTGGCCTATTTTATTACCACATTCTGTTCTGTTAAGTTGACTGGTTAGTGCTATTAATGATATGCAGAAAGAGTCACCTTGAAATATACCTGTTTTGATGTTTATTTCACCAGATTTAGAGGTTCCATTTATATAATTGAGGTAAAGTGTGGTTTTCCATATCGACATGCATTGTTTGATGAAATTGATGATGACGGGTGATATCTTGTATATATTTCAAATGTATTATTATGTCATTTTTCATCATATTTCGATTTCTGCATTGGTCTCACTACCAACCAAGTCTGCGGGGAGACCTAAGGCAGGTAGTGGCGTGTTGTTATGACTCCATTTCATGTTTTTCTATCCTCCCTATCATCCCCAGCATTACATAGATAACGTTTTCCTTAGTGTGTGGGCTGTACTTAATAATACAATTTTTTGTATATCTCTTAAGCTGGGGTTTCCAGGGATTCTTTCAATGTGTTGTTTTGTTCCATTTTTTATCATTCCAAGTGCACCTACTATCACTGGCACAACTCTTGTTTTCAATTTCCACATTTTTTCTATTTCAATTTCCAGGTCTTTATATTTTGACAGTTTTTCAAATTCCTTGATTGCTATGTTACAATCCGCTGGACAAGCCATATCAATTAATAGACAAGTTTTCTCCTTCTGGTTTTTAACAATAATGTCTGGCCTGTTTGCTTCAATTTTTCTGTCTGTGTAGATGGTGTAATCCCATAGAATGGTTACATCTTCTATTTCTGTAACCGGTGCTGGATGATGTTCATACCAGTGTTTGTTTACAGCTTTTCCATAATGTTTGCACATTGCCCAATGTAAATATTGCCCAACTCTATCGTGGCGATTTTTATATTCGTTTGGGGCAAGCACAGAACAGCCTGAGATTAGGTGGTCTATTGTTTCTTGGTGTTTATCACAAAACCTGCATTTTGGATCCATATTATTATGTATAATATTTGCCTGAAAGTTTCTCGTGAAAAGACTTTGGTCTTGTGCTGCAAGTATAAATCCTTCAGTTTCAGACTTTAATCCAGATGCACGTAACCATCGATGAGTATTAACTTTGTCAACATTGGATTTATTGGCACGTACTGGATATTGGCCATGCAGAGGTTTGTCTTGCCAGCGCTGTTTCATCTTTTCAAGAGCTTTATCTTTGGCTTTCATTTTCATATTTTTTGCCGCAATAGTTGGTTCTTGGCTACTGTTTTGCTTTTCTACAGAATCTACTAACTGTAATTCTTGTTTGTATTTACCGCCTTCTTTTATTATTGAATATTTTTTCTTTCTTTCTTCATGTTGCCTTACTAATTGTATCATCCAATCCTTTGTTGTTTCTATGTATGTTAGTAAGCCAATAGTTGTTGTCTTGTATGACAATTCCAGCTGAATAAGACCCCTTCCACCTTCTTTACGGGGTATGTATAGACGGTCTACATCAGCCTTTGGGTGATGCATCCTATGCTTAGAAAGAAGCTTTCTTGTTTTAGCATCCATTCGCCTGATGTCGTTTAGAGTCCAGTTTAAGATGTTGAAGCTATATTGGACAACTGGGATTGCCAGGCTATTAATGGCCATAACTCTATTCTGTGAATTTAATTCAGTTGTATTATTATTATTATTATTATTATTATTATGTCACGTTTCACCATAATTCGATTTCTGTGATAGTCGCCCTACCTACCAAGGCTGCGGAAAGACCTAAGGCCAGATCGAAGTGTGTTTCTATCACCTATAACATCCCTTGCGTTATATAAACAAAGTCCTCCTTAGTCTGTCGGTTGTACTTGAGCCAAATTTTACCTATCTCTTAAGCTAGGATTCTTTCAATATACACATTTTCTTTATTTCAATTTTCAGGTCATTATATTTTGATAGTTTTTCAAATTCCTTGGTTGCTATGTTACAATCCGCTGGAGAAGCCATATCAATTACTAGGTAAGTTGTTTCTTTTTGGTTTTTGAGAATAACGTCCGGCCTATTTGCTTCAAAGTTCCTGTCTGTGAAGATGGTGTAATCTTATAGAATGGTGACATCTATTTATATAATCGTTGCTGGGTGATGTTTATACGAGTGTTTGTTTGGATATTGTCCAGTGTAACTATTGCCGCAATCAATCGTGGCGATTTTATGTTCAGTTGAGGCAAGTAGAGAATATCCTTAGATTAGATGTCTATAGTTTCCTAATAGTTATCACAGAAACTGAATTTTCTATCCACATTATGACGTATGGTATTTGCCTAAATGTTCCTAATGAAAAGACTCTGGTCTTGCGTTGCAAAAATAAATTCTAGTCGAATAAGACCTCTCCTACCACCTTTACTGGGTATGTATAGATGCTTTCCTGTCTTTGAATCTATTCATCTGATGTCATTTAGAGTCCAGTTAAATTTTGACCACTGACATAGCAAGGTTATTAATGGCCCTAATTCTGTTCTGAGAATTCAATTCAGTTTTTAATATCAGACGTACCATTCTATATTACTCTTTAAGCTGTCTTTCTTTCATTTTCTTGTGGTGAAATTTTCACTCTCATTTACACCTAGGTACTTATAAGCTTCTTCTGGCTCTAAATCTTTTATTGTTACAGCAGGGTCTACGCTAACAGAAAATGTTTGTTGTAACTATCCTCGAACACTGTAGATTTACCACATTTATTCAAATTGAATTTCATTCCGATGTTTACACTGAATCCTTTTTCAGTTTGCTGAAGTCCTTCCAGATCATTGTTATTCTTAGCATACAACTTTAAGTCATCCATGTAAAATAGATGGCGTATTTTTTTTTTAACTATTTTATAACCATATTCGTCCTTGTTAAGTTGGCTGGTTAATGCTATTAGTGATTTGCAAAATAGTACGGGAGACAAAGAGTCACCTCGAAATATTTCTCTGTTGATCACCAGCCTTATATGTATCAATTATATAATTGAGGTAAAGTGTTGTGTTCCATATCGATATATATTGATTGTTGAAATTGATGACAACGGGTGAAACCTTGCACCTATTTAAAACTTTAAAATCTAGTGATGTCATACACTCGAATGTATTCCGATAATCTATCCAGGCAGTACTAAAATTTTTCTTTGCACTGAAGCAGTTTTTCATGATCATCCTGAGACACTAACTCCTGGGCCTTGGGTCTAACCCTAACCCGAGAACCAATCAGGATGATGACCGGAACCTGAGTCAGGGCTGACGCTCTCGAATACGGCAGCAATTATGATGACGCTCTCGGGTCGCTAGTCTTGATGGTCTCGTCACAGTAGCTGGTCTTCAATGCGTCTATTACAACGGTGAACTTCCCTACCCACGCTGTTTTTGATCTCAGGAAAGACACGTTGAAAACTTTTTCTCTACCACCTCAAACCAGCCCGGACACACGTGTACACTTGTGTTGATAAAATAAGACATGGCACCAAAAGAAAATAAATAAATAATTCCGAAGACGCCTGTATTAGTGGTGGAAAAGTCTTTATATATATATATATATATATAAAATTAGCAACAGAAGCAGAATGTACAGTCTTCGAATTCAGTTTTCATGACAGAGCAAAAGTTTTCGTCTAGAATAATCAGAGTTTTCCATGCATCAATTTTTCAAAAAGTCTTTTCAGGGCTCTTAACGAAGCTTTACGGAAACGATCCAAGGCTGGTGACGATAATAAATTTGTCTTGTCTCTTTAGCTCGGCAACGAAAAATCACCTTTCAGCTAGTTTAACTATTTCTCGGCTCATTTTGTTTCTATACATCTTCAGCCAGTAGTGCATTATTCGACTTTAACTCTTTCAAGTCGGACGGCGGCTGGCATTTTACGTTTCTTTGCATCTTTAGCAAGGAGCTCTATGAGAAGCAACCAGTGTTTTTGGCCGTGGCCCTCAGTTGGGAACCCTTTTTCCTCAGTGGTTACATCACGATTGGTCCCAAGTCCAACTCAATGAACTCAACCGAACTGATTTGGCGTTTCGGGTCTTGAATTTTATACTTGTCTCAAATTATTTTGGGAGGTGCATGGTCGACCCGGGGTATCTATGCAAATCAAATCTTTGACCAATGTGATTACTTCCACCTCCACTTTTTGAGGTGGGGATTTGGTTCAATCAATGAGGTAACAATATCTCCTCTGACATAATTACTTTTCATCTTCTTCTTCTTGATTACATCATTTTAGCTTTTCAAATTTTCAAATGCTTTCCCAGCAAATTTTGAGAACTAAAGATCTTATCGTGCCAAACATCAAAAGTTTTGACAGTCTTGTTTTGACTACCTCCAAAGCCTCCAATCAACATTTGAATAAATAATGCATAAATGTATTTTTCCTTTCTATTCTCTTCAATTTCTAACTAGTTTTTCAGGTTTTACAAGTTTGTAACAAATCTTCTGTTTTTTTAACTCGACTTATATTGCGATTTACAATCAGCTGCAAAATCAAAAATACCACCAGTAATAATTTCTTTCGTTCCGTCGTATTGAACTTAGGATTACATTTATTTCATATGTAGAAATAGTGTTACAATTTTATTAAGAAGTAAAAGGTCTTTACATCCTAATAGCCACTTTTGCACATACTTTCATCAAGCGGTAATATGTTATTTCCTTCTATGTTGAAATATGTTTGTTCAGTTAAAATAGATATCAATTGTCTGTATATGGTGAAAAGACATGTAATTGGTCTGTAGTTTCTCGTGTTATTTGTGTCACTATTCTTGGGTAGAACAAAAATAATTCCTTTGGTCACCCACGCAGGAATTTTAGTGGGATCATTAACCATATCGTTAGGTTCTTTGGTTAGTTTTTTTGTGTGTTGTATTTAAAGAATATAGCAAAGATTTAAGAA
This sequence comes from Ascarosepion bandense, assembly GCA_037127315.1. Taxonomy (NCBI): domain Eukaryota; kingdom Metazoa; phylum Mollusca; class Cephalopoda; order Sepiida; family Sepiidae; genus Ascarosepion; species Ascarosepion bandense. The sequence continues at coordinate 3,726,467 of JBBBDQ010001981.1, read as the reverse complement.
TTTCATATGTGTTTGGAAATTTCCTGTTGTGTGCTTTTTGTTCAGTACACATTTAATATTCACTGATGTGATTTCAGTCCATATCTTTTCTAGTTTATTTTTCATTCGTTATATCTCTGGAGCAATCCAATATGCTTCTTTGCTATGTTCTTTAGGGCAAGTCCATTTTTCACCAAAACTTTATAACTCCTTTCATTATGGGAAGGGCTGTCACTTCAATTCTTTGTTTACCTATTTCCCCTGTAAAATCTTTTGCATCGATTTGAAAAATCTTGTTTTGTCTGTAAAATCTTGGTATTTTCTCTTGGCGTCTTGTTCTTTGAGCCTTCAGTTTTATTGTTTCCTTTATTGTTCTTTAGTTGATCGGACTTTATTTTTTATTTCTAGTGTAGTACTTTCTTTCAACTTTTTATTACATTTATTCATCTTGCTTCATCGAGAAGTGATAGTTCACTTATAAATTGTTCAATTTCTTTTCTTTTCTATTTTTCTTTTTCAGTGTCGTTCTACATGTCTGTGAGACTACCTTTTTAAGGTCGTTTTTCTTTTTGCTGCTATTGCTGATGCATATATTGTTTAATTGAGATTCATACGAGTGTTTTCTTTATACAGAACTAATTTGAGTACGGCATTGTAGAGCTTAGTATTTTCGAAATTATATTTTGTTGGTTGTAATTTTGGGAATTATTCTCGTTCCTCCTCTGTAATATTTTTTATCTCACTTATATGGCTCGTGATTTCTTCATTGGCTTCTTTATACTGTTCTTGCAATCCTTAAAACAATTCTGTTCAATGTGTTTTGAACTCGTTTTATTGCCGTCTTTTAATCGACTCAGATCAAACCTTTCCAAAACTTCTAAACTTTCATAGTGATTTTTGTTTATCTCAGTTTCTTCATTATGACCTGTGGCTTGTCTGATGTTATTACTTTTTTCCTGATTTCGGTTCCCTTTTATGTTTTGTTGATTCGTCTATTCTGGTTGCAATTCTTTTTTTATTTTTTAATTTTAGCCTTTGTCAATCGGTTATTGTGCATGATGTACCTTCTTACATTGGCTAGTTTATTTTTATCAGTGTACTTTCTAATTGTTTTCCAAACATTTCTTGCCAAATGTTAAATATTAGCGAGTGATATTTTGCTGATGTTTGTGTAACGCTTTACGAAATGCAGTCATAATGACATTGTACTCTACGGGAAATGGGTTGCCAAGCGACAGTAGACAGAGCCGCGATTAGGGCTTAAAGATAAAGACGCTGGTTAGAAAAAAACTTGGAAGAAACAAGATGTCACTACACGAGATTATTATTATTATTATTATTATTATTATTATTATTATTATTATTATTCTGTCATTGTTCCTCATAATTCGATTTCTGCTACGGACGAACTAACTACCAAATCTGCAGAAAGACCTAAGACATGACGTGGTGTAATGTTAAGGTTCCATTTCACGTTTTTTCTTTTCTCCCTAACATCCCTAGCGTTATATGTACAAACTTCTTCTTTGTGCCTGGGCAGTATTTAAAAAAACAATTTTTGTATAACTCTTAAGCTGGAGTTTCATACAATGAGTTGTTTTGTTCGATTTTATATCTTTCCAAGTGCACATACTATCACTGGCACGATTCTTGCTTTCAATTTCCACATTTTTTCTATTTCAATTTCCATGTCTTTATATTTTGAAAGATATTCGAATTCCTTATTTGCTATGTTACAATCCGCTGGAGAATCCATATCAATTAATAAGCAAGTTTTTTCTGTTTGGTTTTTACAATAATGTCCGTCCTATCTGCCTCAGTTTTTCTGTCTGTGTAGATGTTGTAATCCCATAGAATGGTGACATCTATTTCTGTAACCGGTGCTAGGTGTTGTTTACATATTTTCCAAAGCGTTTTCACATTGTCAAATATAAATTTTGCCCCATACTATTGTGACAATTTTTATATTCATCTGGGCAGGTACAGAAGATCTACGAGATTAGATGGCCTATTGTTTCTTGGCATTTACCACAGAACCTGCATTTTGGATCCAAATTATTATATATAATATGTAAGTCCTTAGTGAAATGATATTTTGTCTTTGCACTGCAAGAATAAAGCCTTCAGTTTCAGATTTTAATCCAGATGCACGTAACCATCGATGAGTATTAACTTTATCAACATTGGTTTTATTTGCACGTTCTTAATATTGGCCATACAGAGGTTTGTCTTGCCAGCGTTGTTTCATCTGTTCAAGAGTTTTATCCTTGGCTTCCTTTTTAATTTCATTTCCGCAACATTTGCTTATTGGATTCTGTTTTGCTTTTCTACAGAATTTACTAAATATAAATCTTGTTTGTATTTACTGCCTTCTTTCATCATTGAATATTTTTTCTTTCTATTTTCATGTTGTTCAACAAGTCGTAACATCCAGTCCTTTGTTGTTTCTATGTATGTTAGTAAGACAACAGTTGTTGTCTTGTGTGACATTTTTAGCTGAGCGAGACCTTTTCAAACTTCTTTACGGGGTATATTTAGACAGTCTACATCAAACTTTGGATTTTGCATCTCATGTTTAGAAAAGAGATTTATTGTTTTATAATCTATTAGTCTGTTATTATTATCATTATTATTGTGACATTTTTAATCATATTTTCATTTCTGCTATGGTCGCACTACCAACCAAGGTCTGCGGGAAAACCTAAGGCTGGTCGTGGTGTGTTTTTATGGCTCCATTGCATGTTTTTTTTTTTTTTATCTCTACTCACATCCTAAGCGTTACATAAACAAAGTACTCCTTGGTGTGGGGCTGTACTTAACATGATACTTTTTTGCATATCACTTATTATTATTATTATTATTATTATTATTATTATTATTAAAAATGAATTTTTAATTGCATATAATGTGTGATTTCGAGAGACCATTGATCACCGCCCCAAAATTTTAAATTTCAGCTGCTGTTAAACAGGCATGTTACAATCTATATTAAAACGACTGCATGTGAAGAGTTTTCCTAGGCAGTATTTTCTTCTCTCGTATCTCCATCTTTCGATGTAATTCATGTTCCTAGTGTAAGCGATTTGATGAAATTTTGCCACCTGACGATGTTGATAATTCTAAATGAAAATAGAATGGTTCTTTTGTTATTATTACTTTACAAGAAATTTACAAGGCAGCCAAGAAACTTTTGCTTCGGCTAGCCAATAATAAGAAGAGACTAGCATGGGGAAGAGATCGCAAAGACTGGATACCAGAACAGTTCATTTGTTGCACATGTTATTGTACAGTATTAACAATTCTATTTTCAAATTTGAATTATCCACTTGGCAAAAAATACTAAAAATAATATGAAATACATAATTTCTTGAAAGAACTTGGGTCGCCTAAAAATTATGGCCGGTAGTGTATATACATGTTAAAAATTCTGGACAGTGATTTTAAGTCCGAGTGTTAACAATCATTTCAATGCTTGCTCGGCATTTTCATACCATATGACTTGAGTCATATGGTTCTCTTATCTGTTATTCAGTGGTGTTTTTCTTCATAACGATCAGGTATTCCTGGCGTAATGTGTGATTCTGGTGATTATTGAATAGACAGAAATGCTTATATAAATTATTTGATATTTATTGAGTAATTTCTGTTGTTTTAATAACAATAATGAAGCTCTTTCTCTGTCAGACAATAATTATCTCTTTAGGTTAGTGTTATTTTTCGTATCTTCTTATTTTTGTTTTTGTTCCCATATATATTTACAGAAAGTTGTGCTGTTCTCAAATCAACAGTTGTTAAAATATTTTTGTGTGCACAATTTATCTAATTCCAGTGACTTTCAATTGTTACTAAGTATATATTTTCTTCGCTTTCATCTAATTTTACAGTGACGTTTTATATTATATTTCATGCAAGTAAATTATCGTTTGATGGGGCATTTATTACTTGCTTTACATTTATGCGTGAGTATGTTTGGTGCGTATCGATGTTGACTATTTTCTAGTGTTCATTTAATATTTGGGCAACATCTCTGGGTCAAATGTATTTATTTTTTGTGTGTTTGCTGATTATCTTGTGTTTGCCCGATCAAAGGGGACAGTTTGTTGATGAGTTTAATAAATATTTACCTACGTTAGTTATCATTTTGTTATGCGGTGGGTAAAACCTCATGATATTCACTTTCCGTCGTATCATTTCTTTAGTGTAGTGTGGCAGTAAATATATTATATATTTGAGATGTTATATATCTCGACTTTGTTTTATTGGAAAAGTTCTTAGATCAACATTTGTTGATTAATTGCTTTTTTGTTTGTTTGTTCTTTTAATTTTAGGTGATCTTTTTTTATTGCATTGACTTGACCTTTTCTTACCGTGTTGGGGTATATATATATATATATATATATATATATATATATATTAATATATATTTTAATATATATATATATATATATATATATATATATATATATTAGTCATCCACATACAAGCCTGTTTCGCTGTATCACAGCTCATCAGTGTGGCTAGACACATCCACTTGCTTCTGGTCGGGATCGTAACTCGACCGGTTTGGTGTCAGTCGTTGTCGCTACTCCCTAAGCCATCGGCGCATGGAAACAGAGAAGGGAAATTTTAACGTCTTGTATATAAGCAGTGTATACAGATGCAAGTCACCGAGAGAACTCAATTCATTTCTGAAGAGTCACGCATATAGCAGTAGTGGAACATATTTTTAAAATTTTCTTCTCCAGAGAGCTACAATCGTAGTGAGAGCATAATATATTAGTCATCCACATACAAGCCTGTTTCGCTGTATCACAGCTCATCAGTTTGGCTAGATACATACACTTGCTTATGCCCGGGATCGAAACTCGACCGATTTGGATGAATCCATGGAATCTGGCCGGTATTACAAATGAATAAAGGACGAATAAATTATTTGCAACGTTCAAAACATTAATTTAAAACAGTTCTAAATATACCAAAATAGAGCAATTAATATTTATGAATTATGCTTTAGAACATGTAATAATCCAATCTGCTACAAAACTGTACATTTTGTTTCAACCTTGAAATAACAATGTCTCATCAGGTAGTTAATAATGATGGCAATACACCTTAATTTTTTTAAAGAAAATTTAAAAAATCTCACTTTGTTTTATTTTTGGAAATATTTTCGTACGGGGTAAGAGGATATTAAAAAAGAGGGGGATAAAGAAAGACGGTAGAAAAAATGAGAAATTTCGATTGCAACTTCTTTTTACTTCTGACAATTGTGAAACTCTTTTCTGCCATATTGCCTTCCCTTTTAAGATAAATGTAGTCAATATTCATGTTCTCTCTCCTTGCGTAATTTCTTTTTATTGAACTCTATCTTTAATAACTTTTTATTTTATCTCAGATACTTTCACACAAAATAATCTGTTGTGCCATAATATCTTTATTATCTTACTTGGGCTGAAACGTTCAATATTTTCCAATTTTATTTAAAATGACTATGATCTGTCCCATACTAAGATTGAAAATCGCATGTTTACTTTTCTCTGTTGTCGATCTATGCATCAGGTATATCGACAATTCTTTCCTTCGTTTAAATGCTGATACTTTCAATATAGACATGTTTACTTTACCTGCGTTGAAGTGAGAAATAAAATCTCTCAATTCAAGAGCAGGGACCACCAATATTAGGTTGTTGCTACATTAACAATGAATCAACATTTTCCTATCACTTTTTCGAAACGAGCACTTTTGTCTCTTTCAACCATTCTAATGATAATACGAGTTAAAACTGTTTTCTCTTATGTTACTTTCATCAATCAGTTAATCACATACGTAATTTAAACTTGGGCAATCATGTCTCGAAAGAGACGTGATATCTAGGCAGAATATTTTCCCACACTAGGCTGCCATTAATTTCTGCTGTAAACCAGTTGCCAAAATCTGTATAACGTTATTATTTTTTCAGGATTGACAGGATGAAAAAAACGCGTAAATAAATAATACAGAGCTATTTATATCTTAGTACAAAGAATCCAACAATAAAATGCAAAATTTGGAATGATAAAATATTTTAATGTCTTTATTTTTCAGTCAGAAATTTAAAGCAACAAAAAAAATGGAAATTTTGGATGAAAACTTTATAATAACCTTATCAGATATAGGCATTCGTCATATTTTCAGTATCTACATTATTCGGGTTATTTTCCCCATTTTTGTTGCCATTTGTACACATTTTCGGCCGTTTTAAGCTCCAGCTTTCCTCAGCTGCTAGGAATGAAGTTCCTATACCCCAGTGACTCTATTAAAGTGTTCGGTTCGAAAATCCTAGCACCTAAAGAAGCCAGAGCGTACAACGGCTGAAACGTCGTACAAATGGCAACAAAGAAAAGGAAAGTAGTCCGAATAATTTAAATACTCTAAATACCACCACATATCAGAAATATATATAAATATCATCATATTGTATTGTCGTTAAACCTTATACTTTTTATCTAAGGGATGGAATCAATAAAACAAGTAAATTAAAACAGTTAAGAAAACGTGTCAAATTAAACAGAAGGATTTGCAAAGATTTAAAAACTGTTTTAGACCCCAATAAGTAAAGTGACCTCTTTTGTATCGTGTGACCTTCTAATCTCTTCGACAGAGCTCATGGGCATTAGAAAAAGACGATACAAAGTCTTAAAAACTATGATAAAAAGATTAAAATAATTCAATAAAAGAAATTGACAGTTGTAACATTCCTAAAAAGATCGTCTACAAGTTTTTCTCCATGCGGTACATAAGTAGCTAGACGCGTGAACCATGTTCTAATCTAGATTGTATCGAAGCAAAATTGGTGTATTGTTTGTTGTGCCACAGATAGAAGACGTTGTGCGCATACAGAAATTACCGCGTAAGATGGCTCTTCGTCAAATTGCTCGTTGGGTCGTGTGCAATCTTCTCGGCAGAATCAATATTGCAAAGAAGCTCTGTGTATGTAACAACCTGTGGCGTTTATTAAAGGTGCTCATGTCTCTCTGCGTCCCTCCCGGCAAAAGCGGATGCTTAACATGATGCAGATACGCTGAAGCTAATCAATATATTCCTGTTAGACGTGGCAACGGAAAAGAGAATAAGTCAGATAAATATTCTCTCCCACTGGAAACATTCAATTATATATATATATATATATATATATATATATATATATATATATACTAAAATAGAGATACACAGGCAGGAAACACACCACACATTCACCCATACATATACACACACAATCACGTACACACAAAATCCCACACACATAGGTGCACATATATTATGTATATATATATATATATATATATATATATATATATATATATATATATATATATATATATATATATATATATACATATTATGGGTTGTCTAAAATAAGACTCATATATTTATGCGGAACACCGTTATCAGGTATATAATATGCATATTATGCACCTGATGACTGTGTAGTGTATGAAACTGTAAGCCGTACATTAGAAGTAGGATAATATGTATATTTATTCATAAATACTTAATAGCTTTGTAATATTACATTGAACACTGTTCTATTAACAACTTATAAACATTTTCATATCGGCTTGTACCACACACACACACACACACACACACACACACACACACACATATATATATATATGTGTGTGTGTGTGTGTGTGTGTGTGTGTGTGTTTAGGCAGAAAATGTTCTTTTAGTCATGTCAGATTAAATGAATTGCAATCAATATGTTTGATTATTTTTAATAAAATCCGTTAATAATCGCGGATAATTTTTCGCATAAATCAATCAAAAGATATCAGAAATGAGCTGTAACATTGACAGATGTTATTTTCATTCATTTCCTCAGGTACCCAAGAACTTTCAACCTCACAGTTTTCCCTTTACATTTTTTACCATAAATCACAACCCTGAAGATGACCTCAAATAAAGGTTGAAATTACTTGGGTACTTTAAGAAATGATTGAAAGTAATATTCAACATGATTGTATTATCCGTGCGTACGAACAGATTTTTTAATAAATTAAGCAAACATATTATTTGCAATTAATGTTACCTGAATTATTAAATATACACATGAGATTACAAATATGCATAATATTATTATTCTGGTGAAAATAAAACAGTGATCAATGTAGTATATATATATATATATATATATATATATATATATATATATATATTAAAAATATACATAATGTTCTACGGTGATAGTAAGAATTAGACTTTTATTCGTTATGCGATCATCAGCTGTCTATTAAAAACTGATAGTTATAGATTTTAATTTAAGTTTAATCTATGTCCATAGATTTTGAATCTTATGAAGTTAGTCTACTGATTTTTAATAACAAGTGTAAAATTTTTAAATGCCCTAAGAAAACATGTAGATTAAATGTAAAATTTGAATAGTTAAACTAAAATTTTAAAATTATAAAAAATGAAAAAACATTTAAATGCAGACAGATGAAAAATTGTTAATATTAATATTTGTGGGACAAAGAAAGAAAGAAAGTTGGAAGTAATTGAGAAGGGTAATGAGAGTGAAAGAAAGACGCAAACGTAAAGAAGAATCAATCGGGGTTCAATAAATTATGTAAGTATTTTTTGCTGCATGTCATTTTGTTCAATAGATTAGGATTATTTATACTTTAAAATGAAAAGTTTTTCTAAAAGGCATAAGTTACATCTATCTCTTTTTCTATTGTAACATTTCATGTTAGTGACGATATTCCAGGTAATAGTTGGGTTCTTCTTATTGTTATCTTGATTTCCATAATATATGAGTAAAGCAGTGGTTTTGGTGTATTTACTGTTGTTTAAAGATATCATGTCATAAAATACACACACACACACTCACATATATGTATATATATATATATATATGTGTGTGTGTGTGTGTTTGTGTGTGTTTTAGGGATATATGCACCGACAGCACAAAAGAGAGAAGAAAAACACTGAATATTTCTATTCCATGATGGACATCGGCAAGCCTCAGTGAAAATTTAAAGAAATTATAACTTTCATGCTAGAATTGAATGCTAAAGTTGGCAAAGAAATGGAAGGCAAAACGGTTGGCAATTTCAGCCTAGATAATGGAAATGACCACGGAGAAAAATGAGTGTAATGATGCACAACGAATGACCATGTTATAAATAACAACTGGTTTCAGGAACACTCAAAACGATTATAGACATGGTGAAACCCAGGAGAAGAAACAAACACCAAATCGACTAGGTAACTTTCAGAAAGATATTCAGGAATGCATGTTTTTTCTGTTTGGCTGTAAAACATATCCGAAACAACCACCTCCCGACTATACGCAAATTAAAGATAAAACTTCGGAGACTGAAGCACAGAAACAAGGCTTGAAAAGAACAATCTCGTGAACGACCCGAACCTGTAGAAAAATTATACGAACAGCGTGAAAAAAAAAATACGATATACAAATTGAAAGTAAAAACTCGAAATGGGGAGCAATAAGAAAAGCTAATGTTATATGAGCAAACGATATCATCCCAAAGAAAACGGGTGTAGGAGAAGAAATGAATGGATCATCGATGCGATTCTTGACATGATGCGAAGGAGACAGAAAACAATGCCAACACCTAGCAGGAAATACAGGAAACTGAACATGGAAATAAAGAGTCAATGTAGACAGACTAAAGAAGCGTGGCTCAAATATAAATGTGAAGAAAGTGAGAGCTTGAGCACGACAAATAAAAAGAAATAAAATAAGGAAACTAACAAGACAAAAGCCATGCTCAGCAAAAGACGGGACGCTCATGTTAGACAAAAAACAAATAATTCAGCGATTGGACGAATAAATCGGAGTTCTCTTTCAAGACAGGAGAAAACAACCTGCAATCCACAGAAATACCGAGAGACCTAAAATATTAAAAGCCGTAGTGAACGCTGCAGGAGTCAAATTGAATAGAAAGAAATGCAGCAAACCCAGACGATATTGTAATAAAATGCTGACAGACTTAGGCGAATTCGGCGTCAACAGGGTCATAGAAATAATAAATGAAATCTACTACAGTGGTAATATACCGGAGGACCTAAGCTGAACAGTTTTCATAGCACAAAACTAAGATACCACGTACAAAGAAATGTGAAATCTACCGTACATTCAGCTTAATGAGCTACATAACGAAGCTTGTCATCCGGATTCTGACGAACACAGCGCGCAGCAGATTCGGACCAGAGATAGGAGAAGAACATTTCGGGTGAGCCAAAGACACCGTAACAAGAAACTTGATATCTATGCTGATAATGTTATCAAACAGGGAAATACAGATGGAGAAATGGCGTGTACCTCTGTTTTATAGTCTACTCAATGGCGTTCTATAAATACGCCACAAAGACAAGTTAGAGATGCTACGCGTATTCGGAAAAAGACACTGGCATAATCAAGTACCTTTACTAGTAGAAAACTGCCTGAATGAGAACAGGAAGTGAATTTAGCAGATATACAAATATAGAAAGGGGTGTAAAACAAGAATATGACTTATCACTGGACCAATTAAACATGTACAGCTAAACAACTCTGAGGGATCTAGAGGTCCTGCAAGTATTCGCGATTTGCGGCGACAATCTCACCGATAAAAGATACGCAGAAAACATTGTTAATAGTAGACAAGGAGAGGAAAATAAACGACCTCCTAGAGAAAGTAGAACTGGAGCGCGAGAAGAAACGACTAAACATAAACTTCAAGAAAATTGAATGTATAGTCATCAGTAAAAACATCACCAACATGCCAAATATATGTAGGGGATTCTAAGAACAAATAGGTGCTTAAAGAGCTAAATCCACTGCTAAGAAGGTTGGGTCACTGTGTCGGGCCAAGATGTTTTCTCGCCTGAATCCATCATACATATATACAAATCAGCCATTCATTCGAAATATAGTTCTTCTTTTTCGTATTCAAAACGAATTGTTTTCGGCCAGTGGAAGTCTGAAAAATGGCCGTAGCCATAACAAGATGTCAGGATTTTCTTGATGAAATCAGGTAGAGTTAAATCCTCAAATTTATTCCTAGGAACAGATTCTAAAATCGAAAAACAGATGTGTAATTGAAAGAAAGAAGACAGAAAGACATTATGTAATATGAGGTGTTGATATCTCATTTGTCAAAGTTTTAAGTCGCGTAAATCCCCCAAGATATTTGGGGACAGCTATAAAAATCTGAACATAGCGCAAAAAATCAGTTGTTTGGGTAGTTTTTGAAATTACAGTCGAGACCCAGAAGCTAGTCGCCTACCATAGCTCATGGCTGGAAATGTAAAGATACGTAGAAAAGCCTGCCGCCGATCAATTCAAGAAAAGTTAAAGTCGAATAATGGGCCTCCTTCAAGACTCAACGTGAAAAATCTATTTCAGCCTGGAACTCTCATAACCTTCTATAGAAAACGCCATATTGAAATCTAACCATATTTCACTCAGGAAAACGACATAGTATTTTGCAACGACGATGCCAGCCTACTGCGGCAACTTGGAGTTCAACAGCATGATCCTCAAGATTGGCGCCTTTTTATAGGCAGTTCCAAATGAAGTTTAGAATATGTTCTTCTTCACAATGGCAACTTAAATATGATGGAATCATTGGAATTTGGAAAACGTTAGATATTTGGCATGTAGTGTGATAGAATCAAACATAATGATGTCCGTCCGAATCGATCTTAAATAAAAAGCGTTTAAGGAGCATTGATCAGAAAAAATAGCGTTGAGTCGCGCATCTTGTCAGGAAGGAGGAATCTTGCTTATATTAAACGGTCATTCTTGGGCAATTTACTGATGTGAAGCCTCCATTTTATCGCTTTCTTGTTGTTTAAGAGACAAGCTGAAAGACGACTTAAAATGTATATAATATCAATAGATGCCTGGAAGAATCAAATTTTAAATATTACCAAGAATTTATCATGTAGTATGTAGTTCAAAAACATTGTAGGTATGAGACAAGAACTCTACGATGCATTTCGGCCAAATTTATAATCCCATTATTTAAGCCTGCGTTTCTTTTTTGTTCCTGAGGCTGATTTGGATTGGTGGTGTTCCTTTCCGGTGTGAAAAAATATACAAAGATGGAGTGAGCAAGATAGAAAAAAAGGAGAGAATGAGAGAGCGGTAGAGTATGCATGAGTACATTTCTAGTGAGCAAAACAAGATCTAGATTTAAAATTCAAATGCTAAGCACTGACTCGTTGATTTTGTTAGAAATTAAAAAAAGACTCGAATTTACAGACTTTACTTAGCACATGCGCAAAAGCGAATCGAAAACAAAACTCGTGAAATTTCGCACCTTGATGCGAAATGTTTTTCGGCTAATAGAAAACTGTTAAACATCTAAAAACAATATTGAAATAATCTTCAATTCTTAGAAACAATTTCTTTTACTGACCTTTTCGGGAGGCCAGGTGAAGTTTGTTCTTCGTCCAAAGGAACCACATCCGGGTATGAATTCCTAAATTATTTTTTCGAGCCCCAAAATCAAAATAAAAGATAGGCAAATTCGCCTGTCACCAGAGAGAAGATGACGAGCGTATTAACACGTCCCTTCACAAACGTCAAACGATAATTATTATCTATAACATTTTCTCACACCTCCTTCCTTTTCATTGTTCACCCGTCTACATTTTCTTATACTTGATAACAGAACTAATCACTTTAAGACTGAGCAATAACTTCAGACATTCTTACGTAACGACGTGGCTCATACACACATACACACGTTATTAATACAACCTTATGATACCTTAACCTCTTACAACTATTTCGCTTAAACTACTATTTCTCTTGGAACGTTTAAATTCTACCAATTCATTTTATATTTTTCTTTTAATAAATTTTTATTTAAACATACAAAAGGTATACATTTATTTTTACACAAAACCATCTTCTGATAATTCTTGATAAAACCTTATGTTGTGGGGATTTTTAAGTATGTTTTCGAATTGGGCTTTTACCAGACATGGCTGACATTCCTTACTGGCACATTGGTAACTCCCTCTACAACACTTTCAAAGAAGAAGAAATAGCAAGAGTAGGAGTAACAATCCGTATGAGCGATTTCTTGAAGGATAATGGCAGTTTCGAAAGAAATCAATTGACAAAATCCTAATTATTCTGATAACACTTTATTATATTTAATATTATTCTGATGTTTCAATCATGTCTGTGCATTTACTGTCCGTTATTGCAACGTTTTGGCTGATCAATTCTCCTCTTGATATGCGAAAGTAAAAGGAAACCACTAACCCAGAGAAGCCAGTATTTCTAACGATTTCAATTGTATTTATGTTTTTCAGTTTTACATCACATAACGACACGAGGCTTCTGTATTCATAGGCACGAATCAATGTCCATTATATCGTTAAGGTTTTTACTTGTTGGATGATTATATCCTTATTCAGCATAATGCTTTTTAGGCCACCGGATCTCAGAATATTTTGAAAAGAATAGCGGATCTAACATGCAGATATTTTCAAGGAAACAGAAAATATAAATAAGACGTGTGCAAAATGGATTCATGAAAAGCTTCTAGAACGCGAATACGAAACTTCGGTTGTAAGAGGAGCCAGAAATAATAATGTGCTCATTCTTTTTCGCACATTAATATCGTTTAATGCATTAATATTACTTCTTCATTTTGTTAAATGTCAAATTAATATTTAGCTGCCTATTTTCTTCATCCTATCGCATATATATTTCTTTTCTGAATATCTAAAAATTCTAGTGTTTACAAATATTCATACTTTTTGTCACACATTATATATATATTTTTCTAAACGCATTGCTAAAAATAACAGACAATGAATGTCTATTATGTTTAAAAATGAGCCGGATATTTTTTGGTTGTAAACTCATTAAGTCATTAAAAAAAAGCTAAACAAAATATATAAAGAAAAAATACTTTTACCAAACATCAATTACAACTTCATTAACCTATCAGATTACCAACTCAATCGAGATAAAATGGAATTCCTTAATATCGGATCAAATATTCATGTCGCACAAAAACCTAATTCAATGTTTATGTTAAAGTCCCTGTAAACTCTTTAATCCAATATTATCTTTGTTCATTTTGTCATCTGTTTTTTTTATATGAAGTTCCTTTTTTTATAATTTCACCCCGAGTAAGGTGGAAATGCCACTGATGAGCGGGGGGCACATAGCTGTAAAAAAAAAAATAGAAGAGAGTGAGGAGTAAAAACTAGATAGAAAGGAGCAACAGAAGGATGAGAATGCAGGTGCGATGACAGATACATAGGTGGAAGGAAAGAAAAGGATATACGGGGGTGGGGAGAGAGCTAGAGTTCAGTGGTTAATAGATGGGTATTGACATTGCATTTAAATTTCTGGAGGTTGTAGCCATCAGGAAAGCAAGAATATGGGAGCGAGTTGCACAGACGGGAAGTGCTAGAGAAGAAGCTGCAGGTGTAGAATTGTCGTCTGCATTTGGCTAACCTGACTGTGAATGGGTGGACCCAGTTGCCAGTCTGGTTGTACGAGTAAACACCTGTTGAGGAGGCACCAGTGACTTAAGTTCGTCCGAGCCATGAAAGTATTTATAGAACAGACAAAGGGAGACCACATTTTGACGGTGGAGAAGTGTCTGTAGTCGAACCGCCAGATCACTACCTATCACATTACAGACTCTCCTTTAGAGCCTATCGAGAACACTGAGGAGAACGGCAGGGGCGCCTGACCATAAATAGCAGTAGTACTCCATGCACGGACGGATGGTTGACTTGTATATATGCAGGATGGATTCAGGCGGAAAAAACATCCTGGATCAACATAGTGATCCAAATTCTTAGCAGTAGATTTAGCTATGGATTCGATATAGTGGTTCCATTTGAGGTTTGAGGAGAGGGTAAGGCCGAGGAGGCGTAGTGTATTGCTCTCAGGGAGAATCGCTTGGTCCATGCTTATGGGAGGCAGGAGAGGTTGCCTGTGATGGTTGACAGACATCATCTTGGTCTTAGACTCATTGAAGTTGACAAGCCACTTCTTGCTCCAATTCACCACAGAGTGTAGATCCCGTTCAAGGTCAGCAGCGAGATTATGTCTGTCCACCACGACAGGTTTCTTTACTGAGGATGCGAAAATTTTATCGTAGAGATGGCCATTCAACGAATTTGAAGAGAGGAATTTTGTTTCATTTTACACACACACACACGCACACACACACACACATATATGTGTGTGTGTGTACGTGTGCGTGTGTATGTATGTATAAGAATATTAAGCTCTCATTACGATTGGAAAATATGAAAAAACAATTATCACTTCGGCGATATATGTGTAAATCTTCAACAATGAATTGATTTATTTCGGTGACTGGTGTATGTATACGCCGCATATATATATAATACAAACATTAACCTTCATTGTTTCCATGTACCTATGGCTTAGTGGTTAGTGAGTCCGACTGACACGAAATCGGTCGAGTTTCGATGCCAGCCGGAGGCAAATTGATATATAGCCACATTGATGAGCTGTGATACAGCGAAACAGTCTTATATGTGGATGACGAAAAGTATATATAGATTCAAACAAAATTTTTGTCATGCAGAACATGAGTATTGCTTCGAAAGTAATAATTTCAATTTTACCGATGACTTTATTACAATCACTGTGGTATATAATTTTCAGTCCTTGCGTAGGGGTGGCTCTTTTGGTAGTCATGAGTTATCTCCCTGTAATCCTGTAAGTTACTTGTTTACCACTGCTATAGCCTGGTATTGAACGTCTATTTCTACTAGGACATGTGTCCTTAAGTACACATAGCCCAGTGTATATAGACGTTGGTTTGTTCCTGTAACTTGACCTAAAGAGTTCTGAGTCGTTGTAAAGAAATAACTTACAGGGTTAAAGGGACATAATACCAAGTTCAACATTCCCAGACCCCATGTCACGGACGTTAGGCAAAGAAATATCTATCGAAGTAATGCTTGCCTCCCCTCCGCAAAAGAGTGGTAAACAAGCACTCTATCACCTCCCGTTCCCTAAATCCAGCCAGGTTGTAATAAACAAGCAAAAAGAATTAAACGGCACTCGCCTCCACCCTATCTTTCAGGGACAAACTCATTCGCTGTCAATTCACCGCCGCGCCGACATTTGCCTGGACTTCTGACCTATCTTTCTCCAGCTAGAGTTCGGGTCTTAAGCACAGTCCGAGACAGGACCGTCCGTACAACAGAATGGTCCCATTTCAGGCGTCTAATCGCAAGCCAGACTACTTAACACAGTTAATCTTAGCTCCTGCGTACATTGGGTGCCGTTCAATCGCTTTCAGTACCGCCCCAATGTCCCTGTGCCACGACACGAAAGTAGATACCGTTTTGGCTTACACAGAAGCCTTGAATCAAGCACAAACATGGACAGTGATACCACGTAGGGCCAGAGTGAACACCCTATTCTTCAGCCTGAAAAAGGGAGGCTCCATTACGAAAGCGTAAAGTAGGGGTGACAGCGGGCAAACCTGACAAACCAAACTAGACAATGCAAAAGCGCTTGAGAGCTTTCTGTTTCCTTGTACAACAGCACTTGGGAAGCGATAAAGTAGGCTAATCTTCCGGCAGAAGTCAGGGTGCTCTGAATTTTTCGGACCCTCACAACACAGGTCTGCTCGACTCCCAACAGAATCTCAGCAACTGACAACAAACGCTACGTCAGGATATTAGCCAAAATATTTAACTCTGAGTTAAACAGAATTATGGGCTTGTAATCATCTAATCCCGCCCCAAATCCTGGCCCTTTTTCAATAGCGTGATCACGCATCTGTAGGTCCGTATGAGAGAAGAATCCTGATGGTAACAATTTTTGAACAGGCCAATCAAACATCATCACAAACATGTAAGACAGCCTCATAAGACAAACTATTCTGGCCCTGACTCTTGATACTACGAACTTTTTTAATGCCAAAGGAACCTTACTTTCCATAATCTCAATGTAAAGATTGCCACCTCAACGGATATCTTCCTTGCGCAATTCTGAGCCCATGTTCACAGCTTCGGAAGATATCTTGCTTAACATATGTCTAACTTCCTGACCCATATAGCGCTTGCTAGCCAATCGCTCCATAGCCTAACTAGCTAGTGCTATGAGGATCCTCTCCAGCCTCCGCCCGACGTAGAATAGACTCAAGAGCCTTCACCTTGTTAGCTTTATCTAATGCGAGACACTTGCTAAAGTCTGTGGTGATGGACCTATTCCTATTTAAATCTCTCCCACCACCTATTTCCAATAACCGCTTTACTCCGATCTCTCTAGCCGTTTGAATTCAGGCTGGCTATCTTGACTTGTATCGTTTAGAGCCGAAAAGAGAACAAAAAAAAAGAATCCTTAATCACATTCCGTACTCAGTTATAACAGTTTCTAGCGAGACAAGCTTTCTAAACATTACGCCAGCTTGAGCTGCCCAACGAGGCCGGATTTGTATTTTTAATCAGATTGAAGTTATCTTAATAAAAAAAGATATAACCATTGTTATAAATAAAATTATTTTTATTCACCGAATGGTTTTTTATTCAAATTAAAATTCACTCTTATTCAAATTAATAAGATTCTAATTCATTACTCCGATGATGATTATTTAAAAGAATGAAACAATAAAATCAAACGTTGTTTTTGCTATCTATCACACGAAAAATTGCCGATTAGTTAAAATCATGTGAAAGAGTAAAAGGAAATTTATTAAAGAATTCCATCTATTTTAATGAGATTGATTGAATAGGATAAATAATTCCAAGGACATTTCTGAGATTAGTATGTAAAAGCCACAATTTTATGAGTCGTTAAAGATTTTAATCTCCTTGGTTAGACTTGTATAGACAATGTTCTTTAAAATAAGAAAGTGTCTAAAAGTAATGAAAAAAAAGTTTTGCACACATTTTCAATGCTAATCCTAATTTTACTCAAAATAAATTATTCAAAAGTTAAAAATATAGAGAATCCGTTTCAGTCAACAAAAAAAAATGTTAGTTTTTAGATGAAAGTTTGTAGTTCAGCAACTCAATGCAGGCTTTCTGAATCCACACATAAGGCATTAAGAGAATTTATGTTATCCATAAAAAAACTTGGGTATGGGGAGTTTTAATTTCTTGTTGAATCAAGGATTAAACTACGCCAGACATGCCACAATGGATATGAATTGGCGAGCTACAAAACATTCAATATCTTCCCATCTAATAAATGATGAAACGGTAGCATTGAATGTGGCATTTCTTTAAGACAAATGCTACCTCATTTAATTAATGTTACTGCATTTCCTGTCGCCATATTTGCGTCATTTATTGTCGAAAATCGTCTTCCCCAAATCGACAACGAGCAGGTGATAATGATGGACGTACTGAAATATCACCACTAAGAAAATGTTGCTCAATCAGAGTGAGAAGGTTTTGTCCGTTTTTAATGTTAACAATTTGTTTGAAAGTTACTGCAAGGTAAATTAGGCCAAAAATTCCTACCTCAAACTGAGAAACAGTTTCCGAATTAATCAATACATTAATCAAGATTTTCAATAAAAATACACAAAAACGAAATTATAGTTGTACGGGTGATCTAGAAAAAATATAAAATTACATAATAATAACAATTTAAATAAAAATTTAAACCTAAATAAAAACAAGAATAATTCAAAAATTGAAATTCATGATTTAGTCAATAAAATATATAATAGTAAAACTCTGTATAGTGTCTATTGAATGTAAATGCCTTACGTTATCTCTTGTTTATCAACATACTATTTATTCTACTGAAAACACTAGTAATTAAAATAATAATTAGGAAGCACTAAAAACTAGTTTAAGCGATGACTTTATCAGCATATTTCTTCCTTTAATAATAAAAAGTGCCTTAATCGGACGTTCCTATTCAAATATTTTTGATACTTAAAGCATACCAACAAAACTCACACAATATAATGGAAAATTAAAAATATGAGAAATATGTAAGCCTTTAAATGACCCCTTCCCCTTGCGTCAATATGCAAACTATACATACTTAAACTTCTTCAAAATAAGGATCTATTACATAAACGTAATGAAATTACTGATATATGTAAATATTAGAAAATGTTCACCTGAGAATATTTTTTTTATTATTTCACCCCAAGCAAGGCAGTCCGCTGTTACGCAGCGAGATACATAAGGAAAAGTGATGAGAAATAGGTGTTACTTATAGGAAATGTCAGAAGGAGGGTAATATAACGGATGAGGATACCGAGGATGGGGGTGGAGTAGATGAAAAAAGAGCTTGAGAGAATGGATACGAGTTAGTGAGATAGAAGATATCTAGTGACTTTACATTTAAATTTCTGGAAATTGTAGCTGTCGAGGAAGCAAGTATATAGACGGGAATTCGACAGGCGAGAAGTTCGTGAATAAAAGCTGTTAGAGTAGAAATTGCAGTTACATTTTATCGGATTCACTGTAAAAGGGTGGGACCTAGTTGCAAATTTATACCTAGAGGGCACCAGTTATCTAAGTTCATTAGAGCAGAAGCCTTGAAAGTATTTATAGAAAAGGTACAGTGAAGCCACGTTACACCGGTGAGATAGCGACTGCAGCCGAACTGCCAAGTCGGTATCGATCACATTACAGATTCTCCGTTGGATTTTGTCAAGAATCCCGAGGTGAATAGCAGAGGCACCCGACCAGATGTGGCAGCAGTATTCAATACACGGGCGGATGGTACATTTATATATGTGCAGGATGGACTCAGACAGGAAAAACTTTCTGGCACTGCACTGAACCGACCTTCTTAGCAGCGGATTTAGCAATGGATTCGATATAATCATTCCACTTGATGTCCGCTGAGTGTGTGGGGCCAAGGAGGCGTAGCGTTTTACTCTCAGGATGCCTAGCCTGTTCTATGCTAATGGAGATAGAAGCGATTGTCTATGATAATAGATAGCAGCGTATGGAAGCATTAAAATCTACGAGACATTTCTTACCCAGTTTTATACAGTTTGGAGGCCCTTCTCAAGCTCCGCAGCGAGGTTTGCTTTGTCAACCTCAGCAGATTTTTACTCGAGGCGGGAGTAAACGGTGGTGTCGTCAGCGTACATGCCTACTTGGGATCTTATAACATCGGGAAGATCGTTAATGTAGATCAGAAAAAGTGTAGGAACTAAACTATAGCTTTGAGGGAAATTCGCGTTTGTATGGTAGTTTTGGGAGGCATATCCGTTTAATACTCCCATTCATTGGGCAGTTAGAGAGGAATGACTGGATTAGGTTAAACAACTGTCCAGTTAAACCATAGCTCCGCAGCTTGCGTAATAGGCCATCATGCCAGACTCTGTTAAACGCTTTCGAAATATCCAGGGCAACAGTTCGAACATCACTTTATATAAGCCTATTGGTTAACTTACACATATCTTTTATTTTGCTTTGCAATATAAATATTATTGAATTAATAAATTTTAGAATTAATATAAGTATATGGGATGAAATAATAAACAAATGTACTCTAAACATAAAAAGCATAAAAATATTTTAATCAAGCCAAAAGTCTTTTGAAAACTGGTCTGATATATATATATATATATATATATATATATATTAAGAAAACAAAGATCAGTGATACATAAAACTCTAAGAGTATTTCTTCGTAACTAAAATGTATACATTGCCGGAAGTAAGCATTCTAGTTGTAAATTTGACAGTTATCCTTAGACATGTGCGAATACACCTCTTAATATCTAGCCTATATTTTCATCCTTCTAAGTTGACCCTCATTCGTTAAATTAAACACACTTATATGCTCTAGATTTTCTGGCTTACCCTCTATATTGAATATTTAATGAGCAAACGTATCGTTTTCTATTTCCAAATTGAATATTGACCAATGACGAGATAAACGCTTTAAATCGCGAGATTTAAAGAAATTAAATAGAAATTACCGTGTCACAAATTATATATATGGACCTTCCCGTCGATTTCGACGTATGAGCCTCTAACCCAGTTAGACTACCGCACAAAGAATTGTTTAAAGTGGTGAAGGCTTGTGTAGCACATTCACAATTTTTGGAACTGCTGATAACGAACAATCGGTGGAGACGTCTACCACAGATCGCATAAACAACAGACATCAGTTATTTAACAGATAACTGGAGTGAAGGGACAGATTAATTTCTTTCCCAAGAGTACCAGTGTGTAAGTGAATGCAAATTGTTTGACTGGAATTGGAATTCGGTTCACCGATTTCCCCCTCCGAGCCGACATCTACTGCACCACAACGCACGTCCGTCAATTGACGTATATATATATATATATATATATATATATATATATATCGTAAAACATGCTTTTAAGCTAAAAAAAAATTCTGTGTTAAAGTGTTCAATATCCGGGATAGATTGTATGTAAAAATAAAATATAAATTTGTTCAATTTAGTGGACATATATACACACCTATGTGCGATCAATGAATTTACGATTAAATTACGCAAACACAAATTTTTCATTGAAACAGATATTTTGACCATAATTACACAAAATTACTGGAAATACTAACGATGAAATATTTAGAAAAATCATCGTTAGCATCAACCACGCTTCAGATGACTTCAGAATTTATTGCACCTCTTCCAGACAATTTCCTTAATTAATTTGGTGAATGCTGCCATAATTTTTACTTTCATTTAATACTTGGCAATGCATGTTTTAATATTATCTCTTTAAATTGCGCTCAACACATAATAATAATAATAATAATCACGGAGATTCGGCCTTACCCTGTCCGAGCAATACACTTCGTCACCTGGGACTTACCCTGTCCTCAGACCTCAAATGGAACCACTATATTGAATCCATAGCAAAATCTACTGCTAAGAAGTTTGGGTCACTATGTCGATCCAGGATGTTTTTTCCGCCTGAATCCATCCTGCATATATACAAGTCAACCATCCGTCCGTGCATGGAATACACCTGCCATTTATGGTCAGGCGCCCCTGCCGTTCTCCTCAGTGTTCTTGACAGGCTCTAAAGGTGATTTTGTAATGTGATAGGTGCTGATCTGCCGGCTCGAAAGCAGCCACTTCCCCACCTTCGAAATGTAGCCTCCCTTTGTCTGTTCTATAAATACTTTCATGGCTTCTGCTCGGACGAACTTAAGTCACTGGTGCCACCTCAACAGGTGTTTACTCGTGCAACCAGATTGTCAACTGGGCCCCCTCATTCACAGTTAGGTTAGCAAAATGCAGACGACAATTCTACTCCTGCAACTTCTTCTCTCGCACTTCCCGCCTGTGGAACTCGCTCCCATATTCTTGCTTTCCTGATGGCTACAACCTCCAGAAATTTAAATGCAAAGTCAATAGTCATCTACTAACCACTGGACTCTAGCTCTCTCCCCACCCCGTACTACCTTCCCTTTTTCTCCACCTATGTATCTGTCATCGCACTTGCATTCTCAGCTTTCTATTGCTCCTTTCTAACTAGTTTGTACTCCTCACTCTTTTCTAATTAATCTTTTTACAGTTATGTAGCCCCCCGCACATCAGTGGCATTTCTGCCTTGCTCGGGGTGAAATGATTAAAAAAAAATTGATGCATGGGGTGTGAAGTAGCCAGATGTAAGGTGTGATTTAGTCGCCTATATTTGCTGACAGCGATAACAGCATTCTACTTTTTTCAGTGTCCTCATGACAGACATTCCAGCGGCGATTAGGCCCAGGAGAGAACTATCCCTCCAAGTCACTTGATATACGCCTTCGTGTTGAATGTGGCAATATGAATAGATGCATAAAGTTGACACCACTAGGGATCACACCAAATACTTCCGCAAGAACTATTCAATTCATACGACTCTTTCTAACTCCTTTACAGTGTCCTAAGATTTCCACTCAAACACTATGAAGTATTTGAAATTGAACTTTCGACGCGAATGCAAAGCAAAACAATATGTCGTGTCCAGAAATCTGGCTGTGTGAATTGCGTCAGAGTGAACTTTATCTCACAGACGAGCCAAATGGGTTTTATTCTACTGTGCAGTTGACAAACTCAAAAACAGTCAACGCACATTAACGAAATAAAAAAAAACATATGTACTATCAACAATATATATATATATATATATTGATATTTATAACATTAATTGTAAGTGACATTACTTTTTTATTTTATTTATCCTTATTGTTGTAATTCTATGAGGAATGGAGATGTGTTCAATAATCCTGGACGCTAAAATTCATAGCGGATTCCGAAATTTGTACACACTCAGTTCATTCTTCCTTTAATACATTATAAGTTAGCCAAAACTTCAATTGCGTTATGAATTTAAAAAAAACACTTGGTGAGACATACTTTCGAGAAGATAAATTAATCTTGTATTTACACGTTCATTTTATGATATAATAATTGTGGTTTTAGTAAGTGAATTGTAAACAATGTAAGAACGAATCGAGATATCCTTAAACATGGACAATGACACCAGGAAAATTTACCACAATGGATTAAATAAAGCTTTCAGTTCAAAGTTCCTGAAGGTTGCTTCAAAGTAAAACAACTGAAACGTTGTCATAATAAGAATGTTGTTCACAATAATTCGAGTGACAATGATGAAAATAAATACATTGAAGTTTTAGTAAAGAAGCAATACCTTTACTCTCTCTGCATTTGCGGGATGGAGAGTTATTAGAAGGAAAGAAAGACAGAAAGAAAGAAATAAAGAAAGAAAGAAAGAAAGAAATGACAGCAGGTATTTAACAGCGGCAACAGCAACTGTGACAAAAATGATGTACTCTCGATCTTAACAAGCACAACAGCATTCATCAACAGGAAACTGCAAGATACTTAGAAAGAAACTTAAGTCTGCAAGATGCATAGCGTAGTATATTATAATTTTGCTTCTTGAATTTCTTTACATAGTAATTACAAGATCTATTTCTGAGCTTGGCAGTGTGTACTTGTACTCATTGGATAGGGCCAGCAGTAACTGATCATTACAAAAAATAAAACTAGAGGAAAGGTCTTTTTAATTGGGTAGGGGAAGTAGAACAATGTAATCCCAGTCGATGAAATGAAATGTTCCGTTTGAAGTTCTCTGTAGGTTGGCTGGTCGATATACCTGATGAAGCCCGAACTACAAAACGGCTGAGAGTTTGTGATAAATAAAACAAAGATGAAGAAAATAGTCTGCGTTGAGACAGTGGAAATGAACGATACTTACACCATGGCTCATTATGCTTTTATAATTTTCAGATTAATTGGATTAAGATTTAATTATTTTATAAACAGTGCATAGATACAAGCAAATAGCAAAATTAATGAGAGAGCAATACAGTAAATTCGATGAGGTACTGAAAAAGTTCTATGTCTGATCTACAACCCAAAATCTAATTTGACGTACAAAATAGCAGATTTATTGTGAAAGCGGTTCTTCTTCGAATCAAGACTTTTCAGCGCACACTTGTAAATCAGTATATATATATATATATATATATATATATATATTATGGACTCTCCCATCGATTTGATGTATGAGGGTCTAACCTTAGTAAGACATCCACACAGAGATTTGTTTATAGTGGTGAAGGCATTGTGTTGTACCATCCACACTTTTTGGAACTGCTGATAACAAACAATCGGTGCAGAAATCTGGCACAGATCGCATGAACAGCAGACTTCAATTATTTAACCCATAATTGGAGGGAACGGACGGATTAATACCTTTACCAAGGGTACTAGTGCGCTAGTGAATGCAGTGTGCTCGACTGGAATTGGAACTCGGCTCACCGATTTCCCCCTCCAAAAGCACCTGGTATTCCCAAGTGGTCACCCACCTAAGTACTGACCAGGCTCAACTTTGCTTTTATATATATATATATATATATATATATATATAGTCATCCCCAGTTTCAGTGTGTCATAGCTCTTCAGTTTGATTGATTCTAGCCAAGATTGAAACCCGACTGAATTGACATCAGTCAGCGATTTTAATTCAAAGCAATGGGTGCTCGGTGGAGGATTTTAGCCTGTAATATATACAATGTAAAAAAACGTCAGTAGCTAATAATCAGCTATATTTACATGCATAGTAATTCTAACAGATTTCAAACAGAAACTACAAAAAATGTATAAATTAATAATAAACTTTTAAGAAAGTACCCTTTAATAAACTTTTGTAAAAACGAACATATATCTATTATAAACGTGGATGATCTGCCACGCAATATATAATCTTGTTGGGTAGAGATTCTACGTTTCCCAAACTCAATAAGAAGCTGGCGTCTTTCCTTCATCATTCAACAGCGTAAGCAAATTATCCGCACAAGTTCAGCCTTAGATACATAGAAAGCCTACAACACTAGGAATAAAGCAAACATTTAAAAGATAAATACGAAGAACGAGTCAGCTCACGCAATGCATGATAAATCATATTTTCGTAGCGAGAAACGACCCCTACGCTGTTTCACTAATTAATTTCTTTCAGTGTTTCAACCGAAAATGGCCAGTCATGTATTAATCATTCCGAGATTAACGCACACTTCGGTGAAGATCCCAAGAGAGATTATCTTGTAGGAACAGTTTTTTTCTTGTTTTCTTTCTCTCTTAGTTCGCTGATAGAAATTTGGTTGACATAATATTCTAATACAATGACTCACCATTCCTTTTAGACGTGTTATCCACTGAGACGCGTTTCTTGTTGCCACAAAGAAAATCCTTGCCCACATAAATCAGCCTCTGTCTATTACATTTTCTGATCCATGTAATTGATAATCTTTTCTGGCTTAAGTACATAGAAAAGAGATGACGTACATATTTAAATGTGAACACTCTTTTAGAATTTTACATCGTCTTGTTTTATTTTCTATAATTCTCACATACTCCTTTGATGTATACTTTTATTAGCTTGTTTTTACTATATTTTACCCAATACAAGGGACAAAAGCCCCTCAAGGTAGTGTATAAAGTTTGTAATATAAAGGTAACTGGAGGAAGTAGAATGATTACAAGGTTATGGAGGATTGATAAAACTTGCAAAATTAATGAATGTAGTATTCCTGGAAGCATTCACACAGAAAGTGTTCCACAAATTACGAGTTATTAAGAAGAATCCTTCATGATTCAATTTTTACCAAACGAATACATACGGGATATAGGTCTGGCAAAATAACTTCTGTCTTCCTTGATATATGTTCTTTATTTGTCATTCGTTTTTCTACATATTCATTTCTCTTTTTAGTTACATGCTTTTCGCTACTTATCCCCCCTTAAATATTTGCTTCTATGCCGACATCAGATAAAATAATATTTGGTTGATGTATTTGTTGCCTCATCTATTGATCAGACCATGTTGAGAGATTATGGCCTCTCACTACTTCTTCCGTGTTTTTTTGTATCAAAGTATTCTTTTACGGTTTTTGTTGACTCTTTACAATCAATCTCTGTCATTGTTCTACCATTCAAGCTCCTCTAGTGGCTTACTTGATCGTTAGTTTCCTTCTCTTGCAAACATTATATCATTTATGCCTTAATTTCTCCAGGCCTAATGTTTTTTTTTTATGAGTACAGGAACTTTACATTTCAAAGAATAAATTTGTTTTTGATGCTAAATATTAAATGCGATATTGAACATTCTACAATAGCATGTTTTGCTGATGAGCTAGCAACACGAGAAAAATAATTGTATTTAAATAATAATTTAAATAATAATTGTATTTAAAATGAAAATTTCTTTAAGATATCATGTTACTCACATATCATTCTTATATTCATAAAATTTGTTGACAGAACCGTATATTCTCTGTTTCAAAACATTTTTGTCACTGAAATATTAAATAGATTTTACCACTATTTTATTTGACCCTATCAATAGTTTTGTTCCTTTAAAAATCCATTAATTTCAGGAAAATACTCCTTGTTATACTGCAGAATACTCTGTCAGATTTTTCATCAATGATATAATCGAAAGACTGTTTCTTCTTAATTTGAAATCTCAAATTCAATACCACATAAAGGACTACAGTAAGTAATATATATACACTACCTTCCATAATTATTAGGCAACCTCAGTTTCAAAAAATCGATGTATTTCATACTATTTTTAGTATTTATTGACAAGTGGATAATTCTAAATGAAAATAGAATGGTTCTTTTGTTATTATTACTTTGCGAGATTTTACAAGGCAACGAGCAAGCATTTGCTTCGGCCAGCCAATAAGAAAAAGAGACTAGCATTAGGAATAAACCACAAATATTGGACACCAGAACAGTTCATTTGATGCACATGTTATTGTGCAGTATTAAAAAAAAAGTATCATTCTATATTCATTTAGAATTATCCAGTTGTCAATAAATACTAAAAATCATATGAAATACATCTTTTTTTAAAACTGAGTTGGCCTTATAATTATGGCCGGCAATGTGTATGTGTATGTATATATGTATTCTTAATCGTTGAATTGTGTGTGTATATATATGTATGTATGTGTATACTTCTATAGGTATGTATAATTGTAATTAATTTTTTTTTTTACCTAGTGTTGTCTTTATTTAGTTTAATTTCAAATGACCTAATTTTTTTAAAAATAATTTTATTTTAAATCCTATATCTTTTTATTCCCTTTTATTAATAATTATGCCTTTTTAAGTAAAGGCTTTTTTCTAATACTTCAACATTTTTTGGGAAATTAGGTTTTTGAATTTGTCCAGCGTCTGTAATATTTAAAAAAAAATTTTCTTTCGTTTCTTTCTTTTTCCCTCCCTTCCTTCTTTTATCTCTCTTACCACCTTTTTTCCGTGTTGCTTAAATTTACGTCGATTTACCACGGCTGTCTGTTAATTTTTAGTTACATTCTCCCTTTTTTTGCGAACCCAGACGATGTCAATTTTTTTTCTTTTCTTATTTATTTGATTTTATTCTATCTTTTTCTTTTTCTTTTTCGTTTTCTTTTTCTTTTTCTTTCCCTTTATTTTTATTTTTATTTTTATTTTATTTTATTTTTTATTTTTTATTTTTTAATTTCTTTGCAATCTATTTAAAAAGGAAAAGTAGACTAATTTTTCTCCAGTTTCTGAAAGGATTTTTCTGTTGCTGAGGTGATGTGTTGTCCCCCGTGGGGAGCTTCATATCGAAATGGCCATTCAACATCTTTGAATTAATCCTTTTTTAATATATATATATATAATATAATATATATATAATACGACATGAAACAAGTCGGATAGGACTTACCGTCTGATGAAGTCGGTGATTGTTGGCAACAACAATTATTGACTGAAATAAATTTATTACGGAAACATGACCGGTGTTTAAAGTTTTTCAAAAAAGAAAATAGAAAATATATATATATATATATATATATATATATATATATATATATTGCGTACATCCTAATTAACAGTCTCGTCTGGTAAAAAAACGCATAAAAATAAACATAGCGCTCATTATGTCATAAACAATAAAGATGCCTCATTATTGCATTTTGTTAACGACTAAGGTTAATGAATTCATTTTCATTATCTCCTTGCCATAATGTTTTATTTTATAACCTTTTCTATTACGAGATTTACACAACCCATTCTTACTGATATAATGTTCTAGCTTTATCTTTTGTAAATTTGATTGCCACTCTTTTACCATCTTTCCACCATCTCAGTGTTGTTTCTTCATTCATATTTACATCGCTCGTTCATTTTATTTTATTTTACAATAGGAATTACCTCCCCTATTTTAATGTACGTTTGACTGAATTATTCATTAAAGTATCATCTAAACTTATTTATAAATGGAACTTTGTGTGTGCGTGCGTGTGTGTGTGTATCGGTGTGTGTGTCCGTTATCTATAGATTCCAAAACGGCTGAACCGATTTTCTTGAAAATTTACACAGTAGTACTATAAGCGTCTGCGAGTGTTCTTAACTAGATTTTGTGTCGAGGTACCCCCGATAAATATCGAAAATCGATAATCGAAATAATTGGGTTATAGAAGG
Source organism: Ascarosepion bandense (assembly GCA_037127315.1). Taxonomy (NCBI): domain Eukaryota; kingdom Metazoa; phylum Mollusca; class Cephalopoda; order Sepiida; family Sepiidae; genus Ascarosepion; species Ascarosepion bandense. The sequence goes on along the minus strand of JBBBDQ010001981.1, from coordinate 3,697,530 downwards.
AGTGGTCCGATTTTAATCAAATTTAATACACTCATAGACAAAAACATAAGAAACAATATTCAGAAGTTTCAAGGTTGCAGTTCTTACAATAGTGCAGAAAATTGATTATATATATATATATATATATATATATATATATATAAAAGGATGTTTCTGTGTGTCTGTTTATCTGCCTGTATGTCTGTATTTTTTCAGCCCTTTTATTTTAATGTTTGCTTGGCTCTAAATAGGTATAATTGTAGTTCTTCATCTCAGCCATGATACCATTGACTCAGAGGACTTATTTAGCATTCAAAATTCAGTTTACGACGAAAAACACTTATGTGATATCGATACAAGGAAATCAAAATTTGACTTACATCCATTCATTTTTCTTTCAGTTTACGGTTTCGCTTTAACTGGAAACAACTATTGCTTTTTAGTCTTTCGTGCCAACGTCGAAAGAGTCTGAGTTTCAGGATCATGGATTGGTTTTAAAGCTTTCATTAGACCCGAGCAACCTCAAAGAAAATAAAACAGGTTAACAAAGAGACAATCAAATGTAAATTATATTTGTTGAATTGATTTGATTTCTCTGTGCGAATTTAAAATATTCTTGGTCTGCTATTATTCGTTCCGATCACTCGACTCTGTTTCATGCAAAATTACTTGTTAGTCAACATCTAAGCGTAGTATTGATTACACTTTTCTCCTCGAGGTCTGCCTGCTAGAGTCTGTCTGTATCAGCTTTTTATATATTCTTTTTGGATCACAGCAGCTCGTTTGGGACTTCACACTTGTATTTGATTCTGGGCTTCCCATTGGACGATAAATAAATTTCGCCTAGACTCGCGAAATGGAAATTTAATATTTGATTAATCTTTATTTTTCAACCGGAACATCTGCGCGGACCGACCTGCGCACAGACGACATTTTGGCCATTTGCCTTTTTTTCGTGAGAGAGCAAACATCCGGCCCATCGCTTTTGCTCGGTTGGTATCACCACATATTTCTATGTAGCTCGATGTCGAAAAAGGGAAGAAAGTAGTCGGCTTCAGATTCAAAGATAAAGTTTGTTGTAAGTCCAACGCTATTTTGTTTGTTGGAAGGATCATTTTCATTTCTTCAAAAACGAAAACTTAAACACGTACGAAATACACGATTACAAGTAAGAAATCAAGATTATCAACAACAATAAACAAGACAAAACCAAAAATGTTACAGAAAACAGATACCCAGCAACTCCATAACATCCATTATTCAAAACAACTTCTCTCAACTAAACCTTACAATAATCACAACCAACACTAAAGCCAATATGGATATGATCAAAACTGAAAAAGCCCATGTCTGAATGAAGAGTATATACAAAAATTGCCTATTCAATAACAATTTATTAAATTAACTCATCATTCACACAAATAAATCAAAACACAAATTTGATCTAAAAATGCTACACTTATAAAAAAATCAGTAATTTAATCAAAATGAAAATTCCCGTGAGTGCTGTTATTAAATATCTAAATCTACGCCTCAGTTTTTTTCAATAACTCGTTTCATATAAAATTCTACTTTCCCAGGTCACAGCACAAAAACGTTGAAAAATCAAAAGGAAATGATTAAATCCATCACCTCATCTTTTTGAAGGTTTAAAGCACATATTCAGTCAGTTAATTGCCATACGTGATACACACTTTGGGCAGTCATATCTCGAAATAGACATGACTGACTGGGCAGATGATTGTCCCGCAGTAGGTTGCCATTACTTTTTGTGATAGACTGGTTGCCAACCAAGGTTATATAAACCAATCTGTCCTATTATTTAACCCATAACTGGAGGTAAGAGACGGATTATTACCTTTCCCACGAGTATTTGTGCGTAAGTGAATGCAAGGAATTTAACTGGAATTCGAACTCGGCCCCCCGGTTTGTCGTTTATAACCATCATAAACCATAACAATCTAATCAGAATTTATACAATATTCATTTATATAAAAAACATTGAATATCACGCGAGCACTTTTGACTTAACAGACATTAAGTTATAGCAATTTTTGTCCTCCACGTATTTTGACCGATTATTCAACCACATGTGAAATAATGATGAACTCTCTTAAATGTCAAAGCCTTGACAAACAAATGTTATCCTCGCTTTTGCATATAAAAACGTTTAAAAACAAATCCCTTTATTCCTTGATAATGTCACTCCGAATGGAAATGTGTCGCCTAAGAATAGATTTTTCTCTAGTCTTTTTTATTAATTTTGTTCCTTCACAGATACGCTCTACTTGAAAATATGTGTCTGTTGTTGCTGTGCCATCATATTTTGTCTGTTGATATTTTAACTAATATAATCAATTAATATTAGAATCTTCATGACATTAATATGATAAATATATATAATATCCGTTGCAACGTGAATGTTTTGCAGTAATGTATTTTGTTGTTCTGAGATGTTCTTAAAGAAGGATACTCGTCAGATTGAACATTATCTTCATTGGTTGCAACTAAAATCAAAATTAAATAGAGATCATGGGAAATAACTAAGCTGATAAAATTTGTACGATCAGATGAATAAAATTTGCATTATAAACGGCACGTCTTTTGGGAAAAGTGAAAAGGATAATTAAAAAATCAGTGAACTGATCAAAAAATTGAACCTGCCAATGTCAACAGAGATGAAAGAGGCAGAATATTACGAACATTGGCTAATAACATAAACGAAAAAGTATTACCACATTACAATCAAAATATCAAACAAGTTTAATTTACACGAATAATTATATAATACTATCATAAAGTTATTTTTGCGTGATGAATTTAGGGTTAACCTGGATGTATCTGATGGTTGATCTTGGGTTTGATTTTTCCATGTAAATACTTGAGTGATACCGCACAGTAAACAACATGGAATAGGTGACGTAATGTTCTTAGCTAGTATTATAGACAGTAAAACCAGCCGACGTCCAGTATCAACCGTTATCTTGCTGACATGACATATTGCTATATAATCTTCTACGTCGAGTAGCCATATGCAACATCGTTGTAAAAACAGAAGTTATAGAACTACTTGTTTATAAGTGCGTAAATACTTACATATATATATACCCCACATGTAGATATCAAAATATTAAATTTTATATATATATATATATATATACGTATATATATGCACTACACGTACACGTACAAATGTTTTCCTCCAGTTATAGTTTTGTATCTGTTCCTGATTTTTTTTTTTTTGAGAGTTTGTGAATGTTTAATGTTCCATTTATTTAGTGGGGTGAGTCCTCCGTCTTTTAGTTTCCAATAGTGTTGTGATAGGGCAGTTTAATTTTCAAGGAAGCGTTGGAACACACACACACACACACACACACACACACACACACACACACACACACACACACACACACACACACACACACACACACACTGTATATATATAAATATATATATATATATAGTTATTCGTGATCCTTTTTTTCAAAATCTTCTTCCTCTTCTTCCTTCTTCTTCTTCTTCTTCTTTTTCTATGTGCCATTTCCCTCCACGTCTCCCTATCCCTGGCACGCTTTCTCCTGTTACCCGACCCAACCCCCGCTCGGCTCTCCACCTAATCAGGCCCTTCAAATATGCTATCCGCTGCTTCCCCCGTCTCTCTTTCCCTCTGTCCTGTGAATATCCGATTATCTAGTCCCTCTTTCCTCATCCCATGTTTCAAAAACTTCAAATCTCTCTTACCGATGCTTACTAACAATTTCCTTTTCGTGTCCATCCTTTTTAAAACCCCATCATTGCTCACATCCTCGATCCATGATCCATAAATTTCTTTAAACATATTGTAATTCATATACCCAATGACAATAGTTACAATGAAACTATATCGACTAATCTCACTATATGAGTACAAACTAGGAAAATATGTATTTACGCATCGAATCATTACATGTGATGACAAATGGATGCACGTAGATATAAGTGAATCACCAAAACAATACGCCAGATCTGCACTGCACTCTAAACAGTTAATAGTTACTGCATTGTGGACTATTAAAGGGACTATTTATTATTCATTTTTATCTCAAGGAATAAAAATAACAGCAACCTGGTACTGTAGAGAAATTGAGAATATGCACGAAGAATAGAAGAAATAAACTTGGTCAACTTTTGCTGCACAACATCATATGACGACACCCTTTCCAATCAAATGTCCAAAAGCTGCGTAGTCTGAAATATGGAATTTTGCCTTATCCTCCATCTAGACCTGATTCTTTCTCCTACGGATTATCGCTTATTTGAGAATTTTGATATTTGCATACGCAATAAAACATTCAGCTATTGTTACATTGGGGAACAGTCATTCATCAACATCATGCATATTTTAAACAAAGAAATTAAATATTTCACATTTGAGAAGCATTTTATCCATTTCGTATAAAGTGCGTCATTCTATAATAGGCAACAGAATATTTAATTGTAAAATATCAGGAATACCTTTTCTAGTAGATTTATCATACAACTCATTTTATAGTAGATTAATCAATAATGAATTTTATAATAAAATGTCCACCAGTAAATTATTTTGGTAAATTCACCAAAATATATATTTATAGCAAAATACGATCAATATATTTTATAAGTTTGATGTGTCATACATAGTGAAAAAAAGAACAAAAACTCGATGATAATCTAATTTCTTTTAAAGAAAAACAAATTTTCACTTTACCTTTTATTTTATAACATTATTTGATAAAAATATTCAGCTAAGTAATTTTACATTAATGATGAAATAATGTCAATGTCTTGAATTAATTATAAAGTATGACTTTTCTTATTTAGTTCCAGCTTTAAATAAACATTACAGATTGATATGCCGCTAATCAAAATCAACCAAACCAAAACAAAGTATATTCATACCATTCTGTAACAGCTAAAATAATTTTAATGAATTTTTAGTTTTCCCATTATTAACCAGGTAACTGAAACTAAACGAATATTTTAATTTAATACTATAATTATATATTCTTAACTGTTATATTCCTTTATATTTTACCTAAGTTAAGATATCTGTAATAATAATATTTGATAATAAATATACTTAACGAATGTAAACTCTACTATTTGTCTATATTTCTGAGATGAGGTAGTATTTACAGTAATTGCATTATTCGGATTATTGTCCTAATCTTTCTTGCCATTCTTACCGACGTTTCGGCCGTTGTACACTCTGGCCTTCTTCAGGTGCTAGGAATTTCGAACCGAACCCTTTATTACAATCACCGGGTTATATGAACTCTATTCATTGCCTAACACCTCTTCTGGAACTGATGAGTTATCTAACTTTAACTCTGTAAGCTACTTGTTCAACATTGTTGTAGCCACGCATTGAACTCACAAATATTTGGGTCAAGTAACAGGAACTAAACAACATCTGTATTTACTGGGCCATTAAGGACAAGAACAACTGAATTTTGGGGGCTTATGAACATAATGTCCAGTAGACTATTTTTCTTACCAGAGTTCATATTGCAACTGTCGTTCTTAATGGTTTTCTCTAGTATTTTATACCAGAGCTTATTTTGCAATTTTTTGACACTAATGATTTTCTCTGGCATTCGTATTACTGGTCGTACAAATGGCACGAAAAATTAGGACAATAGTACAAATAATGTAAATACTGCAATATCAGCTCTCTTTATGAAAACGTGACACAGTTCTTTTATTCAAGTTACAAACGAGCGAACAAACTTGTCAATTCCTCAAGGAAGTATCTTTAAAGAAAACTATATTCAGATATTCATTAACTCTATTTACCATGTGTGATGAAATATTGTCATAAGAATTTAACTTCTGTTCTAAAAACTTTTAGCTAAAAAGCAAACATGCATGTTAAAAATCAATATATGTTTGAACTCTCTCTTTTGTCGATTTCCATCGGGTTCACTAATTCACTACGTATGATAGCGCTCTAAAACTAAATATAACTGTTCTCATCCTGAAATCTCATCCTGTGATGGTAGGATGACTGCCATTATTCTTGACCATCGTGTGTCGCTTGATATTCTAAAATGCAGTAAACGGTTGGGAACTCAATTTTTGATGTTTTTAATTTTGATTTTATTATACGAGGATCATTCAATAAATAAGGTGAATTTTTCGGTATAAGGACTTCTAATACAGATAGGAGCTTACTTTTTTAATTTTTTAACGTAGACTCCCAGCAGTGTCACCCGCTTTTCTCATCTGTGCACAAGCTTCACTATTCCCCCAGCATAAAAATTCTTGGACTGATGTCTCGGCCAATCGCTCACAGCACTTTTGATTTCATCGTCACTTTCAAACTTCGTGCCTCTCGTGAACGCTTTCAAGGGACCAAACAATTGAAAGTCTGAAGGAGCAAGTTCTGGGTTGTAAGGGGGATGATGGAGCAGTTCCTATCCCAGCTCTTTGACGGTCTGCACCGTTTGGGCTACTGTGTGAGGCCTTGCGTTGTTTTGATGAAAGACGACTCCATGTGACTGATGATCATGGAAAATTTTGTGTGCTGTCCAAACAGATATGCTCAAAGTCCTTGCAATATCATCCACTGTCACTCTTCTGTCAGACTGAATGAGGTCATTGACTGACTCGATCACCTGAGGAGACTTCACTTCTGTAGGCCTTCCAGGCCTGTCTTCATATTCAACAGTGCTCCGTCCTTCTTTAAACAATTTAAACCACTTGTAGACATTTTTTTGTCGAAACATGTGGAACGATGCACAGTTGACATTCTCTTATGACTTTCAACTGGTTTGCACCCTTCATAAACCAAAAAATTGATAAGTGACCTCTGTTCAATCCTGGAGCTTGTTTCTTAGTCGGGAATCTTTGTTAATCGCCAAAACTCTCAAACTTCTTTTCAATCTGCAAAAAAATTAAATCCCTTTGAAAAAAAAATAAAGGAAAAAATTTTAAAAAGTAAGTTTATATCTGTATTAGAAATCCTTATACCGAAAAATTCACCTTATTTAATGAATGACCATCGTAGAAGTCCTTATACCGAAAAATTCACCTTATTTATTGAATGACCCTCGCAGAAGTCCTTATACCGAAAAATTCACCTTATATATTGAATGACCCTCGTAGAAGTCCTTATACCGAAAAATTCAACTTATTTATTGAATGACCCACGTAGAAGTCCTTATACCGAAAAATTCACCTTATTTATTGAATGACCATCATAGAAGTCCTTATACCGAAAAATTCACCTTATTTATTGAATGAACATCGTAGAAGTCCTTATACCGAAAGATTCACCTTATTTATTGAATGACCCTCGTACTTGTGGATGTTTTCTTACAGGGCACTGTGACCGGTCTCTCGTATTTTTCAAATTCAGATCCGATTTAAAGTTTTTGTCACATTTTCTTTGCTAAAACACTTATTTAATAGCTTAAGCAAAGGACTCTCTGTCACACCGTTTTAATAGAGAGTATTGTAATATAATCATTTTAAATTTTACTCACGCAATTTTCATTGACACATTCGCGGATATCTTTCAATCACTGGTCATATTTTAAGCAATATCTGGAATATTTTCCGCTTCTGAAAAGTTTATAAATTTATACTTATCCGTCATTCAAAATCAAAACCATTTAAATGTTTCAGGCAGGAAGTATGTATATTAATTTATATTGTGAAATAAAGGGACATTTCACAAAAAACAGCTTCGATTTGTTAAATAGTTACAGAAAAAAATGATCGTCATACATATTTCACAGATAAATTATACTATCATCCACTTAAAGTACATTGAGTGTGGTACTAAAACTGTGAATGCGATGCCTTATAAACGATAGCTTTTATGTTCAGATAAGCTTTTATTTAAATTATTTTAATCACATGTATCTATTCCTTGTAACCGCCATTTAAGGCTTTACAGAACATTCCTGCTTCATGTTCCTGTTTGTTTTTTCTTTTGTTTTGTATTAAGGATAGTTACGTTTAAAAATTTAAAAATGTTTAAATCTTATTTAAATCTTAGATGTATTCTTTTCAATAATCGTGAAAATGTTGATAGGTAGAGTAGTGTATCTCCATTTGTTAAAATGATTTTGTATTATTCACCGTTATTTTTTAAATTATCACAAGACTTCTGTTTCGCATTGAATATGAAATAGTTAGGGTATTAGATGAACATTTTTCTACATCACATAAGTATTAAGGGTGACAAATGTTGAGATTTCTGAAATAAAACCCGATAATTATTCTTGTTGCTGATGTGATAAAATTAAATATTTATTAAGTAATTTTCATTAGCACATTTATAAAAAGCACTTAATGTTATTGTCATTATCGCTATAGTTTAATATGATATCGATAAAAAGGAACGTAGTAATTTTTTATGTGATACATTTAATTCTATTGTATATTTGACCTTGTTTAGCATTATCTACAAAATCATAAAATATAATTTTGCGGTACATATTCATAAAGAAACCCCAATATATAGGAACTATGTTAACTATTTAGGTAAAATATTTGGAAAGGATCAAATTCAAGTTAATCTAAGAATAGAGGATATAAGAGGCGATCTTATCGGTAATCATATTCTTTTTCTAAAAGAATCATAGTTAAAATTTAAATAACATTGTTTTATAATTCGTCAACTAATTATAATTGCATCTATTTGTAATTTAGATTTCAGTAAATAATTTTACTGTAGTGCAGTGGATATCGACTCGTAACAACAAATCGGGGATCTGACTTCGAATTTCAGTTGAATTCCTAGCATTCACCTACGCACAGATACCCTTGAGAAAGGTATTAATTCGTATTTTCCTTGCTGTTATGACTCAAATAATAGCACAGATTGAGTTCTATAATCTTGGCTGGCAAGCAGTCTACCGCAGAAAGTAATGGCAACCTGCTGCGGAATAATCTTCACCCAGTCAGTTATGTCTCTTTCGAGACATGATCGCTCAAAGCGTGTCTCACTTATGGCACTTCACTGAAATTGGCTTTCAGTTACATAAATAATATTTCATATTTCTTGAAAGATATTCTGTTGTCAAAATTTGGGATATTAAAAAGAATACCTAAAAGCACAAAAAAAAAACATAGCAAAAAATAAATGAGATCACCTAGACACCTGTGGGGGTCAGAGATCTCTGACGCGAAAATATACCTGAAAGTTAAAATATATTTAAAATTAAAAATATTAAATGTTAGCTTCGCCACACCTACAGAAGTTTCACGAGGTATGTTATTATACACTAATTTCGTGTTTCTATCTCTTTTTACCCATGCACATATATAATTCTCTCAATAAAATCATTATTTTAGTTTAATGAACCCGTTCTAAATAAAGAAACACCATTCAAAGGATGATTTTCGTTAAATTGCTTAATATTGTTCTGATCTATCTATCTATCTATCTATCTATCTATCTATCTATCTATCTATCTATCTATCGCAGTCTGTTCATATCTATCTATTTATCTATCTCAGTCTGTTAGATAGATAGATAGATAGATAGATAGATAGATATGAACAGACTGCAATTGATAGATAGATAGATAGATAGATAGATAGATAGATAGATAGATACGAACAGACTGCGATAGATAGATAGATAGATAGATAGATAGATAGATAGATAGATATGAACAGACTGCGATAGATAGATAGATAGATAGATAGATATGAACAGACTGCGATAGATAGATAGATAGATAGATAGATAGATAGATAGATAGATAGTTATGAACAGACTGCGATAGATAGATAGATAGATATGAACAGACTGCGATAGATAGATAGATAGATTGATATGAACAGACTGCGATAGATAGATAGATATGAACAGACTGCGATAGATAGATAGATAGATTGATATGAACAGACTGCAATAGATAGATAGATAGATAGATAGATAGATAGATAGATAGATAGATAGAACAGACTGCGATAGATAGATAGATAGATAGATAGATAGATAGATAGATAGATAGATACGAACAGACTGCGATTGATAGATAGATAGATAGATAGATAGATAGATAGATAGATAGATAGATAGATATGAACAGACTGCGATAGATAGATAGATAGATAGATAGATAGATAGATAGATAGATAGATATGAACAGACATAGATAGATAGATAGACAGATTGATATGAACAGACTGCGATAGATAGATAGATATGAACAGACATAGATAGATAGATTGATATGAACAGACTGCGATAGATAGATAGATTGATATGAACAGACTGCGATAGATAGATAGATATGAACAGACTGCGATAGATAGATAGATAGATTGATATGAACAGACTGCGATAGATAGATAGATAGATAGATAGATAGATAGATAGATATGAACAGACTGCGATAGATAGATAGATAGATAGATAGATAGATAGATAGATAGATACGAACAGACTGCGATTGATAGATAGATAGATAGATAGATAGATAGATAGATAGATATGAACAGACTGCGATAGATAGATAGATAGATAGATAGATAGATAGATAGATAGATAGATATGAACAGACTGCGATAGATAGATAGATAGATAGATAGATAGATAGATAGATAGATAGATATGAACAGACATAGATAGATAGATAGACAGATTGATATGAACAGACTGCGATAGATAGATAGATATGAACAGACATAGATAGATAGATTGATATGAACAGACTGCGATAGATAGATAGATAGATTGATATGAACAGACTGCGATAGATAGATAGATATAAACAGACTGCGATAGATAGACTTAAAGCTTCTCCAGTTACATTTTAGCTTCTCGTCTCTGCGGTTTCCATCCTGACTGACTGTCGCTGATCCATGTCATTTATATATCCTTTAGAGTTGTCGCACTGGATCGCGAAGTCTTTATGATCTTGCAAATCGCTTCCACTGGTAAGAAAATCAATTTAACATCTACTCGCGAAATTTGTTCTTGCTTTTTTAAGCACATGGCCAATCCTTTTTATATTCGGCAAAACCAGGATTTCACACGTCCTTGTGAATTTTTGTAAAAGTGAAGAAAAAGATTGAGTTTCATTTTTAATATTATATCTACTACAATATATATATATATATATATATATATATATATATATATATATATGCGCGTGTTTACATAAAGCAAAATAACTCGTATATATGTAGGTGTATGTGTCATGTCTGTGTGCATTTATATAAAGCGAAATAATCACCTGATAGATATGTGGGGGTGTTTCATAACTCTAACCATTGTTTTTTTAATGCAAACTCATATTTGGCTAGATACTCCGTTTGTTTATTGAAGAGTTTATTGATTTATTTCTTATCTTCTATCCGCCCGAACAATCGACAATTTTGATTAAAGAAAATATACAATTTGAGCAGGATACGAACCTACGCACCCCAACGACTTGCCAAAGATAATCCTTAGTTAGAACTGAAGTACTTTGAAAATCTTGGCCACTGACCAGCTTTGTCGATAAAGTGAAATGTGAAGACTGCATTTAAGTGAAATCTTTCCCGTCATAATTCTTGGAAATGTTCATATTTGCTCAGTTTCGTATTCAAACAAAAGCAAAAAAAAAATGATTTTCTAAAGTAAATGATTTTTATTTTGTTAATCTCAGTATATTCATTTTTAGTAGATTCTGATATTTGAGTAAACTCCCGTTTATTGTCAAATTGTATGCGTGTGCGTTTATATAATCCGAGGAAAATATTCTTTATATTTATATATACATATATTTTATTTTAATCATTTTACCACCAGCAAGTCAGGGTCGCTACAGTGGGTTATAATGAGAGAAAAGACTAATTGCATCGGATAGGAAGAAGAAAGGATAAAATATGAACGAGATTCAAATAGTTAGAAAATGGTAATTGATCTTACATTTACAATTTTGGAGATTGTAGCTATCAGAGAATATAAACGGCGAGAAGAGCGAAAAAAGAAACTGTAGAATTGGCGTTTATATTGAATCATTTCAACACTAGAAGATATAGGACCTAGGTCATAATCTAGTAGAACGCTTAAATTCACCTGGTCGGGGCACCAGGAAATAAAAAGCTCCTCACGGCAGTTGCCGTGGAACTATTCGTAGAAGAGACAGACGAAAGCCACTTTTAATCGGTGAGAAAGAGTCGAGATGTTAAGCAGAATCGATTATATTGCAGATCATTCTTTGTATTTTGTCAAGAACCTTCAGCTGTATATCTGTTACGGATTCTTGTTGACAAGCCACAGAAAGTAATAAATATCAAAAGCAGTAATGGAGATAGAAAATGGAAGTTATATTGGACAAAAAAATACAAACTGGAACACGGGTTCGTCAATTCAGAAATACTAGGAATACTCTTAGTAGAAATCAATATATACAGTTTTGTGGTGAAGAACTATGTCCGAGTAATGAGTCTATATCCTTACTGACCAAATGACTCCTCACTAACTCTCTGACAACCACTTATTATAACTACTTTACCACTGCTGCTCTCTGTATTGTGAGAAATATTCGCACATAACTCTGTGCTTAAGCAGTGGCAGGAAACCGTCAGACAAACAAGACATACCTGATAAAGTAAAACAATTTATTGTCTTGCAAAATCTGCTGATTTTTGCGGCTACTTCGTAGCCTGGTATAGTCTTTCTCGCTGCTTAGCTTGTTAGTTCCTTCGTCTAAGAAGGGTATGAAAAAACACGAGGAACGGCGATCCGCGACGTACAGGAAATTTCTGGGGTCAGCTTCTTCTGCAGTTCCATTCGGTCGAAAGTCGATAGTTCTTAGAGAATTTTTCTCTCAGATGGATAGGCATTGCCCAGAAGGGTACCTTATATGAAAGGAAGGATATCGAGATATTTTCTCTGTTAAGGTTAAGGCTGTTAGCCCAATGGATCTCCAATACTTTGGTAAGATGGTCTCGATATAGCGAGACATGAGGGTGCCAATTGTTGGCCCCGTTGGTTGAATCTCTGGAACGGAGATCTCCTCCGATGCTGTCGGTGCCAGCTGAGGAAGCTAGTCTCTTCAAAAAAGAAAAAAAAGGCGCGAGCCTCTTCCTGGCGTAAAGGCCCGCCTCAAGTCCAAGACGAGGTTCGGGTCTTCGGCCAATCAGGAGACCCGTTATATCTGTAAATTTCCAACAGTATAAACAGGATTATATGTACATATAGGCCCGATAGAGAGACCCAAACTTCTTAGTAGTAATGCAGCTATAGATGTGATGTAGCCGTCTTACATCAGGTCGGTTGAGAGAGCGATAACTAAGAGGAAACTTCCATTAGCTATTCTGATGTCCTGCAGAAAAGTTTGTCTGTGGTGATTATAAGAAACAGTTTTTTTTGTGGGGGGATGCATTAAAATTTACAAGCCATTTCCTTCCACACTTAACCACTGATTAGAGGTTGGTCTCTATAGCAGTAACTAGGTTTACTTGGCATATTTTCTTATTGAGACAGTAAAAAATGATGATTTTTTTTCATAAAAAAATGTCTACTTGATAAAATGTTAACATCAGGAAGATCATTGATGAAGACCAGAAACAGCGTAGATAGAGTCTTGAGGGATACCAGCTTTCGTGTGAAAAATATCAGGAAGCTTGCCCGTACAAAACGGCCTTCATTTCACGATTAGATAGGGACAATTACATCAAATCAAACAAGCCTCCACAAATACTGTAGCAGAAGACAGCAGGCCAAATCCTGTCAAACACTTTTGAGATATGTAGGGTAACAGCTCGAGCTTCGCCGTCATTGTCAAACGATAATGATAATATTCAATGATGGCCGGTAGCCCATCAGAAGTTGACCTGACGAAGCGGAAGCTATACTGTATGTCAGAAAGTAGTTTCTGAGATGTGAGATGCTAAATTAAACCCTCGAATACTTTGCTGAAAATTAGAAATGATGTCACAAATTAGACACGGGGTTATGCATATATAACTCAGTTGATCCTCTCTTCTAGGTTTGAAATCGGGTGTGGCTACTCCAGACGAGTCAAATGAAGTTGGTTTTGTGAGCAAAACATTCAAACTTGTCTGCTGTAGATGTGAGTACTTCTAATCGAATTGAATTGAATTGAATACAGGAGGGATTTAGGAATTTGTTTTGTCACGTACAAATTTTCACGGCTGCCAGTTTTCTCCAGATCAAATCTTGCGAGATGTTATACGTTCTTTCATTCTAGCAGCAAACAGCATATTTTCATCATATTTTGTTTGCGTGCAAGTGAGTGTCTATATTTAACGTGTTACTAATTTATATTTGTTTACTTTTAACAAACTATGCAGATATATTGTTGGATCCGCTTTATTTATTGTCCCTATTTCGTCTATTTAAATATATTTCACCATCTCTACACATGAAAATTAATGACAGCCACCCAAACTTTCGTGTTTCTACGTCTACTCTCTCTTTTTTCTCTTTGTCTCTTTCGCACACACACACACACACACACACACACACACACACACACATATATATATATATATATATATATATATATATCCTAATCAATCGCACATTCTTATAATTGTCTATAAATCAAAAGATCTGTTTTACTCGGCATCGATCTATCTAAAACTATAATCTTGCATGGTTCCTTCATTACTAAAACTGTCTGGAATATTGCAACTCTGTTTATTTTGACCGAACCAATTTGCCGATGGGGCTAAAGGGCTCTTTTCTAATTATCGCTACAAGCAGATACAATATCAATAAATGGAAAAACGAGAGAAAAATTGTTGAAGCGATGCATAAAGTGTCAGAGGATTTAATTCACTGATGTTGGCACAGAATGTTTACATTTATTTTAGGATTTTTTGAATTCTTCAAAACGAAGAAAAACTAAATTAAATTAATTAAATTGGCTGTTCGCCCAAAATGGTTGCTTCAATTTATTCTTTCATATCGGGAATTCGAAAGTCGATGGAAAGACATTGCAACATGCAAACACATATGTACGCATGCACAAATCGGACAGAGAAACACATACTTCATCTTTAATGCCTACATACAAGTTCACACACACACACACACACACACACACACACACACACACACATACACACACACACACACACACATATATATATATATATATATATAGGTATATATCTGAAAGCAATTACATGAGAATCACGTCGAAGGGATGGAATCATAAAATAAAGTTATATATATTATAATTTAGCAGCATGTCCAGTCATTTGAGTAAAGAGCATGCAAATATTTTATATGGGCAATCGCGTGCTTGGAATTAAAACTTACTATTCCAATTTTGGTTTATTCATTCGTCAAGTCAAATGAATCACTGAAATAATCTTTAAAATTTTAAAGTTTCGTTTTTTCCTGTTTTTTATATTCGTGTGCTTTAAAAATTTGTATTTTTCTCTTAATTTCTGATTTAATATGAATTTGATTATACGACCAAATTCTTTAGTATTTTAGTAATGTGGGTTGTTTAAATCATTGCATATTAATATCGGATTACGTATTTTTGCGAATATTCTTGAATTTTATTCTCTTTATTTCTTGTAAATAGACTATGTAGACAAATATAACATTATGAAAGATAAAACCATATTAAGGAATTTATCGCAACGGAGATAAAATACATTGGATGCATTCAATACTTTATTGATATAATCTCGCATAAACACACAAAAACAGACGCACAAGCACACGAACATACACACAGAGACCATGATTTTGGAACAAATAATTCTTTTATCGTTCATAATGTTTCGAATATGTAGGTTAAACATTTATAAAAAATGAGTAAAATGAAATCTATCTAGAATATATATATATATATATATATATATATATATATATATATATATATATATAGTGTATCAACGCAGGAGATAATCTTCTAAACATATACTGTTAAATATAACAATGAATGTCTATTATGTTATTAATCATGAGCCAAAATAAGATGTTTGGAACTGCTCATGATTGAACTTAATAGACATTCATAGTCTGTGATTTTTAATAGAATATATATATATATATATATATATATATATATATGGGGGGGGGGTGTGTGTGTGTGTGTGTGTGTGTGTGTGTGTGTGTGTGTGTGTGTGTGCAAACACGTGTGTGTTTGTTTATTTTGAGTGCGTGCCTCTCTGAATATATATGTATAAACACACACAAACACACTCCCATACACACACACTCTATGTCTCTCTCACACACACACACACACACACACACACACACACATATATATATATATATATATATATATATACAGAGAGAGAGAGACATCGGTAGACAATCTTGTTTCCCTACATCACAGCTCATCAGTACTCTTAGACATCCAGTTCCTTATAGCCAGTATTGAAACCCAACCAAATTGACATCAGTCGGCGATTCTAGTACTAAGCTAAGTTCGCTCGGTGGTGGAAGGCAGACTTTAGCGAGTTATATACACAATCTAAACTCACGCCAGTAGCCGAGAGTGGTCACATTATATATATATATGGTATTTTATAAGCTTCAGAATTACTGAAAAGTCCATGAGGCTATTCTGAATGAATAAAGATTAAACTTAAACTTGAAGATATCAACGTTGTAGTGACTGCGAAAATATCCTACTAATTGTGGGTTCTATAAAGCAACAGAACTTACTTCTCCCAACAGGAATCAAAAGCAGTTGGTATGATTCCTTGTGTATGGGTTATAACATTAAATAACTTGACACAGAATAAAATATAGTTGATATCGATATCTTCACGGACGAAAAGAAAATAACATTCCTAAAAATACTTAACTAAACATAGAAAATAAGTTTTCTCAACGCCTATACGCTTCTTGAAATAATATTTATACGCTTCGAAATTATTTTTACTTAACTGGAAATATTTCAACCATGCTTTTGAAATTTTATTTTATCTAAGCATATACTGCATTCTTCTTCTTCTTCTTATGATTATTATTATTATTATTATTATTATTATTAGATACATTTCTATATTAGCATCAATTAAGCTGGGCAATATACTGTCTGGTTTTGGAGACATGTTTCCTGGCTCTTTAGTGTTTTGATTTCAAACATAAAGTCCATTTTGAAACATTTCCGTTGCCATAATTTCTAAGGATTGATTTGCTTTCAGCAAGTGCAGATCAATTTTGGAAGATATACATGTCTTTCGAAACCTAAGTTTGCATGCCATTTATAGTAAATGTAACTACTAAAGTGAAATAATTTAAGTATTATAAGAAAGTCGATGGCATGAAACAATTTCACTAACCAGTTTTAAATCTCATGAATATCAATATATGCTTGTGTGCATCGATATCATACATGCCTCATATTGCTAGAGATTGCTATATTTGTCTACAGATATGTCCACATTGTGTGTGATTTAGTGTGATTTTTATTGCAAACCAGATGAGTCATATTTTGTCGTATCTTTACTTATTCCTTTTGAAATTGTGTCAACGAATTCTAGATAAAATGTTTACGTATATATATATTTATGGAACTATTGCATCATACACCTGCATTTGCTTACTTTATAATTGTTTTCAATTTCAGAAATATGGCTTTTATGAGGTAAGAAAATAAAAAAAGCAGCTATCATCTCTTATGCAATATTTGCTGATGTTAAAATATACCTCGACAGTAAGAGGAAAAAATATTTTGTGAAGAAAGCTTAACTTCCTTAATTTGCTACGAAGATGCGTGATCAGGACAAAGCGTTCGCACCTCATATAGTATGTAAAACATGTGTTGACACACTGAGACACGGGACCAATACCCAAGAAATAACTTAAGGTAGGTTTACGATTTCTAGTGTATGAAAAGAACAACGAAGTTATCACGACAACTTGGCTTCAGTTCAAAGACTAAGAGTCACATACTTTATTCTAATCTGACATCCGCTATTCGACCTCTAACACACGCGGGTAATTTGGCGACACCAGAGTTCATTTTTTTGTTTTTAATCATCTCACCCCAAGCAAGATATTCCACTGCCACTATTGCGCATGGGGCTACATAGGGGAACGTAAAGAGAAGGAGTGGTTAGACATAGGGAATGTCAGGAGAAAGGTGACAGATGAGTAAGAATACCGTGGATGAGGGTTGGGCAGATGGGAAGAGTGTTTGATAGAATGGGAGCAGGTTAGTGTGTTAGGAGGTGTCTATTGACCTTACATTTAAACTCCTGGAGATTGTAGCCGTCGGGGAAGTAATCGGGTGGAATGGAATTCCACAGTCAGGAAGTGCGAGGAAAGAAACTGTTAGAGTAGAAGTTGCGGTTGCATTTTATCGGTTTCACTGTAAAAGGGTGGGATCTAGTTGCTAATGTAGTATCTCGTGCAAATTCGTATTTAGGGGGCACCAGTGATCTAAGTTCATCGGAGCAGAAGCCGTGAAATTTCATGTCTTTAGTAGATGACAGCGATGTTGAGAATGAGAAGATCGACTGTGGTAACCTGGAGAACGAGAACTATGAGGAACAGGAAGCGCCCTTAAAACTTTTTATACAAGAAATGTCAAATGATTTATTTTGCGATCTAAATTTATGAAGTAAAGCTGCTTGGGTCACGATTAAAATATAAGAACTTACTTGAACCGGGAATTAATTTCGCAATTTTATAGAGAATGATAGAATTTTTCTTTCAGCATTGGTAATAATGTTATCCTTTGCAATGATGTTAAAGTTCTCGTGGTTGCTGGGAAGTGTGAGTACTCTCTACAGCACTGGAGTCTTGTTTTCACAGAACTTTCAGAAGCTGGCCGTAAGCGTTCACTGCAGATCAATGACAATGTTTTTGATTCTATAGTGACTTGACATTCTGTAATGCTAACGGAAATCTATAACTGCATAAAACTATTGTTTAGTGGCCTCGCTGATGTTTATCAAATTGGCCTTGAGCCAAACAAAGCCGAAGTCCCTACAATTTAAATTATAAGAGGGCTGATTGAAGGTTGTAAGGATAAATGTGTTTTGCTTATAAAATAAGTGAAATTTTATAAACTGAACAGAAAAACAAATTTGTAAGAAGAAAAGATTAAATAGAAAATTTACCTAGTTAATTAATTTTTAAGAGTTACATGTTCAAAGAGAACATGTACATATTTAAATGTTCCAGAGAAATAGTAGTAAGGATGTAGAAAGATTAAAAGGTTACTAATAAAGTCTGCGTTCCTTTACTTTTTATATGGCCGGCGAGAAAGTGAAAAGGAAGGTAAAGCAATAAAGGAAAATTGTACTTATCAGACGTTAGCTTTTAGGTGTCAATTGAAGATGTCATGTTGTTCTTTCTTTGACGGCGTGTGAGTGAAGACAAAGAAAGGAAATTTGAAAGAAAAACGAATGCATGTCTACAAGACATGACAAGGTCGCCGTCTTGATATTTCTTTCTTACATTGTGACGACTTCATTATCTGACTGCGTTTAGCCGATCAAAAAACGTGAATAAATACCTAGCAGATCACGTGGTCGGATACAGGCGCATACCCATTTTATATGTGTTAACAATATTTGTCAGAAGTCATATTTAAATTTGCTATTTTCTATCTAAACAGAATCCATTATTTTAATTTTCACATCAGCTTGTGAAATTTGCTTTGGTCTGTTTTTTTCAAAATGTTTTCAGTCATACTGCTCCGATTTTATGGGTGGGTAATTCTACTTTTTGATTTTCAGTTAATTGTTGGATTGTAAACCCGTAATTTGCCTGCTTAAGCTATTTGTAAAATTGCATGAAAAGAAAGAAATGTAAACTTTAGTTTAATACGACGGAGCGAAAGAAATTATTACTAGTGGTATTGTTGATTTTGGAGTTTATTGTAAATCGCAATATGAGTCGAGTTAAGGATACTTAAAAATACTTGTATATTTGTAAAATCTGAAAAACAAAAAAAAAACTAGTTGGAAATTGAGGAGAATAGAAAGAAAAATATAAAAATATAATTTTGATTTGTTTATTCAAAAATTGATCAGAGGCTTTGCGGTTTTAGGTGGATGGTAGTGAAAAATAGCGGTAGTCACAACAACATTGTCAAAAATTTTTGATGAGGTTAAAAAGGTTAAAACTGTAAATAAAAACGAATTTTAAATCTCACTGTAATTGGGAGTTCCAAGCTGGAAGCTAGATTTGCTGACGTAATCAGTTGAATTAAGAAGAAGTGGGTGAAGAGAAATTGCGTCGGAGGAAATATTGTTACCTCATTGGTTGAACCAAGCCCCCGCCTCGATATATGGAGATTGAAGTAATCACACTGGTCAAATATTTCATTTGCATAGATACCCCGAGTCGACCATACACCTTCTGAAAGAAATTGTGACAAGCATAAAAATCGAGACCCAAAAAGCCAAATGAGTTAATTTAATTCAGTTGTTAGTCAAGATGTAACGACTGAGAGAAAAGAATTCCCAATTGAGGGCCATGAACAAGAAGACTGGTCGCTTCCCATAGAGCACCGGGTTGAAGATGTAAAGAAAAGTAGACAAGCCTGCCGCCAATCGACTTAAAAGAGCTTAAGTCGAGTAAAGTCCTGGCTAAAGATGCATAGAAACAGAATTAGCCGAGAAAGAGTTAAACTAGTTGAAAATTTTTTCAAGCTGCCGAGCGAAAGGGACAAGACGAATTTACTGCCGCCGTCGCCACCCAGCGCCCACTTCGGCTGTTTCCGGTAAAGAGGTCAGAAAAGATTTTTTTGAAAGAAAAGTAATTTAGAAAATTTAAATCCCTGATGATTCTAATCGAAAATTTTCGCTCGTCGTATAAATTATATTCGACGACTGTATATTCTGTTCTGTTGCTAATTACATATATATATATATGTAGGAATGAACCAAAATGACCTCAGGTCAGATACTACTACCATGCAGAGAATACATTGTTTCTTTTACCCTCTCTGTCTCTAAATAACTCCCAAGAACTAAGATACCCAAATCTTTCCCCTAGTCTCTCTATCTCCTTGACCCGTGCCTGACCTAAAGGATTAGCAGTTCCTCTCTGGCTTCTAAGCAGGCAACATGTGTTCTGTTGCCAGCAGACACTTAACAGTCTAGTATGTAAAAATAAGAAAATAAAATATTACTCTCAACGCTAATATTTTGTATCCACTTCTTTGTTAATTATACCCACAAGGATACTAAAAATATTACAATGGTGACTCCGACGTGATGCCCAAACAGCAGATACTGAAATACAGTCCTTCCCAGAAAAAAAAAATATTACAATGGTGACCCCGACAAAAAAGAACAATACCAAAAATATTACAATGGTGACCCGACAAAAAAGAACAATACCAAAAATATTACAATGGTGACCCGACAAAAAAGAACAATACCAAAAATATTACAATGGTGACCCCGACAAAAAAGAACAATACCAAAAAATATTACAATGATGACCCCGATAAAAAAGAACAATACCAAAAATATTACAATGGTGACCCGACAAAAAGGACATTACAACCTCAAAAAAACTTAACGTCCGCCAGCACCAAAATGAACAACTGCCACAGTAAGCCAAATTACTCTTTCAACAAAAATATTTTACGGAAAGTTCAAAATGAACATTCTTCTCAGCATTTCGGCACCAAAAAAGAAAAACCTAACAGACAAACAACTAAAAACTCCACGTGCTTCAAACACATTGTCGAAGAGTAAATAGGCACCCAGCGCAAACAATTAATGATGAAGAAAAAGAAAAGGAAAAAAGGAACTAAAGAACAAAAAAATGAACGATAAGAACAAAGAACAAAAATGAACAAAAAGAACAAAAAAAAAAAATTGGAAAAACAAAAAACAAAAAAAGAGAAAAACAAAAAAAAACAAAAAAACAGTCGGATAGTCACGTGTGAATTTAAAAGAACGAAAAACCCACCATAAAATTAGTGGCTAACCGGCGTGAGTTCAACACCTATATATATATATATATATATATATATATATACAAACGGAAATTTTGTTTGAAATTTCAGTGAAATTTGAAAATTTCTCTGTAATGCAAACTCAAAATAGCAAACAAACGGTGAAGAAACTTCAACGGATCAGAACTACCCGGGCTATTCTCACAACGACAACAGAAAGAATTTGAACTTTCAGCGAAATATGAATATTTCCCTGCAACAAAAATTTAAAATACCAACGAACGCAAAAAAAAAAAAAAAAAAAGAGAAGAAAACTACAACAAACCAAGCTAACCCATAGCTTGTCCCCCCAACAATTTACTACCAATCCCTTTCAGCAAAAACCGAAAACCAAAACATTCCTTCGAATAAAGACGGGATTTGAATACTCCCCTCTTATATCGAGGAAACAAATTCGGTAAAACGGTTAAATAAAAGAAAGAAAATATATTTTCATTTCAAACGAAAACAAAAAAAAAAAAAAACCCAAACAAATAAAAGAAAAACCGCAAACCAGAACATTCCTTCGAATAAAGACGGGATTTGAATACTCCCCTCTTATATCGAGGAAACAAATTCGGAAAAACGGTTAAATAGAAGAAAGACAACAAACTCTGGTAGGAGAGTCAAAAAAAAAAAAAAAAAAAAAAAAGATAATGAATACTTTTACTATTATTAAAAAAAAACAAAAAAAAAACACTCCGTTATCTGGTAGGAGAGTATTGTAGGAATGAACCAAAATGACCTCAGGTCAGATACTACTACCATGCAGAGAATACATTGTTTCTTTTACCCTCTCTGTCTCTAAATAACTCCCAAGAACTAAGATACCCAAATCTTTCCCCTAGTCTCTCTATCTCCTTGACCCGTGCCTGACCTAAAGGATCATCAGTTCCTCTCTGGCTTCTAAGCAGGCAACATGTGTTCTGTTGCCAGCAGACACTTAACAGTCTAGTATGTAAAAATAAGAAAATAAAATATTACTCTCAACGCTAATATTTTGTATCCACTTCTTTGTTAATTATACCCACAAGGATACTAAAAATATTACATATATATATATAATGGCTTCTTTTTACACTACCCAGGCGTCTTCGAAATTATGTTTTTTTTTTTTCGTGCCGTGTTTTATTTTATCAACACAAGTGTACACGTGTGTCCGGTCAGGTTTGAGGTGGTAGAGGAACGGCTACCTGGTTTTAAACGTGTCTTTCCTGAGATCAAAATACAGAGAATGAGAAGGAAAGTTCACCGTTGTAATAGACGTCTTAAAGACCAGCTACTGTGACGAGAGCCTCATGACTAGCGACCAGAGAGAGTCGTCATAACTGGTACCGTGTTCGACAGCGTCAACCCTGACTCCGGTTCCAGTCATTATCGTCATTTTCTTCCGTGATCATCTAGGGGTTAACCAACCAGGCGACTGTGTTATAGGATTATATAGGATTTATAGTTGAAATGATGTTATTAGAAGCACAATACTTGAAAATCATTGGGTTACATTCGCTACAAAATTTTCGTTATAACAGGTATCTTTTTTGTGTCTTTTAGACAGTCGATGAAAATAGTAAGTATTGGTTACGAAACATAAGTCTAGACAGAATTAGTTCTAAACTGGAGAGGATAAGATTTTAAACAACATCATAAAAAGTCTTAGTTAAGACTTACTTCCCTAATTTCATGTCAGACTGAATAAACGGTTGGGGAAGGCTAGGTACATTATGGCGAGTATTTAAAAAATATGAATCAAGATTTAGCTCTCCCCTTTAAGAAAATTAAAGCTGGTATGTTTAATGAGTCACAGATTAGACGGTTTCATGCAGGACGCGCTGTTTTGGGAGAACATGTTCTGCCTTGTTATGAATAGTGGCCACGCAAGTAACACACATTTACAAATAAGTGTATATTATTTACAAATAAGTGTATATATGTATTCCTTGCTAAGTTGAGTTTTCACGTTTGCAAGGCAGCGGGTTAACTATGTCAGGAGGTAATCAAAAGCTTTCTTGGTTTTAATAGATTTAGTCATCGATTTGTCTTACAACTTGTCTATATATATATATATATATATATATATATTTATATATTTATAAAATTATGTGTTTGAACATTATTTTTTATCTACGTTCGTATTTTAGTAGATATTATGTTAATGTGAAAACAGTATTATTTATTTATTTCTACCGGCTTGATTATTTACAATACATTTTTTAGGAAAATGTGTGTCATTCGGCAGGATACGAATCTGAGAGCCCTATCCATTTTTTTTTATCATTTTTTAATCATATCACCCCGGGCAAGGCGGTAAGGCCAATGGTGTGCAGGGGGCTACGTAAGAGTGAAAAGATTGGAAAAGAGAAAACCGGAAACCACATGCTAAACAGGGAAGAAGTGATGAGCCTCTTAACCTGTTCAATAGACGTGGGTGGAGTGAGAACCGAGCGATAGTTCAGTCTATCTACTCCAATTGAAAAAAAAATAAGGAAAAGTGAAAAGATTGGAAAAGAGAAAGCCGGAAACCACATCCTAAACAGGGAACAAGGGATGACCCTCTACACTTGTTCAATAGACGTGGGTGGAGTGTGAACCGGGGGATAGTTCAGTCTATCTACTCCAATTGAAAAAAATAAGGAAAAGTGAAAAGACTGGAAAAGAGAAAGCCGGAAGCCATATCCTAAACAGGGAACAAGGGATGAGACTCTACACCTGTTCAATAGACGTGGGTGGAGTGTAAACCGGGCGATAGTTCAGTCTATCTACTCCAGCTGAAAAAAAAAGGAAAAGTGAAAAGATTGGAAGAAAAGCCGGAAACCATATCCTAAACAGGGAACAGGGGATGAGCTTCTACACCTGTTCAATAGACGTGGGTATAGTGTGAACCGGGCGATAGTTCAGTCTATCTACTCCAATTGAAAAAAAAAATAAGGAAAAGTGAAAAAATTGGAAAAGAGAAAGCCGGAAACCACGACCGAAGTCGAAGGAGAGTGTACCGGAGACCCCTTCCTAAACAAGAAACAAGGCGATCACCTCCATTCCTGCTCAATAGAAGGGGGTGAAGTGTAAAACCGGGTGATGAAGGGTACTATCTGCCCCAATAATATTTATAATAATAAAAAAAAATTAAGTTTTAACTTAGTATAAGTCGAAACGAGATTTAAACCTAAAAATTATTTACAATAGCAAAATACTACCCCTGTTAAAAAAATTCAGGCAAATTAAAGACAAAAATTAAACAGGCAAAAATTAAAATAAAATAAAAATCGCAAATCAACATACCAAGAAGGTAAGACAGACTGATAAAGTTGAGCAGAAATACCGAAGTAGGATTCCGTTCTGTAATTTTTCCAGAATATTTTCGTAGTGACCCGCCATCTTGGGTTAGTTGAAATCAACAGAGAGAGAGAAAGAAAGAATGACCGATGCTACACCACCTCTACCATTAAAAATTCCTTCAAACAGCGAAACCACTGTGAAGTCGAAACGAGATTTAAACGTAAAAATTATTTACAATAGCAAAATACTACCCCTGTTAAAAAATTCGGGCAAATTAAAGACAAAAATTAAACAGGCAAAAATTAAAATAAAATAAAACTCATATGATATTAGATCTATCACCTGTCACTTTTTCGAATTGTTTATACTTAACCAAAGATTTAAGTTTGTTTAATGATATCCTTGAAGCAAATTTTGGTTTGTGTGGAGGACGTTTGCATCTTGTCAATTCACCATAGAACAAAAGTTTTGTGAGATGATTTCCCACCAGTCAAATGATTACCACGTTCCACTTAGAATCATTTTAAGGCACTTTTGATAAAAACTTTACAAAACATGGATGCCTCATCGGTATGTATTCAATGTCTCTGCCGAATATAGTAGAACAGTTAAAATGCACGTTTCATACACACGTAACTTATTTAGACTGAAGTACCTGAACTTGACCATATGCGAGGTTCTAACATACAGAATCATTATTCTTTTTTGTACAGAATGCCGTATTTAGACTTCAAGATAGCCGTCTCTTAAAAGACACTGTCAAGATAAACGAAAATATCAACAACTTTTAATGTTTGTCCATTAATACATATATTTGGTTAACTATAATGCAGAGGGAGTGATCGTGTATACAGGACCTTTGTTTTCTTTAAGCATGAGGTCCGCTGAGAGTGTCAGGCCAAGCAGGCGTAGTGTTTTACTCTCTGGGAGGCATGCCTGTTCCATGCTAATGGGAGGGAGGTGCGGTTGTCTGTGGTGGTTAATTGACAGCAGATTCGTTTTGGAAGAATTGAATTTTACAAGCCATTTCCTACCCCAATCCACCACGGATTGGAAGTCCTTTTCAAGCTCAGCCGCGAGGTTCGCCTTATCATCAACACCAGATTTTTATCAAGACGAGCGTATACTACATCACAATTCTGAAAAGTATATGTAGGTGTCATAGTAAAATATATAGAAACTAAAGTATGGCAGTGATATCTTCTTGCTTCAAATCATTATCAGTTGCGAAAGGCTCTGATAGAATATCGTCGAAATTCAAATTACTCTTCATGTTCCGATGAAAATCACGAAAGATTTTCACTGAGTCAGAATGACATTCAAATTTAAAAAGAATGGTCCAAACAGACTCCATATTTGTCAGTGTAGAATGCCTTGGTGAGAACAACAAAAACCTGATAAAGAAGAATCAGATCTATGCATTTCTTCTCCAACTGATGTACCGAAAAAAATCATATCCTTGTTGTCGATTTAAACGTTTTGCCTGATAATGTACATTTTTAATTTTTTTTAAAATACGTACTGACCGCATTTTTTGCAACTGTTTACTGTCTAAATGTACACTTAAATGTACAACAATTATATATATAACTTATAAACACAAACACACACACACACACACACACATATAGTGTATCGAGGCAGCAAATAATGCTCTAAACATATACTGTTAAATATAAGGGACAATGAATGTCTATTTGTTTAATAATTGAGCTGTTCTAAACGTCGTATTTTGGCTTTAATTACAGTTGAAATTAAAGACAAAAGTTCTCCAACATTTTTAACATAATTACAGGCCATTCTGGAAGATCACAATAAATTTAAAAAATTAACTAGTAATACCACAACCCAACTTAAAAAACATATTAATAAACTTATTACTGCAAACAATGCTGAAATAGGATCCTATGAACTTCAAAAGATTATAGGTGACTATCAGCCCGGCTACCTTTATGGAAATGTAAAAATCCATAAAAAAGATCATCCCCTCCGACCTATCATTTCTCAAATACGCACACCAATATATAACCTTTCCAAAACATTTAACAAACTAATTACTCCCTATCTTCCTGGTAAATATAGTATTAATTCCACGGACGAATTTTTACAGATTCTCCATTCCGTAAAACCTAAGAATCAAATAATTACATCTTTGGATGTCCAAAATTACTCACTAATGTTCCCGTTCATGAAACGATTGACATATTTATCCGTGATGTATACAATCATGCTACTCTCCCATCAATCACTATTAAAGCCACTATATTAAAAAAAAAAACTATTATTAGCATGCACCACACTAGTAACCTTCCACGATCCCTTAGGCAATATTTATACGCAATTAGATGTTATTGCGATGGGAGCTCCTTTAGGTCCCCTCTTTTCTAATTATTATACAGCAAATTTAGAAAATAAAATAATTAATGACAACAATAAACCCTCTATATATGTAAAATACATAGATGACATCTTTGTTTTACCTAAGAATATCGATCAAATTACATATCTTAAAAACAAATTTGAAATTCACTCCGTCTTCAAATTTATATCAGAACTTAATATTAATAACAGGATCCCATTCCTTGATGTATTCATTGATTCTAGCACCCATAGATTTACTACTTCTCTATATAAGAAACCAACTAGCATAAATCCATGTCTTCTTAATTATAATAGTGAATGCCCCAACGATATAAGTTAGCTGTTATAAAAAACTTACTTCAAAGCACACAAATGATATCTTCTTCCAAATCTATATTTTATAAAGAATTACACAACATTCAGCAAACACTTGTCAATAATGGATTTCCTAACTCCGTCATTGATCAACAAATTAAAATGTATCTCAACAAACTTAACAATAGCTCTAACAATATTGATAATATTAACAATAATGATTTACATCAAAATAAACATAACACTATTAATTTATACTATTGCAACCAAATACGTAATAATTAAAAACAAGATGAAAAAACTCTCAAAAACATAATACGTAGAAATGTTAAACCAGTGGATAGTAATAATCAAATTAAACTCATTATATATTATAAAAAGTTTAAAACAATTGACCTCATAGTCTCTAATAACCCTACAAGCATTAAATATATTCTCTACAAAAGAAACAATGTAGCGTACTAATTTACATGCCTATTCAGAGATTGCATCTCTGATACTAATAAAAAGCCCAGTACATATATTGGTTTTACTACAACCACGCTCTCCCTTAGACTTACATCTTTCTCATCAGAGTACAATTAAACAAATTTCTCTGAAGAACATAAACATGTAGGTAATATCAGACAGATTTTGGTCAACAATGCGGTGATCCTTACTCATACACATAGTAAGAGGAACCTTCAGATATTGGAGGCCATGTACTTCAAAATTAAACAACCAACACTTAATAAAATCACCTTTAAATCCAGACATAACACGTTACATTGCATTTGAATACATGGTTTTGTTGTCATTTCGCGCTATCACGCGGTGTGACGTCATAGAACCACATTGAAAATTTGAGAACTGCGTTTGATATTTTTGCTAACTATTGCCGTTGCCGAGCGGAGTTTTATGTCAACACAAAATAAAATCGTCGGTGATGGTGGATGTTATTGTATTACCGTCTAAATAACCCCTCTGAAGATAGCACTTGTGAGCCGAAAGCTTAGAAGCAAATTAATAAAAATTATCCAAGTGTTGGAGAATTTTTGTCTTTATTTTCAACTGAAATTAAAGCCAAAATACGACGTTTAGAACGGCTCATGATTAAACATAATAGACATTCATTGTCTCTTATATTTAACAGTATATGTTTAGAAAAAAAATATACATACATATATATGAAATGAATTGTTTGAACATAATCTTTCAGCGATACTCATATTTAAGTAGATGTTCTGTTTTTAATTAAACAGTATTACATATTTATATGTACTGGCCTGATTATTTACGATGAATTTTTTTACGAAAATGTGTGTCATTAGGCAGGAATGAATATTCTACTTAAATACGAGTATCGATGAAAAATAATGTTCAAACAATTCATTTCAAATTGTCGGTTGTTTATAACCAAGTTTCGTTAAATTTCGTTAATGTCCGTAACATATATATATATATATATATATATATATATATATATATATATATATATATATATATATATATATATTTACGCTCTCACACCCTGATTGAGCACTCTGGAAGAATGCTACACTTTGAAAATCAGCAGCTACTCTAGCATCGCTCATTCAGTAATCAATTAGAACACTCTAGCTACTGACGTATGATACATCACACGCTAAATGTCTGCCTCCTTCTATCGAACACCCATAGCACAGAGGTAGAATCGCCGACTCACGCCAATTCTGACGGGGTTTCAATCCTGAGTAAAAGTAATCGGATGTCTAACCATACTAATTAACTGTGAAACGGATCTGTCTGCGGATGATTATATGATTGCAGTTTTTACTGGGACATACTGTCGTATAAAATGTCTGCAGATTAATGCAATATTTATCACAGAACATGCCATATTGGATTAAAATCCAAACCTCAAGTTTTAACTAAGTTCGTTTTGTGTCATTTGTATAAAGACGAAATAGTCTCTCAATCAGAAATACGGCAACACTAAATATTTTAACTAGTAAAGCGAAATTCATAATAAATTTGCAAATATTTACAAAATACAAAATTTACAAAATACATATTTAAAGCGTTCTACGTATTTCTACTAATATATAACAGATGTTTTCAAGACTTTTGTAATAATGTCTTCAACAAACCGACTTATTCGTTACCAGTACTACTGCTATCCTTTTTTGGCTTTATCAAACAACTCAGTAAAAGCATGCGCGTTAACTCTCTTTTTATTTTGTTGTTGTGACCTTTACTCTCT
>JBBBDQ010001981.1:3400000-3662500 GCA_037127315.1 Ascarosepion bandense | reverse complement strand
AGCTAGTTAGAAAGGAACAATAGAAAGCTGAGAAAGCAGGTGCAATGACAGATACATGGGCGGAGAGAACGTGAAGATTATACAGGGGAGGGGAGAGAGCTAGAGTCCAGTGGTTAGTAGGTGAGTATTAACTTTGCTTTTAAATTTCTGGAGGTCGTAGCCGTCAGGAAAGCAAGAATACGGGAGTGAGTTCCACAGGCGGGAAGTGCGAGAGAGGAAGCTGCAGGAGTAGAATTGTCGTCTGCGTTTGGCTAACCTGACTGTGAATGGGTGGGACCCAGTTGCCAGTCTGGTTACACGGGTAAACACCTGTAGAGGAGGCATCAGTGACTTAAGCTCATCCGAGCAGAAGCCATGAAAGTATTTATAGAAGAGACAGAGGGAGGCCACATTTCGACGATGGGAAAGTGGCTGCAGACGAGTCGCCAGATCAGTACCTATCACATTACAGACTCTCCTTTGGAGCTTGTCAAGAACACTGAGGAGAACGGCAGGGGCACCTGACCATAAATGGCAGCAGTACTCCATGCACGGACGGATGGTTGACTTGTATATATGCAGGATGGATTCAGGTGGAAAAAAACATACAAGGAAAGGAAAATATTAGACCTTCATACAGAATGCAGCTAAAAAAAAATCCGAAAAGAAAGAACTAAGCATAAACTAAAAAAACTGAATTTCTAGTCATCAGCAAAAATGAGAAACCAAAATAAAAATTATAGGTTGATCATATTAAAACCAAGCAGTTAAAAAAATTAAAATACCTGTGAAGTGTTCTAACAGAGGATGGGAAGTGAAACACTGAGATCCGAAGGGGTATTGTCATGGACAAAAACTATTTCTAAAAGATCTGTAGTGTATTTAGAGTCAGTAAAATTTTGTTAGAAACAAAAATAATTTTATTGGACTGTTAGGTGGTATCTGTCCACATATATAGTAGCGAACAATGGACGATCTCTTCAAAGTTTATGGCGAAGTAGGCGAAATGTGGTTCTATCTAATGTTCATGAGGATTACATGGACCAAACATCTGGGCAACCACAAGATTTTGGAGAGGATGAACACGGAAAGGAAACTCATACTTAGCACCAGGAAGAAGCAGCTGATGTTTATGGAATACGTAATGAGGAAGGTGGGCTTGGAGAATCTAATACTAACTAGACGGATAGGAGAAAAAACAGGGGAATGCATCATGTAAAAAACTTGATGGACTTGATCAAGAAGATGGCAGACAAAGGGTTTGTGTAAGATACCAAGAGAAAATCGGTTAATAGCAACAAAGTATAAAGGGAAATGGACTGCCATGACTGCCTACGTCCTGAAGGAACACGTCACATAAAGAATAAAATAACATTACTTTGTGAATCTATTAGTATGTATCTTTGGATTAACTTATATCTAAATCGGCTGAATCTATTACAATATCAAACATTGACCTACATTTAGATTTTAATAATGTGTGATATTTGAAGTTTTAAGCAATGTTGTATTTTAGACGTTTTTTTATAAGGAAAATATATTTTGAGTTTAATTATTCTATATATTTAGTGTCTTTACTTTTCGAATTATGTTTATTACCAAATTAGTACCGATATTTTTACACTTAGCAGATTTTTCAATGACACATTTAGCTTCTGTTTACGCACTTTTATTTAAGATGATATTTTACACATAATTAAAATTCCCTTTTTCTCATTCGAGAATTTCATTTGCATGCGCCTTTCCCTCAGGTAATTTCGTTTCATTCCTTGTCTAATGTGATCCCCTTGAGAGGCTTCACTTTGAATTCCAAACTAGATCTGAAATGGTCATGTTTTTTTAATGTTAGGCTTTAATCGGCAGATATTTCTGCATACAGTGGAACTGCTTCTGTATATTCTCTGGCCAATTTTTGGTCATGCTCCATATTTTGCTCTCACCTGTAGATGATGATGATATCATTGCAAGGTACTTGTTATTATGAAAAGGTATGTTTGATGCTGCTCATTTCTTGTTAGTGTAACGGCTACTTTCGAGAGGAAGATGACCAAGAATTTCCAGTGTTCGAATCCTTGAAGTGGTGACAGCGAATATAAACGTGAAAAAGGTGTGCTCTACAAGTAAAACAGAAGGAACATCGAAAAGCTGTAGTATGGTGAGAGAAAATTAACTTGGACAAGGCTGATCATATATGCAACGAAATTGGTAGACATCAGAACCAATGGACTTAAGTGAAAATTCCGTACAAGAAAAAACACAAACTAAGGGTTCAGATGTCTGAAGTTATCAGTGCGTATGATAGGCTATCAAGGCCTTCTTACTAAACACAGAATATAAATAAATATGGTATGGGATATATCATTATTAATAAAGAAATATAGAAATAAATAAAGACAAATGAAAACAAGCCGCAACAATAGTAAAAATGACCGCAGCAGCAAATCCCAATCAGGAGGCAAGTCAGGTTTTAGTCTCAACGTTCGTAACAACAAATTGTTCTACGTGAATGAAAGCATTATATTTGTTAATTCGGTGAAATATCATTGTGTGTTCTCTTCCTGAGTTAGGAAGTGTCTACTTGCACTCAGTGGAGAAGTACTAAATAAAAAAAAGAACTAGGCGTTATAACTGAACAAGAGGAATAGAACTAGAAAAATCTCCCATCCTAGATTAAATAAAACTTTCAGTTCAGAATTTCCAGAGCTTACTCAGAACAATACACCACAGAGGAAGTCCAGAGAACATACGCGATGAAATGTTGATATAACAAGTACTCTGAGGACAATTGTCCGAATATAAATATTGTAAAAAATTGTAACTCGTAATCTCAGGAATTCAGACAAAATTTAACATCTGTTTTTTTAAATTTCTTCTTCAGATATCATCTTGTAAATAAGATAGAATTTTAGGGTTTCACATTTCAGTGTTGTCACTGCGTTGTGTTTCTATATTCATTTAATGAACAATTGTGTATATTTTAGTTTGCAAACCTACCTTTCTAGAAATTTGATAATCTCAGTTGGGTAGTTTATCTGGCTTTAATAAATAATATCATAAATAACTGGCTTTTATTATAATTATTATGTCATTTTTCATCATATTTCGATTTCTGCTTTAGTCTCACTACCAACCACGTCTGCGGGGAGACCTAAGGCAGGTCGTGGGGTGTTGTTATGACCCAATTTCATGTTTTACTATCTCCCCTATCATCCCTAGCGTTACATAGACAAAGTTTTCCTTAGTGTGTGGGCTGTACTTAATAAGACAATTTTTTGTATATCTCTTAAGTTGGGGTTTCCAGGGATTCTTTCGATGTGTTGTTTTGTTCCATTTTTTATCGTTCCAAGTGCACCTACTATCACTGGCCCAACTCTTGTTTACAATTTTCACATTTTTCTATTTCAATTTCCAGGTTTTTATAGTTATTATTATTATTATTATTATGTCATTTTTCATCATATTTCGATTTCTGCTTTGGTCTCACTACCAACCAAGTCTGCGGGGATATCTAAGGCAGGTAGTGGCGTGTTGTTATGGCTCCATTTCATGTTTTTCTATCTTCCCTATCATCCTCAGCATTACATAGATAAAGTTTTCCTTAGTGTGTGGGCTGTAATTAATAAGACAATTTTTTGTATATCTCTTAAGCTGGGGTTTCCAGGGATTCTTTCAATGTGTTGTTTTGTTCCATTTTTTATCATTCCAAGTGCACCTACTATCACTGGCACAACTCTTGTTTTCAATTTCCACATTTTTTCTATTTCAATTTCCAGGTCTTTATATTTTGACAGTTTTTCAAATTCCTTGATTGCTATGTTACAATCCGCTGGACAAGCCATATCAATTAATAGACAAGTTTTCTCCTTCTGGTTTTTAACAATAATGTCTGGCCTGTTTGCTTCAATTTTTCTGTCTGTGTAGATGGTGTAATCCCATAGAATAGTTACATCTTCTATTTCTGTAACCGGTGCTGGATGATGTTCATACCAGTGTTTGTTTACAGCTTTTCCATAATGTTTGCACATTGTCCAATGTAAATATTGCCCCACTCTATCGTGGCGATTTTTATATTCGTTTGGGGCAAGCACAGAACAGCCTGAGATTAGGTGGTCTATTGTTTCTTGGTGTTTATCACAAAACCTGCATTTTGGATCCATATTATTATGCATAATATTTGCCTGAAAGTTTCTCGTGAAAAGACTTTGGTCTTGTGCTGCAAGTATAAATCCTTCAGTTTCAGACTTTAATCCAGATGCACGTAACCATCGATGAGTATTAACTTTGTCAACATTGGATTTATTGGCACGTACTGGATATTGGCCATGCAGAGGTTTGTCTTGCCAGCGCTGTTTTCATCTTTTCAAGAGCTTTATCTTTGGCTTTCATTTTCATATTTTTTGCCGCAATAGTTGGTTCTTGGCTTCTGTTTTGCTTTTCTACAGAATCTATAACTGTAAATGTTGTTTGTATTTACTGCCTTCTTTTATTATTGAATATTTTTTCTTTCTTTCTTCATGTTGCCTTACTAATTGTATCATCCAATCCTTTGTTGTTTCTATGTATGTTAGTAAGCCAATAGTTGTTGTCTTGTATGACAATTCCAGCTGAATAAGACCCCTTCCACCTGCTTTACGGGGTATGTATAGACGGTCTACATCAGCCTTTGGATGATGCATCTTATGCTTAGAAAGAAGCTTTCTTGTTTTAGCATCCATTCGCCTGATGTCGTTTAGAGTCCAGTTTAAGATGTTGAAGCTATATTGGACAACTGGGATTGCAAGGCTATTAATGGCCATAACTCTGTTCTGTGAATTTAATTCAGTTTTTAATATCATTCGTAGCCTTCTATAGTACTCTTTACGCACTATTTCTTTCATTTTTTTATGGTGAATGTTTTCGCTCTCATTTACACCTAGGTATTTATAAGCTTCTTCTGGTTTCAATTCTTTTATTGTTACAGCAGAATCTAGGCTAATTGAGGATGTTTCTTGTATTGATCCACGTAAAACTGTAGCTTTAGCACATTTATTCAAATTAAATTTCATTCCAATGTCTTCGCTGAAGCATTTTACAGTTTGCAGAAGACCTTCCAGTTCATTATCATTCTTAGCATATAACTTCAAGTCATCCATGTAAAATAGATGGCTTATTTTCTTTTGTCCTATTTTATAACCACATTCTGTCTTATTAAGTTGACTGGTTAGTGCTATTAATGATATGCAGAATAGTAAGGGAGATAAAGAATCACCTTGAAATATACCTCTTTTGATGTTTATTTCATCAGACTTATACGTTCCATTTATATGATTGAGGTAAAGGGTTGTTTTCCATATAGACATTCACTGTTTGATGAAATTGATGATGACGGGCGATATCTTGTATATATTTAAAGTCTTTAAAATCCAGTCATGTGGCACACTATCGAATGCTTTTCGGTAGTCTATCCAGGCTGTACTAAGATTTTTCTTTGTACTGTAGCAGTTTTCCAGGATCATTTTGTTAATTAGCAATTGGTCTTTTCAACCATAACAGCCACTTTTGCACCATTTTTGTTCAAGCGGTATCATGTCATTTCTTTCTAAGAATAAATATGTCTGTTTTGTTAAAATAGATGTTAGTAGTTTATATGTTGTCGGAAGACATGTAATTGGTCTGTAGTTTTTCGGGTTGTTTGTGTCACCATTCTTGGGTAGAAGAAATGTAATTCCTTTTGTCAACCATGCAGGAATTTTAGTGGGATCGTCAACCATTTCTTGAAGTTCTTTGTCTAGTTTATTATTATTATTATTATTATTATTATTATTATTATTATTATTATTACCATCCTGACTTGATTCGTGATACACAAGCGTTTTAGATGTGACCCAACGAATAAATTTTCTCAGTTTTTTTACCAATAATTTCTGTGTCATGTTTCTCTTCCTACTTTGATATTTAACTTCCCACGTAAGAATAATAATTAATTTTTACTTCCTCTGGTAATTAACATTTCCCATTTACTTGTAAAACCTTTCTATTTCTGATTTGTGTCTATGCTGGATGCCTTTACATTTATACTGCAACAAAATTGAATGGCTTTCCTTTTAAATTCAGCCAAATTTTGTCCGATAGTTACCAGGACCTCAAACATATTTGATCATCTATGATGACGATAATTTCAGAAAACTTATGATGCCGCAACTAAATAAATAAAAACTAAAAAAGAAAAATCGATAAAAAAAGTAAGAAAAGAATTATCATTCTTCGGAGATTAAAGAATATATATATATATATATATATATATATATATATATATATATATATAGACACATACTTGTTTTTAATCAGTCAGCCAGCTAAATGCCATACGTGATACACGATTGGGCGATATTGTCTCGAAAGAGACAGTATTGTCAGGGCAGGAGATTATCCCGCAGTAGGATGCCATTACTTTCTGAGGTAAACTGGTTGCCAAATAAGGCTATAGAAGACAATCTCTGTTGTTATTTAATCCATTACTGGATGGAAACACAGAAAAATAAGTGTCCCAAAGTAAATGAATAAAATCAGAATTCGAACGGTGATATTCACTAGACCACGACGCACATCCAAAACAGTAGTCGTACATTTTCATTGGCCTGTATGGAATCGAACCCACAGTATTCGCGATATTAGCACGACACTCTAACTAATTGAGCTAACCGGCCACTTTCATGCAGCTAACCAATGTTTTTCTGTGAATTTTACTATAACCGCTGTGCATGCCTATGGCTGTTTGGATAATACTTGAAATATTATTTGCTTAAAGTTTATTGTTTCAATAATATTTTCATTTTCATTTTCAATGGCAAACTAAAAAACAAAAAAACTTACGAAAGCCGATGTTTATTGGTTTTACTTTTCGCGCTACTCCTATATTTTACCTATTTTTTCTCATTCGTGATTCATGAGTCTCGTTATTATTCCTGTCTAGTTTTAATAAAGGAATTATTTTTTTAAACACACCATTTTTTTTTTAATTTGTCCATTATATTTACTTTCTTGTTCTTTTCTAAAGTGAAAAGAAATTTTAGTTTTTCCCGTTTTCTTCTTCGTCGTCGT
This sequence comes from Ascarosepion bandense, assembly GCA_037127315.1. NCBI lineage: Eukaryota > Metazoa > Mollusca > Cephalopoda > Sepiida > Sepiidae > Ascarosepion > Ascarosepion bandense. The sequence continues at coordinate 3,655,441 of JBBBDQ010001981.1, read as the reverse complement.
CCTCTTAATATTCTTCATCTTCTTCTTATAGTCATTCTTCTTCTTTTTCATTTTCTTCCTTCTCTTCTTTTTCTTCTTCTTCTTTTTTCTTCTTTTTTCTTCATATTCTTCATCTTCTTATAGTCTTTCTTATTTTTCATTTTCTTCCTTGTCTTCTTTTTCTTCTTCTTCTTCTTCTTCTTTTTCTTCTTTTCTTTCTTATTTCTCTTCTTTTTTTCTTCATATTCTTCTTCAACATCTTCTTCTCTTTATTCCATGCCCCTTCTTTTTCATCTTCTTTTTTTCTTTTTCTTATTCCTATTTTCTTTTTATTCTTCCCCATCTTTTTCTTTGTCATCTTCTTCTTTTTCGTCTTCATCTCTTTCTTCATCTTTTTTGTCTGCTTCATCTTCACGTTCCTTTTCTTCTTCTTCTATCGGCGCGAAAATGACAGATGCTACATTCTTCGTTATTTATTTCAAAGTTCAGGGAGACATTTTTCTTTTAATAATTCTTTTTCGCTTTATTCCAAATGATCTTAGAAACGAGTGGCTTAGAATCTCTAGGCTAGATATAAAAATCTATGTAGACTTTCACGACTGCCGGGAAGTGGATGACTGATGGTCTGAATTATATTCCCTTTTCAGTAGAAACTCTAACAAAGGATTTTGATACATTTAACCTGGTGGCCTTCGCCTCTGACTCCGCTGAATAGCAATCTTCCATATATGGCTGTCTTTATTTTGAAACACTGTCTATATTTTTCTTCTTAACAATACCAATAGTATGATCGACATCAGAAACTGACACTAAACATTGTTTGCAAGTGTTTCCTAAAATATATACTTTGTTTTCGATACTTTGATAAGAACTCAAAAGCAAAAGAAATTATTCTTTCTTTTGTCATCTCGTCGAAGATTTGATATGAATTTTATTATTTTTGCTTCTAACAAGTCACATCATGTGCCTCTACTTATTCTATGTTAATTTTCTAACTTATCTAAAATATATATCGCTGAATTGTAAAATAATCATTGATTTATAAAAGCTCTACCTACCCAAAAGAAACTAAAACGAATAAATAATATGTCGGTTCTCAAATATATTGAGCGTTTGAGAGGCCGAGTGGTTAGAAAATTAGCTTTCCGGTTATGAAACTGTTTTCTATTTTTTATTATCTCAATAGGGTTCTTTTGTCAAGGAGGTATTATCCCACCGTTTGGAAGTGCCTGAAGCGATACCATCGGTTAATCATTTGTAATTGAAAGTGGGAAGCTTTTTACAAATATGTCGATGGCTAGTACAATGTGATATGTCATTTGAGCGAGTTCTTGGGCGTACTTTGCTTGATCAAACTTGCGATACGACCAGATTGTTTGGTCTTTCGCGTAAATTGTAACTAATCTCCACTCAGATGAATTGCTGTAAAACCAATCTTACGCCTATTGATGTTGCACAAACACAAATAAACATGAACCTGCATTTCTACATGGATTTGCAAGCCACCCCAGGATAGAGCCATATTCAGTAATTAGCTTCCAGCCTTATTACTGGACGTTGATATATTATTGCTGCGACATGCAAGAGAATCTTTGTAAGACTTGGATTCGAATTTTGCCATCGAGAATTAATCCATTGTGTGATCCTGTGTCAGATTAATTCCACCTTCGTTGATATCAAACCACAGGTAAATGATGAGAAAGAACTTTGAAAGTCAAATGTAATTCACATTCATAAACATACACACACATTGGAAGTACATGAAGTTTGCCATTCGACACACAAAATATTGATATTGGCTTGTCTATGTTTAATAAAGATACGAGAATAGTGAAGGATCAATGTTTAAAGATAATTGAAGAAGGCATTATGCTGAAAATGCAACATCTTAAATAAAATAAACGTTTATCGTAAATAGGCCAGACTTATTGATGTACCAATGAGTACATACACATTCACACACACACACATTTTTGTGGAGCTATTATACACACACACACACACACACTAGGAGGTGCGTGCACACACACATACACACACGCATTCCTACAAGTATATGTATGGGTTTGGGAGTGTGTGTATGTGCAAGGTCGTTCACAAAAAACGTAATAACTTAGGTTTAAAATTAATTTATAAAAATGAAAAATCTTTCTTGAAGCATTTATTTTAGTTTTGTATTAACGCTAATAAATTAAATTTAATATTTCCAAAAAGAAAATATATTTAAACATCATTCATCGCAATGTAATGCCGTTATTTAAAAATCTTCCAAAAATAAAAAAAATAATTTTCTGAAACTTTATTTAAGGAATATAAGCGAATTAAAGGGATTCCCTCGGATCTGATTTAAAACAAATATTATTTACTTTAAATTTATGATATCGCAGAAATGTACTTATTTTTGCCCCTACAGTTTCATTCTTTATTAGCAATATTATGTTGCACGTTTTTTTTACTTTCAGTCATTTTAATTTTTTTAATTGTAATAAATAAATACAGCTATGACTTAATTTAATTGCATTTCTATTGAATATTTTATGTAATTCCACATTTCTTTAATTGTTTCTTAATTACTTTGAAAATATTTGTCTTATATTGGATTTTACTTCTAAATTAATCGTTGAACCAAATAATGTATCGATTTCTAGTATTATTATTCATTTGTTTTTTTTTTTTACTGAGGTATGTATTATAATTTGCTTTTATGGTCACTTTCATTTAAGGCCATTTCATAATAATTTTTTTTTCGTCAAAGATTGTTTTGTGAGGGGAATTTTTGGATAATAATGTACGTTTTTGATGATTAAGCTACGAAGATGGTTTAATCTAGTTTTTGCATATTTAAAGTTGTATATGCAGTCATACATGAGGAGACAGTGTTAATTTGTAGCTTAAATTCTACATAAAAAATCGACAACTTTTTTGTTTATTAGACTTCTATTTGAAAATTATTTTTTGTCATTTCCTCTGGCGTAGTCCAGTGCTATCATTAATTATTCATCTCTGTATAATCCGTGGTTATTGATTTGGATTATTTAATTAATTTTATTTAGAATGTACAGTCCTATTAGTTCTGAAATTTCAACTCCATCAAAATTCATTGTGGTACATCAGATGTGCTATTTAATTTTTTTCAATCCATACTTCACCATTGTGGAATAGTATAGATTTCAAGCAATGTAGAATTATATTTATATGTTCGGATGATATATTTACGAATTGTTTGGCGAAATTCAGAGTTTCCATCAACCCTTTTATAGATATTGATTGGTAAAACTTTTGATGTCATATATATATATATATATTAAATATCATGAAGAATTTTGACAACGTTGGCGGGAAATATTTATTTTATATCGAGCACTATATAGAATACATAGTCATGTTTATACAATTATCTTTTATTGTTATTTCATTTTCAGAAAAATAACTTACATATCAGCAATGAAATTATTAAGAAACACTACAGAATTCATTTTGACCTGTTATATACAAATCTATTCCACAGCACTTTATTCTGTCAAATGCAATTGAATGCAAAAGAAATGTAAACGTAAACATTGTAATGTTTGTTCCAAAGTTCCTTTCCTATGTATATGGTATTATAGGAAAATGAAGCAAAGATATTCAAACATTGAAGAGACAGTTATTGTCGATTGAATTTAACAAAACTTATTTTGATACACGCACTCACGCACGCAGAACCCCCACCACACACACACACACACACACACACACACACACACACATATATATATATATATATATATATATATATATATATATATATACTCTCATTATGATTGAGCTCTCTGGAGAAAAAAAATTAAAAACAGTTTCGACTTCTGCTTTATGCGTTAATCTTCAGAAATGAATTGAGTTCTTTCCGTGAGTGGCGTGTATATTCACTGCTTATATACAACACGTTAAAATTTCCCTTCTCTGATTCCATGCGTCGATGGCTGAGGGAGTAGCGACTCCGACTGACACCAAATTTCGATTCCGGCCAGAAGCAAGTGGATGCGTCTAGCCACACTGATGAGCTGTGATAGAGCGAAACAGGTTTGTATATGGATGACTAATATATATATATATATATATATATATATATATATATATATATATTTCCACTGTGTCCATAAAGTTTGTGTGCATAAATAAGTTATAAATTATTAATGTGCACACGAAATATGTGTATATCGAAAGAGATAGAGAGGCATATATGTGTGTGAGGTTCATTAGACATTTTTAAGAGCTTGGTTATTAGCATATTTTGCGTTGATATTGTTCTCTGATTAAATCCTATTTTATAATTGAAATTTTCATTTCTGCCTTTTTTCTAAGCTTAAAATCTTTTCGATATTGTATTTGTTTATTTGTGCAATATTTCGTAATTTCTTTTCCATTCTACATCTTTTTAGTTACAGCTTTACAGAATAAAATATGTATTTTGAGTTTCCAAAAAATGTATTGTAAACAATGTTTATATACATGTTATACATGTTCCAAATTTTGTTATACACAAGTGTGATAGTAGGCAGAGACAACTAATTCCACGCCAGATGTTAGGTGAAGTTGGGAAATTGGCGCCTCATTACCAGACATAACAGAAGTCTTTCTAGAGAAAAAAATGTGATTTTAAATCTCCGCTGACTTGCGTTTGTATAAAAACACGGAAAATGCTCTGGAAGTAAATTCAGAAGGAAAACTCAGAGTGGAGACCAAAAGAGGTTGGTGGCTAAAACTAACAAACTTCTGGAAGCTCTTGCAGACAAGATTTTCAGAAATTTAATAGGTCTGGTCGGTACAGTAGAGACTGGGGCCATGCCGTCTCTATATACCATCGTCCAGGTAATTGCACTGAAGTCCCACTAACAAAAGAATTAATCTTAACCAAACAGGATGCTATCTTTTTTTGCAAGATAAACGGATGCTTACTACTATGTTTTCACTTATAATCAATAAAATTATAGTACTTCTAATTCGTGCTGGAACGGATTAGTAGAAATCGTATGTTAGCTTGAACTTTAAAATGTAGGTAATACGATTTTCCATTATCAAAGTAGATTAAGGATGTGATTTGGCTTAAAATGTTTCACATGAAGTTTTTCAATTATCTTCAGATGAATCTAAAAATTAGATGTTCTTAGAATGACATTGTTAGGAAAATACTTTTTAATGGTAGCAGGAATTTGTCTATCAGTGTTTAAGGTTTACTTATACAAATGTAAGCGCCAGTCGACGATATAATAATGTAGTTCTGTTGTTTACTAAACGAATTACCAAACTTGTACAGGAAAATAATACGTTCAAACTACATTTATGGCCTGAAATTTAGATTTGATAGATTTATTGTTATTGATATTGAAAACATTACAAATGAAACTAGTCTAATTGAATACAATGTAAGAGAATTATACTAAAAACGAAAATCGAGAAAATGCTTCAGAAACTGGGCTAAAACGAAATTGTCAATAATTAGTCTGACAAAGCACTTTAGTTAAAGAGAAGGAAATATGTAACAACATTTCAAAAACTAATTAAAATCTTATGCAATTTTCAATTTATGTTACATGTAATGAAACACAAACACACACTCGCATTTTTAGTTTTTGTTTGTCGACCTTAGGCTAAAGAGACGTCAATGTGTGAAAGCAACAAAACATGGTTGACAAAAAGTGTAATTTCTTGGGCTATAAATATGGAGAAATATTAAATTTAATGTCGAGTAGAGCTAATATTAACATTACATATCGATATAAAATATTTTAAATTCTTTATTAACATACAACATTACATATCGACATATTTATTACTTTTAGTTATAGTTATACATATTTTTCATTGTTTAAAATTATATCAAATATTTGCTACCTTTCTTATTAGGTTCGAATGTAGAGAATAATTAGATTTTCAAATTTTTCTTTTGAATATTGGATGCAAGTGTACAAGTAAGAATTTGATCACTAATATTTTGAGAATCTTTATACTGACTGGGACTCTCCTTCTCGGTCGTGTGCTAAAATGGAAAATTAAATGAAAAATTAAATCCTTGTCTATCATGTTCAACGAAATCTTTTTGTTTATACATATAGGTCCCTCCGAAAATCGATAAAAAAACAATATATTTTGAAGGGAAAAATCCCAAGCTAAATAAAAACAAAGTTTTATCGGCAAAATGTTTATGTTAGTATTAAGAAAATAGATCAAAGCATTTTTTTTAATTAAAAAAAAATAATTCTTTCTAACATGCTTGAAGTTTTAGTAAAAATATGTGTTTCTCTTTCGACCGTAAGTGATGTGATTTTTAAAAGGGTTTATTACGGCAAACGATATATTACGCAAGTCACATTTTTTCGGTGAAAGACGATAATTTAGAAATTCTTTCAACAATGAAATAATGTTCGTATTTTGGTGAAAACTCTAGAATGTTTACATAGCTGACTGAAATCATTTTTGAAATAATTACTTGCAGAAAATATCGGTAAAAATATATTTTTTTACAAATGTTACCCACCCCAACTAATTTACGGAATGTCTAGAATTTCTCGATCGTTTCCCCTTAAAACTAATATTAATTAAATTCAGAAATCATTAGGGATTGCTAATCATCTGTTTTTCCTTTTTCTTAATTAGCCCATTGTTAGAAAATTTGCTCGGAATTGAGAAAAAAAATGCAATAAAACTAAGCCAATTCTATAACTGCAAATCCTCTACACCTCCGTTAATCCATGAATTTGAGGTTCCCACACCATCTGCGGATAAAGCTGAGTGCTTTGCCCGCAGATTCTCATCCAACTCCACGTTTGACTCATCTGGAGTATGCTCACCCGACTTCCCCGTTAGAACTGAGGCCAAACTGCACGACGTACATATTACCCCGACAGTAGTATCCCGAGTAATTTCAAAACGTGACCCCCATAAGGCGAGCGGTGGTGGTGGAATCCCGGTGATAGTCCTTAACAGGTGTGCCCCTGAACTCTACCATGTCCTCTCCAAACTGTTTAACTACTGCCTTTCTGCTTCTTGTTTTGCTGCATGCTGGAATTTCTCTTCAGTCGTTCCTGTTTTTAAGAATTGTGGTGAACACTCGGACCCAACCTACTAACGCCCTATCAGTCTTCTACCGATATTCGGGAAAGTGCTCGAGGCCATAATCAATGCTGAAATAGTTCAACATCTTACTGCCCACAAACACTTCTCTGACAAGCAATATGGCTTCCGCTTTGCCAGGTCCACTGCCGATATGCTAACAACCTTTAGGGAGTACATGCTACAGACCCTCGATGAGTCAGGCGCGGCTCGTGCAGTTGCTCTGGACATCTCCAAGGCTTTTGACAGGGTCTGGCACGCTGGCCTTCTTTGCAAGCTACGGGGTTATGACATTACCGGACGCATAATCCAGTCTTTTTTAAACCACCGCAAAATGAAGGTCGTTTTGAATGGGCATGCCTCTTCATCCTACAGTACGAATGCCAGTGTCCCACAGGGCTCTATCCTGGGCCTGACACTCTTCCTTATTTTCATCAACGACCTCCCAGATGAGATCAAGTCCCAAGTAGGCATCTACACAGACGACACCACAATATACTCCCGCACCATGAGAAACCTGGCATGGCGGACAGACATAATCTCGCTGCTGACCTTGAACGGGATCTACACTCTGTGGTGAATTGGGACAAGAAGTGGCTTGTCAACTTCAATGCGTCCAAGACCAAGCTGTTGTCTGTCAATCATCACAGGCAACCTCTCCCGCCTCCCATAAGCATGGACCAAGCGACTCTCCCAGAGTGCAATACACTACGCCTCCTCGAACTTACCCTCTTTTCTGATATCCAATGGAACCGCTTCATCGAATGCATAGCTAAATCCACTGCTAAGAAGGTTGGGTCACTGTGTCGATCCAGGATGTTCTTTCCGCCTGAACCCATACTGCATATATACAAGTCTACCTTTCGACCCAGCATGGAGTACTGCTGCCATTTATGGTCAGGCGCCTCTGCCGCTCACCACAGTCTTCTCGACATGCTCCAAAGGAGACTTAGTAACATGATAGGTGCTGACTTGGCGGCTCGACTACAGCCACTTCCTCACCAACGAAATGTGGCCTCCCTTTGTCTGTTCTATAAGTACTTTGATGGCTTCTGCTGAGACGAACTTAAGTCCCTTGTGCCTCCTCAACAGGTGTTTACTCGTGCAACCAGAATGGCAACTGAGTCCCACCCATTCACAGTTAGGTTAGCCAAATGCAGACGACAATTCTACTCCTGCAGCTTCTTCTGTCGCACTTCCCGCCTGTGGAACTCGCTCCCATATTCTTGCTTTCCTGACGGCTACAACCTCCAGAAATTTAAATGCAATGTCAATACTCATCTACTAACCACTTGACTCTAGCCCTTCCCCAACCCCGTATATTCTTCCCTTTCTCTCTGCCATTGCAACTGTCATCATACCTGCATTTTCATCTTTCTATTGCTTCTTTCTAATTGGTTTGTAATCCTCTTCTCTCTCCTCTAATTAATTTTCTTTCAGTTATGTAGCCCTCCGCACATCAGTGGCATTTACGCCTTGCCCGGGGTGAAACGATTAAAAAAAAAACAAAAAAATTATTTATAAATGGAACTTTGTTTGTGTGTGTGTATCCGTTACCTATAGACTCCGAAACAGCTGAACCGATTTTCTTGAAAATTTACACAGTCGTACTATAACGTTCTGCGAGTGTTCTTAGCAAGGTTTCGTGTCGATGTAACCATGACAAATATCGAAAATCGATAATCGAATAAATCGGGTTATAGTAGGAGTGGTCCGATTTTAATCAAGTTTGATACACTCATAGAGAAAGACATAAGAAACGATATTCAGAAGTTTCAAGTTTCAGTTCTTACAATAGTGCAGAAAATTTGATATCGATACCAGGAAATCAAAATTTGACTTACATCCATTCATTTTTCTTTCAGTCTACGGTTTCGTTTTAACTGGAAACAACTATTGCTTTTTAGACTTTCGTGCCAACGTCCAAAGAGTCCGAGCTCCAGGACCATTGATTAGTTTTAAAGCTTTCATTAAACCTGAGCAACGCCGGGTTATACTGCTAGTAAACAATATATATTAAGGATATCATAGTCTGAATTTTTTTTTCAATAACAATGACTTTTTAAAAGAATTGTTTTCATTTTTATTATTCTTTATTATAATAATTTATAAAGCTTTTAAAATCATTCAAAATTTCCTTCTTTATTGTTAATGCTAGGGTGATGAATTAATGCGTGACGACGATATTTACCAATCGAAAATTGGAAAGCTTAATACAAATAATTTTGCCAGTGGATTTTTAAAATAATTAAAACAGAATTGCGTACATGCGGAATACCTGTATTTTATTTGTACGGGTAGATGTACGTGATATTTATCATTAGTAGGCCACGTTGTTCAATGGTTGTAACCTTACAGGAAAGAATTCCTATCATGAACATTTATACTCAGTGCTTAATTTTTGTAATTGCAACGTAAATTTCTTTTTCATTGCAACGTTCATAAATTGTGAATGTATGGTACCTTGTAAAAACTGAAAAAAAACTTTCCTTTTTCTATTTTTATAACCGGAGTTTGATCTGTTTTGTTGTACATTATTGAACCTTTGCTAATCCTACCATTGGAATTATAGATTTTTATTCTGATAACTTTCTACTTAGCATAACATTTGATAAATTGAGTTATTTTGGTTATTTCAATTGCAATATTATTTTGAAATGAAATTTTATATTATTTTAAAAATCATTTTTTCACAAAACATATTCAAACATAAGGATATGAAGCAAAACTACAATTCCATAAATTATTATATAATTGCTAAATGTTAAATGTTTAATTTTACTGTGTAGTTAAAAACCAAACATCGAATCGATTACACACAATTATGTCATGATTGTCGCCATACATAGCGTTTTTGACGGCTTCCGGTTGTCATTAAATCATTCGTCGCCTAAGATGATCCTGATAAGAGGACTATCATTATTACGAAACGATTTACAGCACATTTCAGATAGTAAGCAAGTAACAATTGTTTCAAATCAGATTAAGGTGAGATTAAATTTACTAAGTTTAATAAAACAAAGTTTCAGCGAGGTAGATTTTATTTATGCAAGGTTTTTTTTTTATAACCGAAAATTGAATACTGTTTGAAAAATGTGTCGACCAATGAATAATGGCCGAAAAATTTAAGTTTTTTTTAATAAAAAAAAATTAGATTCCAGTCAATATAATTTCAGTTTGAAATACACCAAACTATTTTGCTTACTGGAATTAGTATATTCAATCGTTTGGTTTTCAATTAAAGCTAAAATTAAAAGTTCCAAAAACTTATTTAATTTAAATGTACGTATCGAAAATGAGTGAAGGTATATATATATATATATATATGCACATATTTCTTTATACACACAGATAGACACATACACACATATATACATATATTATAAATATTATATATGTGTGAGTGTTTATGTGCGTGTCTCTCTGTATGTGTGTATATCCAGCACAACCTGTTTATATGTAGTAAAGCTTCATTAAAATTGACGGCACGCACGAAGTTACTTAATGACGCAGCAGGTAAATTAAGTGCCATCTGAAAAATGAATAGTTCAGTTCGGTCACTATATTGTCTGGAAAGAATTGCTCTTGTTAATAATTCTATTTCTTTATTTATATAGTTTATACAAAGAAAAGAAATTGTTGAACACAAAAACAGGTACTAATAATAACAATTCTTTTAATAAAACTACCAACAATAATATTAACAATTATTATTATTATGTGATTTTCCATTATAAATCGATTTCTGCTATGGTCACACTACCTACCAAATCTGCATGAAGACATAAGCCACGCTGTTGCGTGTTGTTACGGCTCCATTTCATGTTTTCCTTATCTCCCTAACATCCGTAGCCTTACATAGATATAGTCTGTGGGCTGTACTTTATACAATTTTTTGTATACTTTTTAACCTGAGATTCTTTCAATGTGCTTTGTGTTTCGTTTTTATCATTCCAAGTGCACCCATTATCACTGGCACGATTTATATTTTGACAGTTCTTTATTATTATTATTATTATTATTATTATTATTATTATTATTATGTTGTCATTTTTCATCATATTCCCGTTTCTGATATCGCCGCACTACCTACCATGCCTGCGAGAAAACATAAGGCAGGTCGTGGTGTTTTGTTATGTTTCCACTTCATGTTTTTTCATATCTCTCCTAACATCCCTAGCGTTACATAGACAAAGTTTTCCTTAGTATGTAGGCTTTACTTAACCAAAAAGGTGTTTGTATATCTCTTAAGCTGGGGTTTCCAGGGATTCGTTTACTGTATACTTTTGTTCCATTTTTTATCATTCCAAGTGCATCTACTTTCACTGGCACGATTCTAGTTTGCAATTTCCACATTTTTTCTCTTTCAATTTATATTCATTTGTGGCAAGTACAGAACATCCTGAGACTAGTGGTCTATTGTTTCTTGGTATTTATCACAGAACCTGAATTTTTGATCCACATTATTATGTATAATATTTGCCTGAAAATTGCTAGTGAAAAAACTTTGGTCATGCGTTGCAAAAATAAAGCATTCAGTCTCAGAATTTAATCTAGATGCATGTAACCATCGATGAATATTAACTTTATCAACATTGGATTTATTGGTACGTTCTGGATTATAGCCATGACGAGATTTGTCTTGCCAGTGTTGTTTCATCTGTTCAAGAGCTTTATCCTTGGCTTTCTTTTTCATAATTTTTGCTGCAATAGTTGGTTCTTGGATTACAAACTCTACTAAAGATATTATTATTATTATTAATGTTTATATTTGTCAGTATAAATCGATTTCTGCTATGGTCGCACTACCTACCTGCGAGAAGACCTAAGGCAGGTCGTGGTGTGTTGTTAGGATTCCATTTCATGTTTTTTCATATCTCTCCGAACATCCCTACCATTACGTAGACAAAATTCTCCTTAGTGTGTGGGTTTGGGCTTTATTTGACCAAACAATTTTGTATATGGCTTAAGCTGGGGCTTCAAGGGATTCTTTCAAGGTGTTGTGTTGTTCCAATTTTTATTATTCCAACCGCAACCACTATCGCTGATACGATTCTTGTTTTCAATTTTCACTTTTTTTTCTATTTCAGTTTCCAGGTCTTTATACTTTGAGAGTTTTTCGAATTCCTTGGTTGCTATGTTACAATGACAAGCCATATCAATTAATAATAAAGTTTTTTCTTTTTGATTTTTAACAACAATGTCCGGCCTATTTGCTTCAGTTTTTCAGTCTGTATAGATGGTGTAATCCCACAGAATAGTGACATCTTCTAATTCTGCAACCGGTGCTGGGCAATGCTCACACCAGTGTTTGTTCACACATACTCCATAGTGTTTTCACATTATCCAATGTAAATATTGCCCCACTCGATCGTGACAATCTTTATATTCATTTGGTGCAAGCACAGAACATTCTGAGATTAGATAGTCTGTTGTTTCTTGAAATTTATCAGAGAACCCGCATCCTGAATCCACATTATTATGTATAATATTTGCATGAAAGGTCCTAGTGAAACGAGTGGTCTTGCGCAACAAGAATAAAGACTTCAGTTTCAGGCTTTAATCCATATGCACGTAACCATCGATGAGTATTAACTAAATCAACATTGGGTTTATTAGCACGTTCTGGATATTATTATTATGTCATTTTTCATCATATTTTTATTTCTGCTATGGTCGCACTACCTACCAAATTTGTGGGAAGACCTAAGGCATGTCGTGGTGTGTCGTTATTCTTCCATTTCGTGTTTTTTCTATCTCTCCTAACATCCCTGCCTTCAATTTCCACATTTTTTCTATTTCAATTTCCAGGTCATTATATTTTGACAGTTTTTCAAATTCCTTGGTTGCTATGTTACAAGATTTTTATTATGTTGGTTCTATGGTTTCGGCTCTCATGAGCCATCTTCAGAAAGGTTACAAGAACGTTAACATAAATACATCCACTATCAAAATATGACATAAAATATTGCTAAGCAACCATAAGAGTCATCGAATAGCAGACGCAAATGCTGAACAATTTTAGTCTTTATTTTCATCTAAAATTAAAGCGAAAATGCGATGTTTAGAACAGCTCATGATTCAACATAATAGATATTCATTGTTTGTTATATTTAAAAGAATATGTTTAGAAAATTACCTGCTGCCTCGATACAATATATATATATATATATATATATATATATATATATATATATATATATATATACATTCATAAAACCATAAAACTGTACATATATGCTCACCATACCTGGTACATGAACATATTGAAGCCTACAGATATATACCTTTGCATACATATACATACATAGAAGTATTCTTGATCAAAACAATTTCGTAAATAATCATATAAGCCACACGTCTACGAATCGACGCGCTGTGGCATCTCTCATATCAGATCTTATTTCAAACTTATTTAAACACTCATGAAGAATTACTAAACTCTATCTGTAATATACTCCTTGATAACAAGATTTATCTTAGCATAATCAACATGCAAAAGACACTAAAATAATTGAAGCAGTAGTAATAATAAAAGAAAATCCCAACCTACAATAATATTCAATTCGAAAACCCTAACAACGTGCTTATCATGTTTGGAATATAAAAAATATACGCTATTCTACAAACATACATAATATTACATACATTCAGTTACACGTAACATTAAAGTCCATCTTCAATAATGGCTAAAAATATAACCGAAAGCGCTTGGTAAAAAAACATATACATAATTGTTATAAAATTTATGTACCTGCAAAGAAAAGAAAAAATAATATGATTACATGAAAAAATGACAGAAAATACTTAAACATAATTCCAAGTCTGTCAAATTTAATGAAACCTTCATGAAAGTTTGACTGCTCCCCAAACACACAGACACACATACACACACACACACACAAGCACACACACGATCGCATATATATATATATATATATATACATATATATATATATATATATATATATATATATATATATCATAGAGTCTTTTATATGTATATTTGTACGCATATATTGCTTATATTTAGATAACTACAATAATTAGCATAAAACAGAGCTTGCCATCATGAAAAACCGTCAAACATGAGAAAAATTTTATTAATAATCAAAATCTTTGTGTCATTTTAATATATATTTCGAATATTTAGTTATTTTTTAATCCGTTCGCACGTTCAAAATTTTAGTTCTTGTTTTTACGTCAAATTAGTATTAGAAATAAAAAGGAAACATTCCAAAAATCAAATAATTTGTTTTAACTAGACTTTCAGGACCTATAAATAAATAAATTGAATTTTTAAATCTCTTAGACACCATTTATTTTATCTTATGAAATCTGGAAAATTTAAATTGTCTCCCACTTAATACTCATTAATTTAAAGCAGGAGTCCATGAAGTAAGTAATCATCAATTTATCTTTATCAAACAGAAACACTATTTACCAAAAATCTTCTCTGAATCATAAAATGAAATAATATAATAAAACGAAGATCTTATCTAATTAGGAAAACGTTTAATTTGAATGATTTTCTGAATAAGATATATTAAGGACACAATTTTCTTAAACAAAGAAAGTATCAATGAAAAATAAATTTTTACAAGAATTGTTTTCGTTTTTAAATAAATTTTAATTACAATAATTTATTGTTTTCAAGTTTTTTAAATTTTAATTTCAGATAGGATTTACAATATGTAAAAATTTAAATATAAATTAAAAAAAGGAAAAGATTAACACAATTCATCAAACATTAATATTTTTTTTAAATTTGAATTCTTTTATATGAATAAACTTGATGATTTTTGTAGATACGCTTGGGTAACGACTATTGTAATTTTAAATAAAAAGTATATAAAATTCAATAAATTATTAGAATAAGGTGAATATTTTTTTCTAAATTCTGAATATAACTATAGGGTGCAGACCGACCCATCACCACCGACGCATAGCCGCCAAATCAACACCAGCCAACTCCGTGACAACTCAGCTCCAGGACGAGTCGCTACCAGCGCGAGGAAAATTCAACGACATGCAAACTATGAAACTTTTCGACGATTTTTTAGAAACAAATAAAAGTAATTTATTAAGGATCATATTTTTATACATGGTATTATTTTTCATTTAAAAATTTGTAAAATATTGAATGAAATCCCTTTCATATATTCAGATGGCGATCTTTCTGTAAAAGAATAAAAATAATTTAATCATCATATATATATATATATATATATATATATATATATATATATATATATATGCTGATTCAATGCTGGGGATGACCTCCAGTTAATTGCTAGAAAAATGTATGTCGGTTTCATTCCATCTTTTTTTTTTGTTTCGTTTTGTGGTGAATTAATATCGGCTAGCAATAAGAAATCGTAGAGCCGATCTCGAATTCCAGTTAAATTCCTGGCATTCTCTTCCGCGAAAATACTCTTGGGATCTGTCTTCTCTCCCTCCGGCTATGAGCTAGATATAGCAGAACAGGTTGAGGTCTATGGCATGGTTGGCAATCGGTCTACGGCAGAAAGTAATAACCAACTGAAATATTTTGCCCAGTCAGTAATGTTTCTCTCAAGACATGACCACTCAAGCCTGAATCACGTATGGCACTTAACTGACTGACTGAATAAATCTCCAAATTGTGGTGGGCTTCATATCAATTTCTATGTTCAGTAATTTATTGGTTGCTTCAGCATTGTTATTTGTCTGATCTTGAATATTAAATTTCAGTCAGCCAAATAAGCTATTGCAGTTAATAAATCACTAAGACAAACAGGAAAACTTTCAAAATGTCAACGACTCAAAGTCAAACTAAGAGATGTGCATATTATGGCAAACAGAACTGGAAGCTATGAATTCGAAGCTGGCTTGGAGTTGTTAAATAGGTTGGTGGCTAATTGTCTTGGAGGAAATTTGTCACGGAAATAAGTTGAACGGTCTTGAGGCGTCGGTTATAAAATACTCAGTCCCGTAACTGACTAATTAAAATATGATAAAATATAAACATAGGCGGGCAGTTTCTAATTTCTATCATCATTTTCCAGATAAAGCCTACACTCGTAGAAAAAAATAGATAAACATCTCTAATGAAAACTCTCAAAACGTCAACACCTGAAATTAGAAGCTGCCGTTGTGTTAAAATGCATTTCTGCGTTATTTTAAAACATAAAGTTAATAATGTCTGCTGTAAATCAAATTAATTATACATTAAATCCGATATATATTATAAATTATATTTTAGAACGTGTACATACTTCTTTTATATGTCCACTACAATTGTACATTTGTTTCGACATTGAAACTACAATGTTTCATCAGGCGATATTTCCTCTTCTCCCCCACTGGACAGAGATGTGACGCAAGGTCTATTTTAATGTGGGGAACCTGAGCGCGTACACCCAGGTACTGGTCAAAACATTACCTATCCACCGCAGTGGATAGGTTCAGAACCGCCCTAAACTGGTCATAAACTGGTTTTATTTTGGTCATTTTGGACCCCATCCTGACGGCCGCCTGATGATATATATATATATTCAACCGATTCTTTAACGTAAAACCTGGATTTTCAAAATACACAGCTGGAAATAAAATAAACTCTTGTCATGTCTAGTCGGGTGCCTCTGCTAATCATCTCACAGTACTCGCCAAGCTCCATGCGAAAATCTTCAATGTGATCAGTCTCGAGGTGGCAGTTCGACTCCAACCATTTTCTCACCAACGGGATGTGGCTTCCCTCTCTTTATTCTGCAAATATTTTCATGTCTTCTGCTTTGACGAGCTTAGCTCACTAATGCCCTTTCTACAAGAATTTACTCGAGCAACCAGACTGGTAACAAGGTCTCACCATTTCAAGTTTCAAATCGGCAGTTTTATTCTATCAGCTTCCATTCCCGCACTTCCTGTCTGAGGAACTCCTATTTGCTTCCCTGGCGTCTAAAATCTCTAAGAATTTAAATGCAATGTCAATTCCCATCTCTTATACACTGCACTCATTTTCTCGTCCTTTCCCCAGCATTCCGTCCATCATGTTTTTTCCTTTCTCATTCTACACTCGCAACTGTTTTCATAACGGTATTCCCATTCTTCTCTTGCCTTTCCTCCGACACATTTCGCTCTACTTCTGCTTAAACTTTGACTCTTCTCTTATACATATCTCCGTTTATTTTGAAATAAATAAAGTTGCCGATGATGTGTGAAATTTCTCTTAGGGATTCCTTGTAGAAATGGCCATACAAAGGATTTGAACATCGAAATTTTTTTTATTTTATAATTGGCTCTGTAATTTAAATGTTAATTACATTGAGTCCTCCATCTTGATCAGTTTTAATATTAATGTAATTAATATTAATTAGGATCGGGTCTTTGTTATTTCCCTTCCTGCTTTTATTTTTGAATTAACGTTTTATATTTAATATATATATATATATCCGTCAATCACTAAGGACCTCTTCACATTAGCACTAGAATTTTCTACGCACTACACAGACCTAACAAAGGGGGAATATATTATCATTATGGAGGCTAAAACATCTGTTCTTATCCACAACCAGAGCAATGGATAAAAAACAACGCTGTAAACCAATTCAACATCACAATGTGTGCGCTGGACTCCGCAGAGTCCTCGGATCTCATCGGGTTATTTACTCTGTACAATCTCACCGCTCACCAAGACATTAACACACAGGACATAGGGCTATATAGAGACGACAGTCTAATGATAGTAAAAAACTCCACACACTTTAAAACAGACAAAATCAGAAAACTAATACATAGAGAATTCAAAGTTTTAAACCTAAAAGTTATCGTCAACACAAATTTAAAAGTAGCAAACTTCCTTGATATCACACTATATTTAGTCAACAACAATTACAAACCATACATAAAACCCAATGAATACCCACCATCAATCCACCCAAAGTCAAACCACCCCCCTAGTATTATGATATACCCTCTTCCATAGAACATAGAATTAGCTAAAACTCGTCCAACAAAGACATATTCAACAAACACAAAGCTCTCTACAACAAGTCATTAAAAGAAAGCGGTTACCGAAACAAAGACATCCAATACATAACAAAATAGAACCCCAACAAGAAAAGTAGAAACAGAAAAATCATTTGGTGCACGCCTCCTTTCAACCAAATGATCAACACCAAACTAGGACAGAAGTTCCTGAACTTAATTAAAAAACATTTCCCAACAAATAAACCCCTCAGCAAAATCTGTAACAAAAATACACTCAAACTTAGCTACAGCTGCACAAACAACCTAGAAAAAATCATAAATAACCATAACAAATATATCCTAAATCAACACGTAAACCAAAATAAAACCGGCAACCAAAATACAACCAAACCCAACAACGAAAACATGTGTAATTGTAGAAACCCTGGCAACTGCCCACTACAAAATAAATGCAAAACAACCTCAATAATCTATCAATGCAACATAACATCCATCGAAACTCCAACCATAAATAAAGTGTATATCGGATCAACGAAGAATACTTTTAAGCAGCGCTGGTACTTGCAACTAACCTTATTTAAAAACAGCTTATACCGAAACCAAACATCCCTTTCCACATACTTTTGGAAGCTGAAGGATTCAAAATAGAAACACAAAGTAAAATAGAAAATCCCAGAAAAAACTAGAACTTGCAACTCACTTAATGACATCTGCCTTTATGTTTAAGTGAAAAACTACACATTCTTCAGTACCCTAACAGCAACGATTTATTAAACCGTAGAGACGAATTAGCAGTAATATGCAAACATCGCAAATATTTCTCGCGAAAATTTAAGTAAACAAAAAAAAAACAACCAGAAACACACCCAAAGAAAACAAACCCTATACAATGCCAACAAAAAATAATGCAGTTGCAACAGAATAGTAGATATATAAATAAAAAAATATATTTTATATTTATAAAATATGTTGTATAAAGGATAGATTTTGCAAAAGAAATATATTTCTTAAATATTATGAAATGTTATATTTTATAATATTATAAAATAGATTAATATTATGGAATATTATAAAAAAAGTTTTTATAAAAGATATATTTTGTGAAGAATATTTTTTGTAAAAAACAAAAAAATAAAAAAAACAGAAAAAAGCACACACCCCAATACAAAATAACATACATTAAATTAAGGAGAAACCAACCCCAAAACAAAACAGCACTTACCAACCCCTAAACCAAACAAGCTAGGCGTCAGCACCACCAGCCCTTTCAAGATTAATAGATTAACCTATCATGAACTCTGCCAAAAACTAACACTTAACCCTAAGACCAGTAAAAAGGTCAACGGAACTCAAAATACAGACCAACCCCTCTAACACCCAAAAATAACAAATCCAACACAAATAAACTGTCTTTTCAACTAGATAATTCTCATTTTTAAAATAAAATCACCTGAGGATGAAGCCAAAAAGTAATGGGCTGGCTTCGAAACATGAGAAATTTTTTGTGTAGTGATACTATGAATTTAAAAACATTGTAACAACCATTAGAGCATATATATATATATATATATATATATATATATATATATATATATAACGAAGTTAACGAAACTCAACGAAATTGGTTATACACAACCGACAATTTGAAATTATTTGTTTCAACATTATTTTTGATCGATATTTGCATTTAAGTTAAAAATTCTGTTTATAATCGAACAATGATTATTTATGGTAAACTTTTGTTACGAAAATATATGTCATTTGGCAGATCAAGTGGTTGTTTCCCCTATGTGGATAGGGTCGCAGGTTCGAATCGTGCCGAATAACAAAGATAATGTTCAAATAAATAATTTCAAATTGTCGGTTGTTTATAAGCAATTTTGTTAAGCTTCGTTAGAAATAAATATATAACTTTATTTTTAAACAGAATAACTACTTAAATACGAGTACCGATCATTATAATATTTCAGCAAATAATTTCATATATATATATATATATATATATATATATATATATATATATATATATATATATATATATTAACTATTGTTACAACAAGAAACATCCTTTAGTTCTACTAACGAGCTAGATCCGTTTATTCCGCTAGGCATGGATTTTATATCTAGAACCAGCCATGGCATGTACAGTGCATCGAATCATCCATATTCGGTTCGTATTCCGTTAGTAAAGCACGTTCCATATGAACAACATTTTCGCAAGAACAGCTACTCAGATTAAAATATTTTCGAGAGTATGCTGCCCATCATATTTATCATTTCATTCTGAACTTATCTTTTAGACTTCGGAAAAGTCAAAAAGTCAATATCTTTTCTCCGTATCCTCTCAAACTCCACTTTTTAGTGCAACAAACCACAGTCAGCAGCCGGTCTACATTGTTTGGTTCAGGAATATCGTTTTGTGTGTACAATTAGGATAATAAATCTGTACACAAACACGCAGAGGGTGAAAACGCTAAGAATATATATATGTTTATATATATATAGTCATCAACAGATAAATCTGTTTTGCTTTATCACAGCTCATCAGGTTAGATTCCAATTGCTTTTTACCCAGGATTGAAACCCGACCGAATTGGCATCAGTCGGCGATTCTACATCTGGGCTATGGGCGCTCGGTAGAAGAAGGAATATATATGTATATATATACACTCCCGATTAAAATTTAAGACCACTAAAAAATCTTTAAAAATAATTTTTTTACGGATAAATTTTAAACTCCTCCCACTTAAGTTTGCCAATACAACATTCTAAAAGGTTATGGAAACAAAAAGCTACATTCCAAACATTTTATTTAGAAATTTACATTTTTATAAAATGAGGCGATTTACCCATGATCAAAATTATGAATTTTTGATCGGGAGTATATATATATATATATATATATATGCTCTCACACCCTGATTGAGCACTCTGGAAGAATGGTAGACTTTGAAAAAGCAGTAGCTACTCTAGCATCTACGCATCACTCATTCAGTAATGAATTAGAGCACTCTAGCTATTAGCGTATGATACATCATACGCTAAAAGTTTTTCTTCTTCTGCTGAGTGCCCATTTTGTTTTTTTTGTGATTGAGTTTGAAGGGGCTTCGGTGATGCTTGGTAATTTGGACTTGTGACAAACACGTCCGAAATTTCCACAATTTAAATATCATAAGGTTGAAAGTTGGATATTAAAACGTGGAAGGATAAAATTTTTCGTATGATCATTAAAGTAAAAATTTATTAACACAATTGTAAAAAGAAAAATATATATGAAATTTGTTAACTGAATCTATTTGCAAGTAAAAATAAAGTTCATTGAGAAAATGCTCACAGTTTTGTTGTTAAAACTGTTCAAAGATTAATGTAAATATTTGCAATGTCCACAGAAGTTCAGAGTTCATAATTAGATAGTAGTAAATAGCTAAGTGTCCCGGGTTGTATACTGTAGAATGTAAAGTCTTATGTTCCTTTCCTCTCTTTGCTAGGTCGGTTACCGAGTGAGAGAGAAGGTAAAACAAATAAAGAAATTGTTCTAAGCGTAGACAGAGTGTTCATGTTGTTCTTTTTTTTTTTGGTGGTGGGGGCGCCGTGGAGTGAAATGAAGAAAGAAATTTGGACGAAGAAGTAGAATAGATATGTGACGCGCTTTTACGTCCGGTGCCGTGGAGTAGCGTGCGGTGACAAAGAAGAAGAAAGATTGGCATCAAATTGAATCAGCTTGAAGTTTCTTCTTTACAATGTGGTGAGATTCTATCAGATACCCCCTCATTCTGACTGTGTTGAAAGTTATTTTGTTATATTGCCAAGAGTTACGTCAGCTAACGGCTCCTAATACTTGACTTTGACCGGTCACGGAATGTCCTTAAGTAGTGAATTTGATCATGTGACCGGCTCCACGAGCATTTTCACTTAGGTGTGAAAAAACGTTTGACTGAGGTTGTAATATGAATTTTTTATTCCTTATCCAATTAGGATCTAGAATTTTGATTTTCACACTGATTTGTGAAATTTGCCTTAGTTGGGATTTTCCAAAA
Organism: Ascarosepion bandense; assembly: GCA_037127315.1. NCBI lineage: Eukaryota > Metazoa > Mollusca > Cephalopoda > Sepiida > Sepiidae > Ascarosepion > Ascarosepion bandense. Next base: position 3,633,365 of record JBBBDQ010001981.1, on the reverse strand, counting down.
TGTTTTCGTCGTTTGAATCCAATTTAGCGGGTGCGCAAGTTTACTTTGTGTGTTTGATTTAGTTGAAGGATGATGTAGGATTTGTATTCTATACGTGTTTGTATATTTATGTTTTTATTTATATGAAGTAGTTTTCGGTATGTGTTTTATGTTGTGTTTATTTGTTTTTGTTATTTGGGTAGCAAAATAGATAACAAATAAATACTGTAAATAATAAATAATTTAACAAAATATGAATGCACTCATAAACACAAGCAAATGTAATAATAATCAACTAGAAACTAAACAACAATAATAAACTAAACAATAATTAATAATGAGCAAAATATGTAATAGTTGCAAAATTGCGTTCTAATCCACACTAAATAGTACTCAATAGCCTCTCGAATAAAAAGAAATAATAATGTTACCGCCCACCCAAAAACAACTAGAGCAATACGATAGACCTACCCATAATGCTCCACTGAACAACATATATAAATATCATATGAAGTCTGAGAATTATGTTTAAGCATAACACACAACGTTGCCGCTGGGTACTGATTTCAATATTCATTTTATATTCATGTATTTATGTGCTAATATGTAAACGAAAAAAATACACATTAAAACTATATTTTACCATATATAAATATGTGCAGGAAATATTACTTTTGAATACCTTTCGTTTTTTTTTATAAAAGATTGTTAAGTTTTAAATACTTTTAAATGACCAGTGTTTACAATATTTGTCCTCATCTTTGCTGCCATGTTTGCAAAGTTTCGGCTGTTGTATGTTCCGGCCTTCTTCAGTTGCTAGAAATTTCGAATCGAACCCTTTATTACGGTCACTGGGGAATATCATTTTCCTGCCATGTGCGATGCCACTTATGGTAGCCATGTAGTTATCTCTCTTTTAACTTAACACTTCTAAGGTATTTATTCCCCACTGCTTGCTCTCTCTCTCTCTCTCCCTCCCCTCTCTCTCTCTCTCTCTCTCTCTCTCTCTCTCTCTCTCTCTCAAGTAGACTTTACACTCTTAATTAGATGTTACAGACAGTACCCAAAGGCGACATTATGTTTCATGATAAACGAAATCGTCAGGCTTGACGAATTTCTTGAGCATGGAATAGACTCTCGCGCCTGGGTCTTGCCTTCGATGTCCATTTTTTTTATTTACACAGACTCTCTCATTGATATTGATCAGGTTTTTCCATAAAGATATAGCAAACCTTAAAACTATATTTTATCATATAAATATTGAACATACACTATATTTCATTTTATATTATGTAAAGTTATTTCTTGCATCGCAATATAAGCTTATTTGGAATGCAATAAAATGGGATAAATAATTTCGAATTAATATATACAACACAACGAAAGGGGTTCAGTAACTTTTTCTAAAATCATCTGACTATATTTATGCAAATGCTCTTGCATGAAAAACAAACTAGTGTCACGATATTAATATGCAATCCTTGCAGTGACAATGTGTTATCTGAGGGTGAGTCAGAAAGTAAAGGCAATTTTGAAATGATGCAGTAACAACAGGAATATGCTGTCGGTCGACATATAGTGCGCGCATGGGATGACATGTCGCCAGCCAAGTAAAAGCATTCCATCGTGTGACAGAACAACGACGTCAGCTGTGTAGCCGTTCAACTCAGCGATTAAGACATCAAGGAACATCGCACCGTAATGCGTTTTCTGTTAGTAGAGAGAGTCAACCTAGCGAAAACCCATAGTATGTTGGAGGAGTATGAAAACGCACCATGAATAAACGAAAAGAAAGTTGTGTAAGTATGTAGAATGCTTTATAGAGGGGAAGAACGAATATAAAAATCGAATGTCTATCTGGTTGACTATCGCTGTCATGCAGGGAAGAATATATTCAGAGGGTAGATAATTTGCTCATTTGTATTTTTTAAAGATCCATGTCGGAAAAAAAGATTAGTGTTCCACGGGCGAGAATCTCAACAAAACAAACAGAACTTACAGTTACACTTCACCATTTCAACATTAAAATGGTGAGCTTTCAATTTGGTTATACGCTTGAATTCATGCGAACCAGATACCAAATAAGAGAGCACGTGAGAATGATTGCAATACACATATTAATAGAAAAGACAGAGGAAAGTCATGCTATGTCAATGAGAAAAGTTTTGTAGTCGAGGTGCCAGTTCAAGACCGATAACATTACATACTATTCTTGTAATTTTGCCTTAATTCTCAATATATATTACAGATGTACTAGACAGGATATGGCAACAGAACTTAATGTACATACAAATGGGAGATTTATAAAACTGCAAGATGGATTGTAACATAAATTAATTTCTGGGGCTACACAATCAACCTACATTCCTAAAAGCAGATCCCATAACTGATTCAATATAATTACTCCCCTTCTAGTCAGTCGATAACGTATTAAAAATACGGCGCTATAAGTTGCTTTTCTGGACTTTAGCCAAAATATTCAACTCCGTGGTCATGTTCAATATATTTATGCTTAAATATAAATTCGATAAGATGACTTTATCTCAATTACCATTAATAACAATTAACTGATAATAAATCAGGGATAATTACTATATCTAATTATCTTATATCCACAATCATCAAACGTACTCGACCTCAGTAACAAATCCATCTTCGGTAGGACTAGGCCTCAGTTAAAAGTCAATCTTAAGTTGATTAACATTAATTTAGAAGACCTCTCTATATTTACCTTAAATCAATTCATATTTATTTAATGAAAAACAAGCATAAATGATTATCAGTACAGCGAAAGTTATAAGAAATTTCCAAACAAGATTAATATACTGAAATTTTCATCTATCGTAAAGAAATGAAAACCTTAAAAGTCGTGCCAAATCATCAATTTTGAGAAAACTTTTAATATTTGGCGTGATTAGCGATATGTCAGTCAACATGATTATGAACAAATAGACATCTCAACAATTCATTGAATCACTATTTCACAAAGGGGTTGCAAGAAAAATAAAAAGGCCCTACTTGAGATATCAGAAAAATAAGGTCCGTAAAACCTTTTTGAATTGGGCCTCTCATTAAAGTAGAGCACACTCTACTCAAGAATCAGCGTATTATTTGACACTCTGCTACTAAACTTTGACTTAATATTCAGTGATATGTAGAACGATTCTACATGAAAAAATGAAAAAAATATATTGTTTCAATCATTATACCAAGGTGGTGGTGCCACTAAAACGCAGGGCGGTGCAAAGAGTCAAAATGGGAGAAAATTCAAAGTTTCCAGAGGATTGAGAAAAGCACAGAAAATGAATGGTTTTCAAGAAGATAGAAGATAGAAATTCACGTTGAATTTACATTTGAGGAACTCTCATGGAAGCAATTAAATGGAATCGAATTCCGCAGGTGGGAAGTGCGACTAAAGAAACTATTAAAGTATAAGAGGCAGTTATATTTAAATATTTCAATGGCAAATAATAGAGTAAGTGAGGTAACATAGTTTTTAACAACGCTAAAACTTGCATTTTACTCAACTGTGCCTTTTTTAAATATTGCAACGTTGATATTTAAAAAAAAAGTAATGTTATAAGTAATTTAGAACATTGTTAATAAACTCAAAATTAATTTAATTCAGTTTTAGTTTTAATTTGCTTAAACCCCCTTTAGGAGAGTGTATTCATGTCAAAAAACAAAGAAGCTTCATTATCAAAAATATAAAAATATAAAAATAATAAATATACGTATAACCCAGTTTTTGCTATTTTTAATCATGTCAAAAATATATTTTTCGTCAGTATGAGAAGTGTTGTGGGGTCTCCCCTTTTTCATGAAGAGGAACTCGTTTAGAGTATACTTATACTCCTGCCAGAAACCGAGATTTCACGAAGAATACACTTCATAGTAGCTCTGTGCTCCACTCAGCGAGAAAATTTTTACGCAACACCCGTAGTAAGTAAACTCAACGGAGTTCCGAATGCTGGAAGTGCAAGAAACGAAACTGTTCGAAAATAAATGGTTTTTACATTTACGCTGGACGGTTAAGGAACTAGAAGATAATCTAGTCGCGCGCTTAAGTTCATGTACTCAAGGCACCAATGCAAAAACTCGTCAGTGAAGTTTCTATGAAAGTATTTACAGAGAAGTCAAAGGGAAGAGACATCGTGTCGTTGAGAACATTACGGAAGTAGAGAAGTTAAGTCAGGATCCGTTACAATACAGATTGTTCCTTGGAATATTTCAAGAAACTTAAGATGAATAGCAGGAGCAACAAACCAGTATGGCAGCAGTATTCAATGCGGATGTGCGTTGTGGTGCAGTGGATATCGGCTCGGAACGACAAATCGGGGAGCCGAGTTCGAATTTCAGTTGAATTCATACACGCTTTGAGCAATCAGGTCTCGAAAGAGACATGACTGACATGGGAGAAGAATAGCCCGCAGTAAGTTGTCATTGTGTTATGCGGTAGACTGGTTGGCATCCAAGGCTATAGAAGCCAATCTGCCCTGTTATTTACCCCATAACTGGAGGGAAGAGATAGATTAATACCTTTCCCAAGGCTATTTGAGCGTAAGTGAATGAAAGGAATTCAACTGGAATTCGAACTCGCACCCCGATTTGTCGTTCCCTGTCGATAATATATATATGATTCCAGGTGAAGAGGACTCAAAGTTTTACTATTTTGAGTGCCCGGGCATTTATTCTATTATGAACAGTGCTCAATATAATAAATATTATAGACTTTAATGCAATTATATATTCATGAATTAATTGTACAGTGCAACACGGAAACACGGTACAACCAACATGAAACATTGCCTGATGAAGAAAATCTATCTCGAAACACAGAAATTTCCGTGTCGCAGTGTACAATTAATTCATAACTATATATATATATATATATTTGTGTGTGTGTGTGTGTGTGTGTGTGTGTGTGTGTGTGTGTGTGTGTGTGTGTACATACGTTTTTACATTTAATACGTGCGTGTCGAACAGTTTATTTTGTGCTTTATTTGTTCATTCCAGGTATTATAAGTATCTACCAGTGTCTCAGCGAAAAGAATTATTTTCAGTGCAATAGACAAGATACAATTAACTTGAATATGCATAGGTCCTCGTCAATAGCCATTTCTATTTTCTTGATATATACTCATCGCCCCAGGGATAAATATGCCTATTTCCGACACGTGATAAGTTAGAGTTACAAGTTCTTTTCACAAATCTTTATGATATCTTCTTTTTCCTTCACTTCTGCTTTTCCCAATTCTTTCTACACAAATATAAACGAATGCAAATGCAGGCTTAACGCAATGCTTGCAGGAAACTTTATAACGATTTTAGATGATCCGATTCCTTTCCCGATTTAATTTATTCGATTGCTTATTCTTTGTCTGCTCAAGAAAGCAACTTTCTCTTAGTGACATTCTATATCTTGGAAATAGTTTGATCAAACCAAAAATGGTTTATTGCTGCCATATATGCACTAGTGCTACCCATTCATCACCACCTAACTTTGACATGTTTGTGATTCAATATTTCCTCACATTTAAACTCCTTTTCCAGAGACCAACCACTACTCAATACTCGATAATCTATACCTATTTCGGTGGCAAATATTTTGACAAGTTACATTCCTTAGTTCTGCTAGTTCAGATATTCAAACTAAGACCGTCCATGGCACACATTTATGGCCAACACATCCAGATTCCGTTTGAAATTCCAAAGTAAAATGGCAGTTCTACCCAGAAGTATACACATTTTACACTTTCAGTGTTATTGTTGATAACAAGGTGTTTTTCTATATATCTCCTTTTGAATTTAAATCATTCCAGTTCATCAATTTGTTTTATGTACATGATGGTTCTTTAGTGTTTTCAGTTAAGTGCCATACGTGATACACGCTTTGGGCGATGATGTCTCGAAAGAGACATGACTGATTGGGAAGAAGATTATCCCGCAGTAGGTTTTCAATCTTTTCTGCGGTAGACTGGTTGCCAGCCAAACTATATAACCCAATATGTCTTATTATTTAACCCATAGCTGGAGGAAAGAGACAGATTAATACCTCTCGCAAGGGTATTTGTCCGTAAGTGAATGCCATGAATTCGACTGGAATTCGAACACGGCTCCCCTATTTTTCGTTTCGAGTCGATATCTACTGCACCACAACCCAAGCGGGGAATCGAACCCCGGCCGTCGCGGTGACAGCGCGGAATCCTAACCACTAGACCATTAGTGTTATCACCTGAATGAATTAGACGTATTCAAATATTTATAATAGTCCATCGCTATTGTTATGATTATTTTCGTGGCACCTATATCCTTATGTTGGTCTCCCATTAGTTTGTTTTATGTAGATGATAATTTGTGTTTAATGCTACATAGATTTTCAGACACACACATGTCGCATATATATATATATATATACATAGCCATTTCTAATTCTAATTCCATCGCTATTGTTATGATTATTTTCGTGGCACCTATATCCTTATGTTGGTCTCCCATTAGTTTGTTTTATGTAGATGATAATTTGTGTTTAATGCTACATAGATTTTCAGACACACACATGTCGCATATATATATATATATATATATATATAGCCATTTCTAATTCTCTGTATTGCTTTGCATTTTGATAAGGCGGTTTAGATTTAGAGAATGTGGTGCAGTCGGAGGTCAGGAGGAAACACAAGAAGCAGAGAGAGCGAGAGAGAGAGGGAGAGACATTGAGAGAGAGAGAAAGAACAGGTGTGTGAGTGATACCTGTGTAACGCACTGTCGTGACGATCTCGTCCGATGATGTCGCCACAAAAGCTGGGGTACAGGACGTCTTTTGCAACAACGGGCTACTGTCCAACGTTGCGATTAGGTCTCGTATTGCAATCTTAATAACCCTTTTAGCCAGTCCGGACACTGGTGTACACTTGTGGTTTAAAAAAATAAACACGACACCAAAAAAAAAAAAAAATTAATAAAATAAATGAACAAGGTCGAACACGCCTGGAGAGTTAAGAAGAATGTCTTTATATAAAAAACAAACAAACAAAAAAATAATGTCTTTCTTTTCCCAGGAATATAGTTATCGAAAATGGTAGAGAAATGAGAGAGGAAGTTCGCCAAAAGCATCATAGCTTCTAATCTTCAAATAAAATGTCTAAAAGTTTCGTTAGCATTGAAATAAACAGATCTCTTCAAATTTTCGCCAAAGTCTCTTCACGTATTTCATTAAAGTCATTTCATTAATTCTCTATAATCTGGTTTGTCAATTTTCTATGTAACTTTTAAAACAGCAAAGTTCTTTCGGGTCTTTATCGGAATCTGACAGAATGTGCCGAATCGGAGGCGCTGTCGGAGAATGTGGTGGTGCTGGCGGCGGTGGCTCTCTGCCCAAAAACCTCTTCAAAATCTCCGACTGAAACTGAGCTTTTCTTGTCGAGTATCTATTTTTATAAGCAATTTCAATCCTCTCCGGGGATCCGGCCGGCTCACATCCCTCAGCCAATGAAATCGGTCTCCGCCCACTAGATTTGCGGAAAGTTTTAGCTCGACCAATGTGATTATGCCAACTCACATCGAACCCCGGGTTCTCACGGACTCCTGACCACCAGCGTGACCTGATGAAATCACTGTGACACTTGTTTTGTCTACGCGTTTTCAGATTAGCGGAATTGACATTTCAGCTCCAAAAAAAGGGAAATTTATATGAACATGAAAGAAGCGAAATTTATACAAACATGAAAGACGAGAAATGTATAATTTCCCGAAATAATTAGATTTTTATATTTCCAGGATTTTAAAAATTACTTGATGGTACTAAGATTGTTAATTCTTTTCCTAAGCTCAAATTGCGTGGCGCCATAAAACATTAATAACATTGCCAGTATAGATTTCTCTCTCCGTTGTTTTAAACTAACCAAAGGAAAGTATCTCCACGGAAGAAGAGAAAGTATCTCCGCACGAGATAGTGTCACACCTGTACTAAAAAGTGTCATGCAAATATTCGAATGTTACGCCATTGGATGCAGTCTGGCAAGCAAGGCACAAGCATTATCTCTAGATATAAACAAATGGCAACAACTAAATATATATATATATATAGATAGATAGATGGATAGAGAGAGAGAGAGAGAGAGAGAGAAAGAGAGAGAGACTGAGATAGTGATGTCAAGTGAGTTAACAGGGTATATGTGTTTATGTTGTAAGTTTGTGAGTAACCGAGTGTTTTGGTGCACGTGTATTCACTATGGACTTGTCTGCTTACATACTATGTTTAATCGCGATGAGTTAAACGTCTTTTTAGATTACTAGCTGAACTCATTTTACGATATTCACATTGTTAGGTATAATCTACATAATTTATACGTTCGCACCTGATTAAAATCTTACTGGCAAATTAAACCAAATTTACTGATTTTATTATTTACAAATAAATTGTCTCAATAACTAATTTCAGAAAAATACAATGTTTGAGGCTGAGTATATAATATAAAAAGTGTGTTTCTATTTACAAGTTTGACTACTCTGATTTATTACTAATTGCCCAATAGAAAATTTAGCCAGTGAATGACAAACTATTTCGATGATAATTGTAAATCATGTTTGCAAACGATGACTTATTTTATGTTTTTCTTTGTAAATCTTTTTTGTTGAAATTTCGCACTTCAAATCATGCTTATTTATGACGATTACAAATTGTCATGGATAAAAAAGAAAATCTTTTTCTCACCTGTACTGGTTAAACATGTTAAAAAGAACCACTGGCTTTTATGAAACACTACAATTTAAAAAAATAGAAGTGAAAATGACTATAATTTAAATTTAAGGAAATTGTAAAATTGTTATTAAACCGAACGGGAATATACTTATGCGTTTTAAAAATAAATATTTATTCTGATATATAACTGCCTACTTTAATATAAAGTACATATTTCTTTAAAAATAAAATATGAATTTATTTTATAGAGAGAAACAATAATTGTTTAAAGTTATCTAAAATAATGCGACATTTAGAGCTTCATTTTACCACGTTCAATGCCCTCTGTTACGTATGTACGATAACGCAATTCATTTCGCCAAAGATCTAGAAACGGTATGCCGTACTTCTTGGTATTCACTCCTGAAAATTTCAGTGTATTCAGGTTTCAATCTGAGAGTGCAGTTGATTTGGAAAGGGATGGATGATATATCCAGTCAACATCATGACTAGATTTGACTAGTGATGTCGACGTTATTTCTCTATTCATCGTCCCACACGGTTTTAGAATAAACAAGAAAGCTTGCATCAAGCAGCTTGAGGAGGTAGTGTTTCCTTGGTTCAAGAGGGTTGCTAAAAGATCTATTTATTGCAACAGAACTCTGCTCTATGTAACTCAAGATGAAGAATCCAGATATGTCTGTCAGACAATATTCTGCGACTACAACAACTTTTAAAAATGTCAACCTAACTCCCCAAACCTGTTGGTTATTACATGTGGAACACTGTTGACTCTTTGTAACAACATAGATGAAATGAATATAAGGATTATGTCACTATTCCCCAATTTAAAAAGAAACCGTTCAAAAAAGATGCAGTGGATTCTGTACTTGTCTGTAGGCTGTGGTTAAAACCAATAGTGATTTTATTGACTACATTTACTCTATACCTATTTAAAATGTTTTATTGAAATTTTGGTAAAAATACATGTTCAAATGAGATGTAAGTGTTATTTTAATTTTTGTGTAATTTAAACGACAATTTATTCATCACAGGTTGTACGTTTCTTTGTTCCGATTAGTTTCAAAGATTAGATAAAGAACGCCATATTCTGCTATGGTTTTTCGTTCTGCATTCTGTAAACTGAAATTTGGTTGAGAAATCAATTATGAAGCTTGAAACTGCCGAGATTCACTCAATGTCAGACTTAAAAAATACATGCAACCACTGACGTGTTTGACTGATTAACGACAAATTTGGCAAATTCGAAAACTTTAATTTGAAAATGTTAAATTCCTAAATTATAGAGTCTCATTAGTTACATGATATGCACCAAATGTAGAAATTAAGAACATTTAATGAAGTGAACTGCCTGCCGACTAGTTTTGCCTCCGGCAATGGCATATTCTAGCCTCGAATTTCGACGTTCTGTTTCCGTATGCATTACTGATATTTCGTTTAAGTTACTGATCAGTGAGTGATCAATATACATAAATATCTGTTACCAAATACCTGCTAATGAGAATTATTCCTATGACAATCATACAGTATTTCTAATTTTCATTTCCTGATTATTAGATAACTGCTGTTTACATTCAGATATACATAGGCAAACCCACGTAACAACACTCCTACACATAGGCACGCACCTAAAAATACACACCCATTCACTGAAACATATCATTAACTACACCAAAGAAACACAGCTATAAATAAGAAAACATACAGAATGAGGAAAAAATATCGGATAAGCGCAAAATCTCGTTTTAAGTTACTTATCACACTTTACTTTCAATATACTTTTAGGAAATTAGACGAGAAACAGACCTATAAATAAATACTCATTTTTGAAAAACAACAATTACACACATATAGTCACACAAATACAAATACTTACACAAATAGATAAGCAAACATAGAAAATAAGGAACAAATTTCGGATAAACACAAAACCTCGTTTTAAATTACTTATCACACTTTATTTTTTGTATGCATTTATGAAATCAAACGTTAATAGTTCTCCACAGCTCACTCTCTCCTTATTTTTTTTTTATTGTTTCTCTGTGAGTTCTTCAACTTCTAATGATTTTTATATAATTGTTTATCCAAATACTTAGCCCAAGAGTTACTTAAATCGAGAATGTAACTTGCTGAGTTTAGTGTAATGAGTGGGGAACTGATTAATGGTTCTTTGATTTGGCCTTGTGTTATACTTAACCGAACTCCCCACCGCTTACAGGATTTATGCAGAATTATCATCAGAAAGTTTTTCATCATCAGAAGGTTTTCATCAGAAGGTCGGTTGTCGGCAGGTTGGATTATATGGAATTGTGTGGAATAGTGTAGAATAGAGTAAGAATAAAATATACATTTTGCATTTTAAAATAGACATTTATTAAAGGGAACGACTAACATAAGTTGTAGGAATTATCGTACAATTAGAAACATTATTAAGAGATTAAGGGTAGAGTACGTACAAAATGTTCTAGTATTAATTCTTGAAAGAGATAAGGAGAAAGAGAAAGGGAACAATATCCGGGTCGTTTGAAGTTTGAAGTTATATTTTAGATCTGTGTCTCTTTTTCGCTGCTCCCATCTCTCAGTCTCTGGCGCTGCAATATCATTTTTATGTACTTTTAACTTTCGCACTGGATCTCTAAGTTCTTTTAAGTCTTACAAGTCGCCCCCATTTGTCAAAAATCATTTTAGCACCTACTTGCGAAATCTGGTTTCGGCTTTTTTGTTAAGCATATGGTCAATCCTTTTTCTATTTTTGAAAACCAGGATTTCACACATCGTTGTGAATTTTTGTAAACGTGAAGAAGCGAATTGATTTTAATTAATTTCTTATCCGCTACAAGGTCTTACAAGAATTCTTTCATATTACGAAGATATGTAGGATAAATAAGGAGTGATATTGACTTGAAGAGTTCAAGATCGTAGAGGATCGGGGAAAACTATCTAGGGAGTAAGTTTCGCAAAATAACAGTCCCCGGGAAGCAGTGAAAGAATAATGTTTTTAAAAAACTGTATCCGAATGGAATATATATAAGTTAAACCAGTATATGTTTCATATCCGTTCATAACAGTATATGTCTGAATGGGTTGGACTAAGGAATGTAATATGCTTATACTTCCACCATGAAAATGGCGATGCAAATATCTAGAGGCTGGCATTGATTCAGCCATGGGAAAGGATTGTTAGGGTAGAAAATAATCACCCATAATGCAGCATAAACACTGTCTAACTCTCTTTAAGTAGATGTTTAAATTTTACTTTTTTCCTTCATTATATGAGCAAATATATTTTAGTTCTCGTTTTCGCAATGTCGCTAATCATTACTCTAAAATTGCTTATTCTCTTTAATTTTTGGCCGATTTCAATGTTATTAGCAGAATCTTTCGTCCAATTTTAATACTTTTATTTCTTGATTTTAAACGATATCCTCTGAGAAAAGACCAATTCATAACTGAAAGAATGTAGAAAGAATACAAGTCTGCACATAAAAGTTTAAAACACTATCGAATCCAGATTGGACATTGAATTAATATACACTAATAACAGAATTTACTGCCGTTCTATTCTGTGTATTAAAACCACTAATATATTGCACCATAGAGTACGATGTCTTAATTTAATTTTAAAATTACATTTACAGAAAACCTCTAGACACATCTTTGGTTTGTTGTATATCCGAAGCTGTACATTGAGTATGTTTTTCGCATCTTTCGAGAAGGTGAAATGTTTACCGAAAGTCAATATTTGAGAGAGATAAGTGTCTTTAACCGCTATCACGTGCGGTATATAAATATGTTTGGATAGTAGAATTTGAATTTAAGAGGACGTGATAAAAAAAAACATTTGGCGCCAAACAACAAAGTTGTTTAGGTATTTATTTAAGTTTTGAGAAGTTTACCAATCTGAAAGATTTTCAGGGCCTGCTAGGAAGTGTATATTTATCAACCATTAAAGACATACTTCAGACAGTATTTTTGAAAATCATAAAATTTTTGACAGTGAACTGTTCTTTCCTTAGTGAGATATTTGGAGATAACAGTGAAATGTATTTTGATTAAAAAAAACAAAAAATAAAACAAAAACAAAAAAAAAAACAAAAAAAACACAAGCTCAAAAAGGAAAACATTTCGCATTTAGATTTTATTTCGTCTATCAAAGTCAGAGCTTCATGACCTACATTTAAGTTTTACCCTAAGGTAGCTGTTATTGGCGCGGAAGTGACATTAAGCTGAAAGTTTGAAAATCTTTAGTAGCAAACTTCATTTTGATGTTGAAGTGTCTGGACACAACCGCTGAATCGTACGGTTGATTAAAATTGAGGTCTCCCCGATGGGGTTCTGACAACTCTGACCAAAGTACTTAGTAACCCTTGCATGCCACCGAAGATGTCTTTCTATGAAAAAGGAAAATAAAATATATTTTATATTTTAATTAAATTTGATTTGGTCCTATTGTTTTCGACAGAGGCGTTTGTTGTTGCCACTGCGAAAGATACGAAGAAAATGAAGAAGATTATGAAATAATTATGTGAAACTGATTTTTGTGAAGAAGTCGGGCTGAGTGTTCCTTGGCAAAATGATTTATAATTGAAAAGTTTAATCGTTGCCCCGAATTGGTTGCAGATTTTGAAGTTTAATAGTCGCTCAAGAAGTTTGAGAATAATCGGCGTAACGGTAGCAGACAAGGCTGCAGAATTTATAAAGCTTAATATTTGTTACCAGTCTGACATCGTGTTGCAGTATTTGCCATTTGTACAAGCATCATTTGTTCAGCACCGTGGGCCCAGAAGTACAGTCGTGTATTTTTCACTATTGTGTTAGCAGAATTGAATAGCGGAGTTGTCACCATCGCCCTTGTGGTGAGAACCCGAAGTCTACAACAACATTGTTTCCTAGAAGAAATATATTCCCGAGAAAGAAGTATATAACCTTATTAGCAGATGACCTTTTCCGATATTTCATATAGTTGAATTTTTGATTCCAGCTTAAGCTAATGTTTTGAATGCTGATTACAACACAAACCGAATATAATCGACTATAACACACCAAAAATCTGGCATTATTGGTTTTGCACTGAACACAGCAATATTTAAATAATTTTTAAATACCAAAATAGCGTATGGTGATTTTACCGACAGTCGGCCCGCAGAACCAAAATTTTAAGTCAACCATTTACCCCCGGTGAAAAAAACAAAAAAACAAACAAACAAACAACTACTGTATGCCAGAAGCATTTATCTTCAGGCATAAGTGGTTGCGTGTATTGAAATCGACTCGTGAATTAAAATGCTCTAGGAGGTAGTTTCATGTTTCTTTGTAAGGATGCTATTGGGAAAGGAAGGAATCCGCTTGCTATCTTTTAATATCAGGAAAAACTTACTCCATCTAACCTTGCTATTGAAGCAGTAGCAAAATGAAAATAAAATTCAAACTCTAAATTTCAAACCATGGTAAAAACAGAGTATCGACAAAATGTGTTTGACAAGAATAATAATTGTACTAAAAAAATTTACAAATATGGAATACAATTTTGAACAGGATGATTGGCTGGTTGCTTTTGTTTAGCGGTATATCAACACCTTTGTGGGTTACTGAATGTCAAAATGTAAATATATTGAAAACAGCTTTATTCTTTTCCCAACAGATAAAAAGCATATTTGATTATTTTACTATGAATAGACATTGTTGGTTCTTTTTTTATAAAAACGTTATTGTTTGTATTTTTCGATAATCGTTTTGTTATATTTTCCTCTTATTTCAACATGTCTATTATTGTGGCTATTATATTATTTTAAATTCTGCGAGGAGAAATAAGCAACATTTAAATTAACGGAAGTTGATCAAATTTGTAATCAAGCCTAGATTTCAAATACACGCTCTTTGTTATCCGGGATGCGTTTTACATGGCCTTATGCCACACGACTGTATAGCTCGAATATAACTTTCTTCTTTTTACCCTTTTATTCTCATAAGCGGACACATGACATATTCAATAGCAACTATATCATTGTCACTCAAAAATAAAACGTTATCTGATTCTGTTGGCAAATGCAATAATCTTCCAGCAAAAGAAAATGTTAGAAGAGAAACCAAAACACGAACATTGAACTAACGTGAACTCCCACAGCTGAAAATTCTGCACTGATAAAGAAAGTCGAAATGATTTGCGTAGAAACTTCTTAGATATTTTTTCGTTTTAATAAATGAAAATAAAATGTTTGCAATCAGTATGATCACGTGGTATTATTGTCAGCGGATTTATTCTACTCAGCAATAAAAAATAACAAAACAGTAATACAAAAATGAAAGAACATGATTATAAATCATAACCACTTACAGTATCATATATGCTGTTATTAATCGTTCCTATTCCTGAGTTGGTCGACTCTTTCCCATCAGCTCAAGTCCTAAGACATGCCAAGCTGACGGAGATAATTTTAAAATTCATAAACCTGACTATATTACAAGTTCTGCTCCAACATAATCATCTTACATTCATCTGTATTTGGTTCAGTAAATCAGTTAAGATTTTCTAGCAGTAGGTTACCATTAGTTTCTGTGGTAGACTGGTTGCCAACCAAGGCTGTAGAACCCAATTTTTCCTGCTACTCAATCCATAGTTGGAGAAAGAAGACATGAATCACTATGTGTATTTGGTAGAAAGTGAATGCAGCGAATTCATTTGAAATTTAAGCTCAGCTCTGCGATTTCTTATTTAAAGCCGATATCCATTGCACCACAAAGCATCTCTGATTTTGTTTAGGTAATCTGAAATATAACCATTCTATTAAAATGTGTAATAAACATTCACAGAGAGCCTCGAAGAAGAATAGTCTTATAATTGATCCCTACTTAAGAGGTCAATGTTTGAATTCATTTGAATTCAATTTTGAATATTTTTGCAAAAAAGAAAAAAAGAAAAGAAAAGTAAAAACAAAAGCATTTTTCCTTTGCATCAATAGTAAACTCGATAGCTTTTTTTTTGGCAATTCATCCTGATTTACTATATATATATATATTTTAATCATTTCACCCCGAGCAAGGCAGAAACGCCACTGATGTGCAGGGGGCTACATAAATGTAAAAAGATTAGTTAGAAAAGGGTGAGGAGTACAACCTAGTTAGAAAGGAACAAAAGAAAGCTGAGAAAGCAGGTGCGATGACAGATACATAGGTGGAGAGAAAGGGAAGGTTATACAGGGGTGGGGAGAGAGTTAGAGCCAGTGGTTAGTAGATGAGTATTGACTTTGCATTTAAATTTCTGGAGGTTGTAGCCGTCAGGAAAGCAATAATACGGGAGCGAGTTCCACAGGCGGGAAGTGCGAGAGAAGAAGCTGCAGTCGTCTGCATTTGGTTAACCTAACTGTGAATGGGTGGGACCCAGTTGCCAGTCTGGTTGCACGAGTAAACACCTGTTGAGGAGGCACCAGTGCCTTAAGTTCGTCTGAGCAGAAGCCATGAAAGTATTTATAGTACAGACAAAGGGAGGCCACATTTCGACGATGGGGAAGTGGCTGCAGTCGAGCCGCCAGATCAGTACTTATCACATTACAGACTCTCCTTTGGAGCCTGTCAAGATCACTGAGGAGAACGGCAGGGGCACCTGATTATAAATGGCAGCAGTACTCCATGCACGGAGGGATGGTTGACTTGTATATATGCAGGATAGATTCAGGTGAAAAAAAACATCCAGACATAGTGACCCAATCTTCTTAGCAGTAGGTTTTGCTATGGATTCAATATAATGGTTCCATTTGAGGTCTGAGGACAGGGTAAGTCCGAGGAGGCGTAGTGTATTACTCTCCGGGAGAATCGCTTGTTCCATGCTTATGGGAGGCAGGAGAGGTTGCCTGTAATGGTTGACAGACAACAGCTTGGTCTTAGATGAATTGAAGTTGACAAGCCACTTCTTGCCCCAGTTCACCACAGAGATCCCGCTCAAGGTCAGCAGCGAGGTTATGCCTGTCTTCCACGACAGGTTTCTTACTGGTGCGGGAGTATATTGTAGTGTCATCTGCATAGATGGGACTTGATTTCATCTGGGATGTCGTTGATGAAAATAAGGAAGAGCGTCGGGCCCAGGATAGAGCCCTGTAGGACACCAGCATTCGTGCTGTAGGACGAAGAGGCACGCCCATTCAGAACGACCTTCATTTTGCGGTTATTTAAGAAAGATTGGATTGGGTCAAGCAGGCGACCGGTAATACCATAACAGCGTAGTTTGCATAGGAGGCCAGAGTGCCAAACCCTGTCGAAAGCCTTGGAGATGTCCGGAGCAACCGCGCGAGCCTCGTCAGACGCATCAAGGGTCTGTAGCATGTACTCCGTCACGGTTGTTAGAAGGTCGGCCGTGGACCTGGCAAAGCGGAATCCATAATGCCTGTCGGAGAACAGTGTGTGGGCGGTGAGATGATGAACTATTTCAGCATTGATTATAGCCTCGAATACTTTCCCGAATATCAGTAGAAGACTGATAGGGCGATAGTTGGATGGGTCCGAGGGTTCACCACAATTCTTAAATACAGGAACGACTGAAGAGAACTTCCAGCATGCAGGAAAGCAGGAAGCAGAAAGGCAGTACTTAAATAGTTTAGAGAGGACAGGGGAAAGGTCAGGAGCACACCTCTTAAGGACTATCACCGGGATTCCATCGTCTCCACACTCCTTATGGGGGTCGAGTTTTGAAATTACTCTGGATACTACTGTCGGGGCAATATATACGTCGTGCAGTTTGGCCTCAGTTCTAATAGGGAAGTCGGGTGGGTGTACTCCGGACGAGTCGAATGTGGAGTTGGATGAGAATCTATGGGCAAAGCACTCAGCTCTGTCCGCAGATGACGTGAGAACCTCAAATCCAAGGATTAAAGGAAGGTATTGAGGATTTCCTATTGTTGAGTACACGTTTACAAATCCTCCAATAGTCCTTGGAATAAAATACTTTGTTGTCAAATCATCTCCTGGATAGAATGTGAAGATCTTTGCTTTTAGCTGTCATTTGAACAAAACAACACAATTCGTTACTCCGTTTGACCACAGTGACTGCACAAGAGGAAGGGCCATCGACACTGCATTCATTTAGAATTTGATTATTTTCAGTTATTTAATAAGTAGTCACTTCTCTGTTCACAGATTTTCCCTTCATTCTTTCATTTCTTTTGATTTTTTTTAATCATTTCACCCCAAGCAAGGCATTCCGCTGCCACTATTGCACTATTTTTAACATCGGGGAAGGTAAATAGGAAGAGTGGTTAGATATAGGAAAAGTCAGAAGTGGGGGGTGATAGATAGTTGGGTGGGTGGGAAGAGTGTTTGAAAGAATGGAAGTTAGTTTGTAGGAGGTGTCTATTGACCTTACATTTAAACTCCTGGAGATTGTAGACGTTGGGGAAGCAGTCATATGGAAGAGAATTCCACAGTCGGGGAGTGCGAAAAAAGAGAAGCCAAGTCGCGCCGGTGAGAGAGAGACTGCAGGCGGTCTGCCAAGTCGGTATCGATCACATTACAGACCCTCCGCTGTACATTGTCTAGAAGCCCAAGGAGAATAGTAGGGGCAACCGATCAGATATGGCAACAGTATTCAATGCACAGGCGGATGGTAGATTTATAAATGTGCAGGATAGATTCAGACGGAAAAAAAACCCTCCGGGCCCTGCACAGAGAACCGATTTTTAGTAGAGGATTTAGCAATGGATTCGATATAGTCATTCCACTTGAGGTCCGCTGAAAGTGTGAGACCAACGAGGCCTAGTGTTTTACTCTCTGGGAGGCAAGCCTGGTCCAGGCTAATAGAAGGTAGGTGCGATTGTCTATAATGATTAATTGATAGTAACTTTGTTTTAGATGCATTAAAATTTACGAGCCATTTCTTACCCAAGTCTCATTATATAAATATAGCTGGAACTATATGGATAATTTAATGTTACCTTACTGTTTATTGATATACCAGTACCCTTACCGTGAGTTTAGCAAATATTGCCATTTTTTAATCTTTTAATAAGAACACCAGGCATTGTTTTTATCTGAATGGCCAGGAATGACTACAATATTTAAACAGCAAAAGACGGCAATAAGCTTAGTAAACATGTATTTACAATCCGTGTATTCCCGGTATCAAACTCTGATAAGAATTAAATCAATAGTTTTTCTTATGACTACGTGCTCAAACGATATGTATCTATATACCGAATGTCAGAATATTTTATAGATTGTAAGATAATGACCACAAAACGATCAAACTTTTGAGTCAAAGCGTTACTTTGAAAAATGATCTTTGTATGCTTAAGTTGTGCTCATAACAGTACAGACGATATATTTTACAATGTTTTCTCAAATATATCTTTCTATCAATGTCACTAGATATCGTACACTAGCGTGTAAAAAGCAACTTCATACACAGTGTAAACCGTAATTATTTTACCATGAATTCTAACCCGCTAGAAGAATATTACGTATATTGCAACAGGCTACAGAAAATACATAGTTTTTAACATAAAGAATTGCCTCTGAAAAGTGCGCCTTTTTTGCGTAAAAATGATTAAGAAAACTCTCATTATACTCGAGTATATATGTTAGATATAGAAAACTGAGAGTTCATAATTTTACAGCAAACCTTTTACTAGAAGGCATTTTATTACCCACACTTTTCCTAATTTAAATTGGTCGGATGTTGGTTATCGCAGAGTTTAATTTCTATTTTGCTGAAACGTATTGCTGAATATGCAAAGATTTGGCCTAAAAGTAAATTTTAATTTTTTTGATAATTTTAATAAAATATGTTCGATTAGAGCATAAACTAAATTTGTAATAACTGAACAACATGCTGTTGAAAGATTTCACGTTAACTTCAGAGAATCAAATAAAAAAGCAACAATAAAAATAATTATTAGTAAAATCATAACATAATTCCCAAAATTGATAATTATAAGTAGATAACGAAAACAGATTCCAGCAGTATTACACAGGTATATATATATATATATATATATATATATATATATATATATAGAGAGAGAGAGAGAGAGAGAGAATTTATAACATAAATTTGTTATAATATCACTACAAAAGTACCCATTTTGTTTCGACACTATCCGTATCTCATCAAGTGATGAAGTTAGTTACAAGTTTGAAGATTTGAAATGGTTAAAAGTTCAGCCAAACCCTCTTAATCAGGGTGGCGTTGTTATAAAGACATGATGGACCAATCAGAAACAATGCAATCTCTGGTCTGAAGAATACGAAAAGAAACAATTCTTCAAGTCAGAGAGTGCTTTGTTTTGTTTGTTTCATCCTGTGTTTCCTTGGATACGAAATATTATTCCAACGATACGTACCCCATACTTTTATATATATATATATATATATATAATTTTTTTAATCATCTCATCCCAAGCAAGGCATTCTACTGCTACTGTTGCACAGGGTGTTACAGAGAGGAAAGTAATGAGAAAGAGGGGTCAAAAGAAATGGCAGGAAGGGATGTGTATACCGATGATGGGTGTAGACGAAAAAAGAACCTGAGAGAAGAGATTCGAGTTAGTGTGATAGGAGATGTCTGTTGACCTTACATTTAAATTCCTGGAGATTATAGGTGTCGGGGAAGCAAGTATATGGAAGGGAATTCCATAGGTGGGAAGTGCGTGTAAAGAAGCAGTTAGTGTAGAAATTGCTGTTACATTTTGTCGGTTGCACTGTAAAAGAATGGGACCTAGTTGATAATCTATTAGCTCGAGTAATCTCATACCAAGGGGGCACCAGTTTGCTAAGTTCATTGGAGCAAAAGCCGTGAAAGTATTCATAGAAAAGGCACATGGAATCACGTTACGCCGGTGAGAGAGCGACTGCAGCCGAGCTACCAAATCGGTATCGATCACATTACATATTCTCCGTTGAATATTGTCAAGAACCCCGAGGTGAATAGCAGGGGTACCCGACCAAATCTGGCAGCAGTATTAAACTAATATGTAAACCCGTTAAAGGGTCTGCTTCAACTATTAGCATATAAATTAAGAAAGTATACATTTATTAAATATATATTATTTTAATTCATTTCGAATATATAACTAGAATGTACCTGATTAGCCCATTTGTTTAGCAGTAGAAATTCTTAAGATTATTGCTGTCAGTATATATTGGTAAATCTAAAATTATCCATTCTGACATAAAACATATTTATATATTGATAATTTCTCCGTTTGGCTATCTGATTTCACATCAAAATTTACAGACATGTGCAAAAGACGATAAATATGTTTTAGTCATATCTTTGCCAAACCTATCACTGCTACAGCCAGAGAAAAGTATTTTGCGTTTTAATAATTCATAAATATTCAAAATGAAAGCTTCATTTAATATAATATGATAGCAACATTAATCTATAGCAGCGGTGGGCAACCCCCGGCCCGCGGGCCACATCCGGACCGCGATTGAATCTTGTCTGGTCCGCTAACTTACTCTGGACACGATATAAATAAATATAGGTAAACCAAACCAAAGTGACAGTTGATAGTCTGAATATAGTGCGTCGAAATTTTAAAAAAAATTATTTTTACCTGGAGAATATGTTTTACTTTTATTTTTTATTTTTAGGAATCGTCAAAATTAGCGGACGGCCTTTCACTTTTCTGTGAAATTGCTTTCGTGAGCTAGCATTTTTAAATGAATATAAATCGTGTTTTCAACCAGTTTTAATGGAATGTTTTTCAGTACTGATTTATGAAATGTTTATTTCTAATATGCAATATTTTTTAACAAAATTACCGTCAGATACTAAATTAAGCTAAATCCTTGCTTTCTTCAAACACATAGCAAATTTATTCGCATATTTAACATGGTTCTTCTCTATGACACTGGAGACATAGCTGTTTGACCCTCCTTCATGATTATACATAGCTTTTTGGCGCTCACTCTTCATAATGTTGCCGACCCCTGATCTATAGAAATAGATTCTTCTACTTCTATGTGCCTTGTACTTTCAGGACGTAGGCGATCATGGCCTTCCTCGTCTCCTTATCACTTGTGGCTCTTAGCGAGTTTTCTTCTGTAACGTCACGCATCACTTGTCCAGTCTTCCACCTGCTCAAGTCCTTCAAATATGTTATCCGCTATTTTCCTCTGTTTATTTCTCCTTCTATCTGGCATGTTAGTATCAGATTCTCCAAAGCCCATCTTCCTCATTGCATGTCCCATGAACTTCTTGACGCTCAATATTAATATCATTTTAGTTTCCATTCTTTCATTCTCACATGCTCGGTCCACGATATCCACTGCCTCCTTCTGTAGAACCACATTTCAGCTGCTTCAAATTTTCCCTTTATCTTTGTTGATATTTTCCAAAATTCACTGCCATACTGAAAACCTTTGCGGTGCACATGGGCAAGATTGTGTAAATTATTTTGGATTTGATGTTTCGTTTCGATATAAATGGTTTGAGGTTTTATTTATTTTCTTTTCTTAGCAAGGCCGTTCTATGAAAGAATTTAAGGGTAGCTGCTCTTTGACTATCGGTCATTTTACCCCCTTCAACCTGGCCATTAGATGCATTCTCTGTAGTCTCTCTTTCCTTCTCTCATTCTCTTTCTCCCTCTCGCTTTCACCTCATTCTAGCCTACTTAACAGGAAGATAGCTTGCCTACAATATCTGAAAAAAAAAATAATTTGTATTTTAACATTATTTTCTTCCGAAATTTTCACTCAAATTTCAGTTTGTTCTCTGCATGGTAAGTTGGTCGGATCGGTCTTTTTTTGTTACTAACTTAAGTAATATATTACTCATTTTGCGATGCACATGGACAAGATTTTGTAAATTGTTTTGGCTTTCAAGTTTCGTTTCAGCTTAAACTTAAAACTTAGCATATTTTCTTTTTTTAATTGAAGTAGATAATACCTACTAGCGTTCGGTTTCACACACCACCCCGTTCTTTTGAACAGGTGTAGAGGTGATCGACTTGTTTCTTGTTTAGGAAGGGGTTCCCGGTTCATCTCCCATCACCTTCAGTCTTAGTGTTAATTCAGCTGGGATCTCTTTTTGCAGTTATTGAGTATGGTGACAACGTCTCTTCATTCTGAGGGGACCGGGTTGGCAGTTTCCTGGTTGCTGCTTCCGACTGGGAATTAGGAGCCCGAACTCTTGCGTAGCGTTTTGAGAGGCTACTCAACAATTGAATAATATCGGGGTTCCTGTAGTGCCATATCGCGCATGGACGGGCGTCCCTGCATGAACTTCCGGTGGGCAATCCCGAAGCCACATTATGTTGCAGCCTTTCCAGTCTCCATCCTTCACATGCTGCAAACAGTGACCGACTGATTCTACTCTAGACCTCTATCTCTCTAAATAAATCACTATGAAAACATACAAAATAGTAAAACTAAACCAGCTAGCCAGAAAACGCCCAAACCTGTCCGCGTCTCCTTCACAAATACACGAGGTATCCGCACTATCACTACCAGCTTAGAATCATTCCTTCAAACTAACTCACCTGATATCTTAGCACTATGTGAAACTAACCATGACCCCTCTCTCCCCTTTTCTGAGTTTTACGTCCCTGGTTACCTTCCCCTCTTCAGGAAGGACTTCAATGTCCATATGAATGTCTTGGTTTTATATCAGCAAACAACTCCGTCTAGCTAGGGTTATATCTCTTGAATCCGTGGACCATTATTTCATTTCTCGGAAACTCTCACCACGCCGTAGTTTCCGTCAACATCTCATTCCGTTCCCACTCTACCCAGGAAACCCAGACAAGCGGAATTTTCTACTGCTACCAAAGAGCAGACTGGGATTCGTTCCGAGATTTCCTCGCAGATTCTTTCCCAATTCGAGACTGGATTCGTCTGGAGTTTCTACACTCGACTTCCAATCTAGAACTGAAGCTGAACTGAATGACGTCCCCATTACACCCTCGCTGGTCTCTAACATAATCTCAAAAATTGACCCTCACAAAGCGAACGGAGGGGACGGAATCCCAATCATAGTCTTGAAGAAATGTGCCACTGAACTCTCCTCTGTACTCTCTAACCTCTAGAAGTACTGCCTATCTGCTTGATCCATTCCTGCTTGTTGGAAGTGTTCCTCTGTAGTTCCTATATTAAGAATACCGGAGAACACTCGAACCCCGCAAACTACCGCCCTATCAGCCTTCTTCCGATCCTTGGCAAAGTGTTCGAAGCCGTTATCAACGCTGAGGTGGTTCAGCATCTCACAGCTCACAGGCTCCTCTCGGACAAACAGTATGGTTTCCGCTTCACCAGGTGTACTGCTGATATACTAGCGACCATCACCGAGTATTTATACCAGGCTCTAGAACCGTTGCATTGGATATCTGCAAAGCGTTCGACAGAGTCTGGGATGCTGGCCTTATATGCAAACTGCGGAGATATGGCATAACTGGACATTTGTTTGACCTAATCCAGTCCTTCCTCTCTAACCGCACATTGAAGGTGGTATCAAACGGACATACCTCCCAAAACTACCATACGAACGCGGGTGTCCCTCAATGCTCTGTCCTAGTTTCTACGCACTTTCTCATCTACAGTAATGAATTCCCTGATGCCATAAGATCCCAAGTAGGCATGTACGCCGATAACACCACAGTTTACTCTCACTTCGATCAAAAATTTGGTGTGGGCGACAAAGCGATCCTTGCTGCCGAGCTTGAAAAGTACCTCCAATCCGTAGTGGATGGGGTAAGAAATTGCTCGGAAATGTTATTGCTTCCAAAACGAAGCTGCTATCAACGATCAAAGGCAATCGCATCTACCTCACAATAGTATGGAACAGGCTTGCGTCCCAGAGAATAAAACTCTACGTCTCCCTGGCCTCACACTCTCAGCGGACCTCAAGTGGAATGACTATATCGAATCCATTGCTAAATCCGCTGCTATGAAAGTCAGTTTTCTGTGCAGGGCCCGGAAGATTTCCCGTCTCAATGTATCCTGCACATATCTACCATCCGCCCGTGTATTGAATATTGCTGCCACATCTGGTCGGTTGCCAGTGCTATTCTTCTTGGGGTTTTTGACAAAATACAACGGAGAATCTGTAATGTGATCGATACCGACTTAGCTGACCGCCTGCAGATACTCTCTCACCTACGTGACGTGACTTACCGGTGATCTTCTATAAATACTTTCACGGCTTCTGCTCCGATTAACTTAGATCACTGGCGCCTCCTAGGTACGAATTTGCACGTGATACTAGATTAACAACTAGGTCCCACGCTTTTACAGTGAAACCTATAAAATGTAACCGCAATCTCTACTCCATCAGATTCTTTTCTCGCACTCCCCACCACATACCTTCCTCCCTGACAGGTACACTGTCCAGGAGTTTAAATGTAGGGTCAATAGACACCTCCTAACACACTAATTCACATCCATTCTCTCAAACACTCTTCCCATCTACCCAACCCTCATCTTCAATATCGTTACCCGTCTAACACCCTCCTTCTGACATTTCCTATATCTCACCCCTCTTTCTCATCACTTTCCCCTATGTATCGTCCTGCACAATAGTGACAATGGAATGCATTGCTTGGCGTGAAATGATTAAAAACATTGTTTTTAGTGTAAGTTTTCTCTGTCTGGATACTTTACTCAGTTTCTGGTACGCATCCTTCGCCATGCCAATTCACCTTTGGATCTCTGTGTTGCCCTTTCCTTCTTAAGTTAGAACACTTTCAAGATATGTAAATGTTTGTACCTGCTTGATTTTAAAACCCCCCACCTGTATTTGCCCCTGTAGACTGCTCTTTTTGCTGATGATCATACATTCGGTTTTCTTGCAGTTTATTTGTAGCCCCTTCTTGTCACTCTCTTTAGCTATCTTCTGCTGGAGGTCCTGCAGTTTCCTTACTGTGTCTGCAATCAACACTGTGGCTTCCGCGTATTTTATGTTGTTCAGATTGTGGCCTCCGATTACAAATCCTGGCATAACATTTAGGATCATCAAAATATTCTCACTGTCAAAGTCAAATCCGGTCGGTGAAAATATACATCCCTGTCTTACGCCTCTTTCTATCTTTGTATCTCTGCTGAATTTTTACTTGTTCGTATCCAAGCAGTTTCCTGCCACTAGAGATTCCTAATTACCCTAATTTCTTTCCCAAATATGTCAAGGCTGCTGTGCATCTCATCAATTCTTTATGGCGTATTTTGTCGAACGCCTTTGCATAGTAAATAAAACACAGGTATAAATCCACTTTTATTTGTATTGCCCTTTCAGAGAGGATCCTAATCCTGAATATGACATTCTCAGTTTCTTTGACAAACCAGTAATGTTCTTGTCTTATCTCTGATTCTTCTTCTCGCTCTATTCATCAGGATTCCGACGATCTGTTTTGTAATATGACTCATAGCTTAATTCGTCTTTCTGACTTTTTAAAAATATAATACAATGATGCTTTACAATAGATGTACAAATTATCACGCTACAAAGAAACCTTCAACTTTGTAAGATGATGAGCTCATTATAACAATGTGATTTCGCATACGAACATATCCTCTTGCAATATTTACTATATGTAAGAATATGGTTTAGCTGATTAGAGGCGAGGCAAATGTGTATAGGCTGCAGAAGATCCTCTTTGGAGTTGAATGAACATCTAGGATTTAGGATATTCATTTTAAGTGCAGCTAGGACAGAATGTTCACTCAAATAAACACAACACAAAATATATACAGATAAGATTCCATTACAAGTTGAGCCAATTTCAAACGAAGGGAATATAAATCAGTTAATTGAGTTTCTTACTTTAAAGTAATCACTGTAAGATTTTATTTGCTTAACTCGCATTTCTTTCAAGACAAGCACCCTAAAATGATGTGCTTGATGCAGCATAATATCTTTGCATCTTTTTATCAGAGTTTATGATGCACTGATATAAGACATGCATATTAAATTCACAACATACAAGATCTCAATAAGTTCTGATCTATTATTTAGTGCTTTTTTTGGGGGGGCATGGGAAAATATTTATAGCTATGTTTTCCTTCAGCCAGAGTTTACAGTTTTTGGAATGATTGTTTTAGACTGGTGTACTTTTCCTTATTTTCCAAGATATTCTGGTACGATTTCTGCTTTAATCTCCCAGGTATGCTTAGAAACTTTTATAATGTTTGCGGAATAATATGTATGATTTATATCTTTGTTATTTGAGAATTTTACAGTAGCTTGGTATATTACATTGTTCTGGAATCAATTGGTGCTTAAGGAACATTCGTTATACATCATGCATTCAATTTTGTTTGTAGACATGTGTTTTTTTTAATATTTCTGTCATGATTTCGTGCAATCTAGCAGATATTTAAAGTTTTTATAAATAACTTGTAGAGTTCTTAATGCAGTAAATAGTATATGCATGAGTTTAATGAATATTTATCTGATATAAAAAGGTTTTTGGATGTGCGATGAGGAACCATTTAAGCACTGATAATAGCCTCGAAATCTTTTTCGAAGAACAATGAGAAACAATGTCTGTAAAGTTTAGAGGGGATAGGAAAAGTTCAGTTGCACAGTTCTTCAGGGTGATAACTGGAGTACACTCAATACATATAGCCTTAGGAAAATTAAGCTTAGAAATTAAATTAGAAACCAGCGAGGGGTTTATGAATATATCCCTCAAATGGGTCATAATTCTAGTTTATAAATCGAGAGTCAAATGTGGAGTTGAAAGAGAATTTACAAGCAAAGCATTCAACGTTGTCCGCTGTGACTGTGAGAACCTCAGATTTAGTGAATAGAGGGAGGATCGAGGTTTGTTGTTGTTTATCACGCTTGCAGAACCGCCAGTATTCTTTGCGAAAACAATTACAAGATACTCTGCTCTGCTTTATTCAATCAGCACACAACAGCTTAACATAATTTAGAATACGTTTTCTTCGATACCAGCAGAGACTAAAAGACGCCTGGATGGGATGTTCCGGTAGCGTTACAATACTCTATTCCTGTAGACAATTGCAGTCATGCAAGCATGAGAGAACCAAGTAGGTTTATATTGGAATTTTCTGACAGAGATGTCTACGTCGGTGCTGGCTTTCTCTCAAGAGAAGACCTCAGCTGCACAGTCTTCAACAAGTAGACAAAAATATTTAGTCAAAGGAAAAGAAATTACGGAACGAGCCTCAGTCTGTTCATCGGCATCAGGAAGATAGATATTCTGGTAGGAGTTTCTTAGAAGAAGGCGAGTGGAAATCACAGCATGGTTAGAGTTGCCAAGGGTGTAGGGGTTCCTGGCATGTTAAGAGTCAGAGATACAAGTGAAGCAAATATCTAGAAAGGAAGCATATCCATGAAGATTACTGAAGCGCGTTATATACATAAAGAAAACAAACATTTTGAAATTTAATTCCGTTGGATGGCCATTTCAACGAGAAAATCTTCACTTCGACAGCAAACGCGGAAAACAAACCTTTATTAATTCAAATGTGTTATAAGATTTTTATACCGGTAGAAGCCGAAAAACATATCCATATACAGGAAGTGAAAATGGGATGGTATTAAAAATTTTTGAATGTAAGAAAGTAAGAAAAGGGAAAATTAGCCAGAGATACCCGGTTCCGTATTAGAAGACTTTACATCTCATCTGTAAGAGTCAAGAGTTCAAAAGTTACAATTTGGCCATGTCACTGGGATGGACTGGTAGGGGGAACGGAAAGGAAAGAAAAGACATAGGAGTGAACCGGGTAAGGTTATCGGAGAAGTAAGCTGCAAAAAATTCCTTAAAAAAAAGAAAACGACTGACAATGTTGAAAGGAAGGGTAAAAAGAAAAAAATGAAAAAAAATGATTGAAAACTCACCAAAAAGATTTTTCTTTAAAAAAATAATAACTGGAAAAAATTTGGCTCTGTAAACAGAACATACAATTTATATCGAGCCACCAACTTTGATTAATTTTAATATTAATGAAATTAATATTATTAGGAACTGGATTTTGGGGTTTTTTCTATTTGCTCAATCTTTTGGATTTAAAATAAAATACATACACTGCCGGCCATAATTATTAGGTCACCCCAGTGTTTTAAAAAAATTATGTGTTTCATACTATTTTTAGTATTTATGTCAAGTGAATAATTGTAAATGAAATTAAAATGCAAAGATAAACTGGTCCAAATCACCCTAAATTTTCTTCATTCTTTCATTGATGAAACTGCAATATGAAATTATCAAATATTTATAAATTCATTTGATGCACATGTTGTTCTGCAAAAGAACAATTCTATTAATGTTAATATTGCACAATAACAATATTTATAATTATTTCATAATTAACGATATTGCAGTTTCATCAATGAAAGAAAGAAGACAATTTATGATGATTCGGACCTGTTCATCTTTGTTTCCTTGCTTTGTAAAATTTTGCAAGGTAATATTGACAAAAAACATTCCATTTTCATTTGAAAATGAATACTAAAATAGTATGAAATACATAATTTCTTATAAAAACTAGGGTGGCCTAATAATGTATATATATATATATATATATATATATATATATATATATATTAATGAGAGAGGTAGGAAGATTTACTGAGGGAGTGACACAGAGAGAAAGGAAACTAGAATCATTCTATGAAATTTCAAAAAAAATATTACGACCATATTGAAATATATCTACAAATATATACGTAGGATCAAGCTGAAATTCTATCCTGCAGAGGTGACCAAAGGTCTGAATTTTCACTCAACCAGGCTTCATTTATATTTTCACGGATAACTGGATGATTAGTGGTAAAATAAAACATTCCTTCCCACTTTGTCCGCAGACATTACTAACAAAGTAATCTTTAGTGTTTTGAAATACAATTGAGATTTTTATTTACCAAATATGAACAAGTTTTGTTTTGTTTTTTTTTTACCAAAGATGAATATTAATCAAAATAGTCACCACCCACTTAATCTTAGGCAATATGTTCCAACGTACCAAGCCGATATTTGAAATGAAAACCAATCATTATCTTTGTCTTACATATGCGTACCTATGATAAATGTTAATTCAAAACTTCAGTGCAATAAGTCAGAAAGAGTAAGCGATTATCAGCTATAACGACTTGCACAATAACTTGATTATCTCAATATACAATAAAGAACCTTATCTGTCGAATAGAAAACTAATTCTGAACGTAGAAATAGGATATGACATTTTCTCATTTCTTTTATCGCAAACATTCATATTTTCTTTAGAGGAAAAGATTTATGTGTTGGGTTTAATACATCTGAATTTGCAATATAACTGCTCTTGTAATTTGACACTATTAAAGCAAAAAAGATAAACATTTATTTCTGGCGTTTACAGGAGTTAATTGAATTTCTAGACAGACGAAAACACAGTATATACATTTATCGAATGTAACCTGACATATACATATTCGCACAAGGTGCGAAAGACTAATTGTCGCCATATAATTTTTTTAAATTTCACACATGGACGTTGTTAAGATTTTGTCAGCTACAATGTATAATAGGTTCAGTTGGGTATCGTCTGTGGGAAAAAGATCATGACAGAACTCATTCTGTCAGAAATTTAGAACCGACATAATGTACTTGCTTAGCATCCGCGTCGGAATCTCCAATATGAATATATCATTGTGTTTGGATGTCAATCTGTGGAGAGTGCAGATGATACGTAAAGAGTTGGATGATATATCCAATTCTGATTACGAATGTGTTTGGCGTGATCTCTAGTTATGGTAACTTTTTGCCTTTATTTATCTTGCCATAGAACCTTTGACTCAACAAATGATTTGAGCGAAAGACTTCATGTCAAGCAACAGTACTGTGTAAATGACACACAAGTAAAAGTGCCCACTCATGGCTGTCAAACCTTACATCTAGCCTCCCACTCCCCAGTCTGAAACACTCTTCATTACTATATGTTGGAATCAGTTGACTGAGAGACGGACTCCTTGACTTCAAGAACTATTGCAGCATTCACCAACTTAAACAAGGATACATATCAGAAGAGTTGCAGGAGATTCCGCAGTTGTTTGGATTCCGTGGTTGAAGGAAATATTGATTTTATTGAAACAGGTTACACTTTACTATATATAATAACTGCTACATTACAGATGAGCATTATTTAGCTGAGTTTCCGTGGGCCTGAAAATGATTTTGAAAATCAGCCATGCTTCTGAATATCTTTTTATATATGTAATAGTGGAAAGAGTTTTAGAGAGTCATGTAAGCGTCTTTTTCTTTGTGCACCTTCATGTGTTACTTAAACCTGGTGCCAGACTTGTAAAAAAATATATCACAAACTGACATAGATTTTTTTTACAAATATGTCAGGAAAATAATCGCATAGACGATATTATATTGACAATTTTCATGTGATCTTAGATGACACGTAAATTGGAATAAACAGTTTATCTATGCTGGGTATTTTACGGTAAAATTGATGCTTAAGATACATCTAAAGCACCTTTGATGAAATATTTCCCGTGTTCTGATACGATGGCAATAGAGAGGCCATATCCCAAAAGAGTACAGTTCACCAGTTAAGACAGACGCTTGATTTTCACAGTTCATTATGTTCCGTGAGATGTCTCTGTGTGAATGACACGTTTTTATGACTTTTTCAAATGTACGATTGATTCCCGGCCACAAAGGCTAATATTTAACTAGAGTAATTCAATGGTAAACAAAGATTTCTAACACCACGATCTTCTGAGACTAAAGAAGCTTTTTAGGTTCGCTATAGCCTTGATCTGGAGGAGATGTGAATATAAACTTAGTCATTTATATTCTGATGGTTAGCCCGATAAAACTCGATGTATGCTACCGAAAACATCTTGATCAAAGAACGCTGTATGAAGTGAATGCAGGGATGTTCTCATTGCTTCACGATTGTGAAATTTTTCTTTTTAGGAAGGTAAGTGGTAAATTGTTTTTATCGATTAAGTGATCATTCAATCTTATGTATTTCGTTGTTTATTTACTAGACATTATCATTATTCATTAAAATTGATGTTGCTTAATTAAAATTAATCGTAGTATGCATCGATTGTTATGACTTCAAACTAAGGAGATATCAAGTCTACATTACTACAAATATCTAATATATTATCACTAACATTTATTACATTATTATGAATATTACATACATTGTATTTACATACATTGAATATTACATACATTATATTTATATATAAAAGATTTATATATATATATGAGATTTATATATAAAAAGGATATATACATTGAATATTACATACATTGTATTTACTAAATTACGTATATTGATTGGCATTAAAAATTTTGATGCATTTATATTTGTCATGGTTATTTAACCATGCACACATAAACTTTTCCAAACATATGAGCAGTATTTTATGCTTTGTAAGAAGAGGTTTATTTCAGCAGAAAACGTTGCCAGCCGGAACAATACAGTCACGCTAGTGATCTTCTCATGTTTTATTTTTTTGTAATACTGTTTTATATTGATATTTTTTATGCCTATTTCATCTTTGTCCCCTCATTTCTGGCCCCTAACCAGGCGACAACAATATTAAACCTAACCTTTTATGAAAGAGAACATATTTTGAAAGAAAACCTTTTCGATTCTTAACTTAGCTCAGTTTATTTATGTACTATTGATTCAGTATAGTCACTTTCATCCTAAGTTAGGAATGTTTTAATAATAATAAAAGATAATCTCACATTTATTTGAAGATAATTTTATAGCATTTCTATTTTTTATTCATGGATAGGTTTCGAGTATGTTTCTTATATTGCAAATATTATGATAATAATAATTCTTTTTTCCTCCATATCTCATTCTCTGATGAATCTTTAATAAATGTGAAATTGCTTAGATTGATAAGCGCTTCCATTGTTATCTTATTCACTCAGATTCTGATCCATATTTTATCTATATTTCACCCTATCATTTAATATTATTAATAATAAGTGGTACATTGGACGAACATCTTTTTACTCTGACGTCCAATGTGTATGCGCGTTTGGCGTTTGCGTTACATATTTCTCTATCTCTTTGTATATATATATATATATATATATATATATATATATATATATATATATATAGTATTGTAATGGTTGTTACAATGGTTTATAAAAGCATAGTATCATTAAACAAAGATTTTCATGTTTCAGAGCTACGTTTGCTTCTCATCTGGTCATAAGTTGAAATGAAAAATAAATGGTGAAATCAATTTATTTTGGGTAATATGATATGTAAGTGAATGTGGTGGGAGCTTAGTACGATTTAGTGGGCAGAACAACCATTACAATATAAAGCTCTACGTTGTATCGAGCACTCTTTATAAAAGTAAATGCATGAACAGTCGTTTTAAAACCTACGTGTTCCCTAACTTTCTTACACTATATATATATATAATGTAAATTTTGTATATATAAATATATATATATATATATATATATATATATATATATATTTGTGTGTGTGTGTGTGTGTGTGTGTGTGTGCGTTTTTATGTGTCACTGTGTGTATGTGTGGGTATACATAATGTGTGCGTTTGTCTGTGTGTGTATGTGTGTTTATACATATATGTGTCTGTGTCGAAATTTAGATATGATTAAACGTATGTTCAGAGGCAACATATGCTAGAAGCTAAGTTTTTCACCATGAAGGAATGAATGATGATACCCCTAAATAGAAAGGGGTTACTTAATTTGTCCACTAGTTAATATTCGGTCCTTCTGAATTCAACATGGAAACGAGCTGACACGTGTGGGAAATTCAGGATTCAATCAAATTATTGATCTTCTCAAACTATAAATGAATAAATGTTCTTTTATTATAGTTTAAAATACACTTGTCTTTTATTCTCATTTTTTCTGTTCATCCCAGCAACCTGTGATATAATATTATTAATAAAAATATTCAGAGGAAATTTTATGATGACAAAGCGTTTCATTCGTTCAGAAGATTTAAGTTGCCACGTGTAGAAATTGGTTTTAGTATTATGTATTTATGCATAGAAGCAACACCAACATGGTTCCTTTTCTCAAATCTGACATCATCATCATATCATAAATTGTTCTTCAAACCTCCCTACCTTTTGCTAACTCAACAAAATACTGCAAGTCTTCCAATCTATAAAATGATTTACAGTAAATGATCGAATTCTACTGATTGTTTTTTAAAGTATTTGATCAATATGCATACTATTCTTGTTCGTCTTCCATTTCTTATTGATAAAAAATGATTCCATGATATTTTCAATCTGTTTCTAAAGCTAATACCTGTACTCTCTAACTCTAATATAAATATAAATTCCATTTTTTATTTGTTTTTTTACAAATATTTTCCACAGTTACTTATTTTGGCACTATTAGTTTTTCTTTCTGAACAACAATCATGAAGACAGTCTTTCTTGGATTTCCGATTTTTATTTCAGTTAGTCAGTTAAGTGCCATACGTGATACACGCTTGGGCGATCATGTCTCGAAAGAGACATGACTGACTGGGCAGAAGATTATACCGCAGTAGGTTGCCATTGCTTTCTGCGGTAGACTGGTTGCCGACCAAGGCTATAGAACCCAATTTGTCCTGCTATTTAACCCATAACTGGAAGGAAGAGACGGGTTAATACCTTTCCCAAGGGTATTTGCGCGTAAGTGAATACAATGGATTCAACTGGAATTCGAACTCGGCTCCTCATTCCGAGCCGATATCCACTGTACCACAACGCATATTCTACACATTTTTATTTATCTTAAGTTATATTCATCAACTTTGCTTTTTCTACTCTTTACTTTTTTATCAATTCATATTTTAAGCGTTAGTTCTGTCAAAAAGATAGTATAGATTATTTCTAATGTTATAACTAATGACTTCATAACCTCTCTGCATTTTAGGCTTAAATTTCGAATTATATTTTTCTTTTTTTTTGTCGATTAACGTTTCCCATACTTACTAATCTTTTGTCGGATTTGCGTGGTGGATATCGTCATGGAACAAGAAATCGGAGAGCCGATTTCGAATTCCAGTTGAATTTCTTGCATTCACTTACGCGCAAACACACTTGGAAAAAGTATTCGCCTCTTCCCTCCAGTTATGGGTTGAATAAGAGGACATACCGGGTCCTATAGCCTTGGTCGGCAACCAGTCTACCGCATAAATTAATGGCAACCTACTGCGGGATAATTTACTTCACAGTCAGTCAAGACTCCTTCCTGATATGATCGCCCAGTATGGCACTTTACTGACTGACTAAATTTTTGAAATTTTTTGTCTCTACGACTGTTTTGTAATTTATCTTATTTTCTCGTGTTTTTGCTTAGAAGAAAATCACATTTGAAGAGAGTAACTATGACACGTAATAAAAGTAATGCTTTTGTATGTACATTATGTATATTCCAAATGTTATATTTGCGGTGGTAGTAAAGAAGAGTTCAAACTCTCTATAAAATTCTCCTATGGCGTTTGTCTCTCAATGACGACTGACAACTTGTTGCTCTCCACGGCCCGTCGGGCAGGATCAAAATATCTGTTCTCAGATACTCATTTCCTGTTCGCCGTCCGTCTCAAAGCAATGACCAGCTAAGACTAGTTTTTGACTAGCTTTGACAAGTAATGACTAGATATGACCAACTAAGACAAGCTTCGTACCCAGTTACCGCGTAAGCGAGAGCTGGGTAAACTTTGTCTAGTGTTCTGAGCGTACGCGCTCAGGTTCCGGATGTTTATAAACGACCTTGTGTCACAGCTCATTCCAATGGGGTGTCGGGTAAATCCCGACCACTGACAGCTTGTAGACAACATACAGCAACTATCAATGTACTGAGCCAATGATTACCGATAATTCTTTTTTAAATGTCTGGATGTTAATATCTCTATATGTAACTGGAGATAATTAAAAAAAAATAACTGTTGGCAAATGGAGAAGCAAAGCTTTGCATCTCTTTGTATAATTTAGAATTAAAGAGGTGATGTGATGTATCTTCGAACGTAACTGTTTTCAATAGAAGAAATCCATGTTTTTTCTTCATCCTTCTAAGTCTACAGTTATTTCAATGAAATGTCGATACTAGCTTCCCTATAGCCTTTCACCAATTCTGGTAGAAACAAACTACTTCTCCAAAATATTCATAATAGCGACTGCTAAATGCTGCTAACTGATTTTTACGAACAAAGTAACTACTGTCTTAAAATACGAAAAAAGAATTTTAAGAGTTAAAGTTTAGAATTACAGAAACTATTAAAAGCCAATATTTTTAAGTATGGGCAGAAGAATTTGAAAATGAATTAATGACCTTTAGAAAGAAGTACATATTATACAAGTAAAAATAAAATAAAATAAGCAAATAATACTTAGATTAACAATTTATTATAATAATAATAATAATAATAATAATAATAATAATAATCTCAAGATGTACTGTACTTGCCCCAAATGAATATAAAAATCGTCACGATAGAGTGGGGAAATATTTACACTGGACAATGTGCATACACTATTGAAAATATGTAAACAAAAACTGGTATGAACATCACCCAGCACCGGTTACAGAAATAGAAGATGTCATCATTCTATGGGATTACACCATCTACACAGACAGAAAAATTGAAGCAAATAGGCCAGATATTATTGTTAAAAACCAGAAAGAAAAAATAATTGCTTAATAATTGATATGGCTTGTCCAGCTGATTGTAACATAGCAACCAAGGAATTCGAAAAACTCTCAAAATATAAAGACCTGGAAATTAGAACAGAAAAAATTGTGGAAATTAAAAACAAGTATCATACCAGTCATAGTGGATGCATCTGGAATGATAAAAAGTAGAAAAAAACAACAACACATTGAAATAATCCCTGTAAACCCCAGCTTAATTCCAGCTCAAACAATAAGGAGAATTTTGTCTATGCAACGCTAGGGATGTTAGGGAGATATGAAAAAAAAAAACATGAAATGGAGCCATAACAACACGACACTACCTGCCTTACGTTTTTCTGCAGACTTGATAGATAGTATGACCATGCCGAAAATAGAATTATAATGAAAAATGACATAATAATAATAACAGCTACTCCCCCTGGCCTACATATATCGGGATAATATTTGTGGGAGGGATAGACTTGTCTCAAGTATGACACTCTCTTTAGTTTTTGTCGGCAGTTTTCTGAGATGTGATATACTAAACAAAATTATCCCTCGGCGATTAAGGTTAAAACGTAAAAAAATATCTTAGTGTTACAAACAGCAATTCACACCGGATCACTCGTCACCCGGTTAAACAAGGGCCCCGTTCCTCAGACGGAAACCGGTGTCATGTCAAAAAATCGGTCGCTGGAACAAACTCTTCCACCACCAATAAAAGAGCTGGTCATCAAAACTGGATTAACGCCAACATTATAACTGGTCATTTAATACTAAATCTAAACTTATTTATGAATGGAACTGTGTCTGTGTGTGTATCCGTTACCTATAGACTCCGAAACGGTTGAACATATTTTCTTGAAAATTTACAGTTTTACTATAAGCGTCTGCAAGTGTTCTTATATAGGCTTTGTGTCGAGGTACTCCCGATAAATATCGAAAATCGATAAACGGAAAAATCGTGTTATGTCATTCATAAACAAAGACATAAGAAACGATATTCAGAAGTTCCAAGCTTGTAGTTCTCATAATAGTGCAGAAAATCGATAATATATATATATATAAATCGATACCAGGAAATCAAAATTTGATTTACATCCATTCATTTTTCTTTCAGTCTACGGTTTCGCTTTAACTAGAAAGTTTTTAGTTTTTCGTGCCAACGTCCAATGAATCTGAGTTCCAGAAACATGGATTAGTTTTAAAGCTTTCATTACATCCAAGCAACGCCGGGCTATACTGCTAGTCGATTTATAAAAAGAAAGTGAACGAAATGAAATCACAAACTATACAGACTACTCATGGCTTCTTTTTTCACTACTTTTTCAAATCAATAACATCACGGATCAGACATACCAAAAATGAAGAGATGTGTTTAGAACTAAAATAAGTCACTATTTCAACTAAAATATATTGCTGAGGAAATAATGAGAAATAAAGACTCTGAAATAAAGAAATAGATAAGCTAAAACTAAATATAATAGAAATTAAAATCATAATCCAAACTATAATGAGGGAAAAGTGAAAATAACTGATACGACAGATGATGAGATACACAGTAAAATAAATGATTTACAAATAAAATATTGCACTGATTCAGATTCTACTGATGATAAAGAGGAATAAGACGACAATAGAACAGAATTCATTAAAAACAACTGTGTTAAATCGCTGAAGTTTAAAACCTCATCATTAAAATAATCAAAAAGTCACTTGCACACAAATTTCAATAAGAGATTGGCTTACACATTCTCATATGACAAAGTACAATAAACATAATGTGCAAACATATAAGGTTGGATTATAATAATTGTCAAGGCACAGCACACTGGGATGCATCATAAAAATACATAATATCATATATGAAACAGCATTCGCAAATACTGAAACGCCTAATGTCAAGACAAATAACAGAAAAAAGAGCTCACAAAATAAAATTAACCCGAGAACACTAACCCTGGGCACAGAGTGCCCTGCTAAATGACGCTATTTTTTTACAATTTAATTAAATCTTCAATTTCGGTTTTTCTTAGCAAAATAATACGTTTTTCAGTTCCTATTAATGTTAACTCAAAGTACAAATTTTGAAGTGCTTGCATGTAAAATATTTAAAATAAAGATATATATTTAATTTTTTTTTTGATATTTGCAAATTTGCAGCGTTAAATCATTCCTCCAAGTAAAATCAGCTGATATCTTAGCTCTCTGTGAAATTCACCTAGATCTTTCTATCCTCTCCTCTGAGTTCTACATACGTCGTTACATTCCGCAATTTAGGAAAGACTCCAAGTCCATATACATGGACTTGGTGTTTATGTCATTTTCACCTAGTTAGGTGATGATTCTTGAATTGACAGATCATTCTTACTTGTGATCTCTCTCTCTCTCTCTCTCTCTCTCTCTCTCTCTCTCTCTCTCTCTCCTAAGCTCCGTTAGATATCTTATCTTTCTCTAGCGCTCCACGTCTTCTCCCGACATTTTCGTACTTGACAGTATCTCGAGCAAGTCCATTTCTTCCTATCCATTTGACCCTATATTTGTGTTTGGTGACTAAAGCGCACCACGCCAAGTAGCTAGAAAACTCTGCCACAGAGCTTGCTGAAATACATACTCTGACTTTCCCAATCCCTTACCTAAGTGGTGGGTTTCCCCACGCGGTTCTCTAATAACGTAATGGACCTGACTTACTAATAGATCTCTCTTTTACTTTTATCTATGACTCTTGAAGCATCTTATCCTTTGGAAAGACTGATCATGCGATGTTTTCCGGTAATATCTTCTTTCACTTCCCTTCCCAAAAGAATCTCAGACATGCAGAATATCTTATTGCTACCAAGGAGCAGATATGTTATATGTTGGAGGATGGATTTTTCGATGCTTACAGGAAACTGTCATGTTATTCGGTTAGAGTCTAGAGTCTAGAGTGTTTACGTCCATTAAGATCCATACGTTACTGGCAACAACGGTAATTATCTTCGATTGTTATGCATCTGATGTACATTGATGATCTCCCCGACGCCATTAGATCCCAAGCAGGCATGTACACCAAAATCTACTCTCGCCTCGATCAAAAACCTGGTGTGGGTAACAAAGCGAACCTTGCTGCCGAGCTTGAAAAGGACCTACAATCCGTAGTGGCCTGGTTTAGGAAATGGCTAGTAAATTTCAATGCTTCAAAAACGGAGCTGTTATCAACTAACCACCATAGACAATCGCATCTATCTCCCATTAGCATGGAACAGGCTTGCCTCCCAGAGAGTAAAACACTACGCCTCCTTGGCCTTACACTTTCAGCGGACCTCAAGTGGAATGACTATATCGAATCCATTGCTAAATCCGCTGCTATGAAAGTCGGTTCTCTGTGCGGGGCGCATAAGTTTTTTCCCACCTGAATCTATCCTGCACATATACAAATCTAACATCTGCCCATGTATTGAATACTGCTGCCACATCTGGTCGGGTGCCCCTGCTACTCTCCTTGGGATTCTTGTCAAAATACAAAGGAGAATCTGTAACGTGGTTGATACTGACTTGTCAGACTGGCTGCAACCACTCTCTCACCTGCGTGATGTGGCTTCCCTTGTAGAAGTACTTTCATACCTTCTGCTCCGATGAACTTAGATCATTGGTGCCGCCTAAGCACGAATTTACACGAGATACTAGATTAGCAACTAGGTCCCACCCTTTTGCAGTTAAACAGATAAGATGTAACCGTAATTTCTACTCCAACAGCTTCTTTTCTCGCGCTTCCCGCCTGTGGAATTCCCTTCCACATGTCTGCGTTCCCGACAGCTACAGTCTCCAGGTGTTTAAATGTAGGGTCAATAGACACCTCCTATCACACTAACTTCCAATTATTCTCCCAACACTCATCTACCCAACCCTCATTCTCGGTATCATTACCCGCCTATCACCCACCCTCTGACATTTCCTATATTTAACCATCCTTTCTCCACTCTATGTAGCCCCCTGCGCAGTAGTGGTAGTGCAATGCCTTCCTCGTGGTGAAACGTTTATAAAAAAAATCTCAGATATTTTTAAAACAAAAAGAAAGGAAGGAAAAACTTTCTATTACTGACATGACTTAAACAGACTTTTGTTTTAATGAAACTATTTTTATTTGGTTCAGAGAGCATTTTTTATGAATTCTTCATACATTCTTAACTTGTATAATTTTTAATA
The DNA here is from genome assembly GCA_037127315.1 of Ascarosepion bandense. Classification (NCBI taxonomy): domain Eukaryota; kingdom Metazoa; phylum Mollusca; class Cephalopoda; order Sepiida; family Sepiidae; genus Ascarosepion; species Ascarosepion bandense. Next base: position 3,592,922 of record JBBBDQ010001981.1, on the reverse strand, counting down.
ACTATTAAATTAATAACGGATATATGTAAGTTATTTTTTTATGTAGAATTATTAAGTATAAACATTTTGCAACGTTTATATATGAATTCAATTTCATTACGTTTATTTAATAGATCCTTATTTTTAAGAAATGTTATAATGTATAGTTTTTTAAATAATAACAAAGATAATGGGTTGCATATTCTAGTTTGTTTTTAATTTTCCATTTTATTGTGGGAATTTTATTAGTTTCTTTTAAATAGCAAATATTTTCGATAAGGATATTTGATTACGGTACTTATTTCTATTAAAGGAAGAAATATGTTGAAAGGATATTCTTGTTAACGAATTTTAGTATTCCTTGCGTCTTTGTATGTCTAGGGTTTTCAGTAAAAGAAATAGTACATTAATAAACAATAAGTTTTGTAAGGCATTTATTTTCTAATGTACATTCTATATTGTTTTTACAAGTACGTTTTACATTGTGTAAATTATTGATTTCAGTTTTTGAATTATTCTTATTTTTATTTAGGTTTAAATTTTTATTATTAATATGTTTTTTAAAACTTTTTCTTAGATTATCCCTACAATTATAATTTAATTTTGGTGTATTCTTATTGAAAATCTTATCCAATATATCTTTATTCTGATGTATTTCAAATAATCTTTTAATTTTTCTTTCTTTCTTTCTTTCTTCTGGGAGTAGATATTCTGCTTTACATATTTGATATTTGGGCTTTCATATTCACTATTTTAATGCATATTATAAATATTATTGTGCTTATTAAATAAATCTTCATTTGCAGAAATTTCACTAGTTCTATATACATTAGATGAGGTACAAGCTTAATAACGGATGATGAATGGTGAGATTTTGGGTGGATATATAAAAAAATTGTATTCGTTTTTTATGTGGTTGGTACGTATTATATTCTACATCTAAAGTCACATCGAGGAAATCTACTTTTATATTTGTATTAATGGTAAATTTTAAATTAATATTTTAAATTCTTTATATATTAACTTTCTTATTTTTTCTATTTTAAAATTTGTGAAATTCCTTAGCAGCATAATGCCATCAACCCTGTATAATGCAACATCTTCTGTATTTGTATCACTAAGAGCCGTAATATTATACAGAACAAATAATCAAACAAGATTGGAAAACTTGGCCAGTTGACCCACTGATATATCAAAATTTTCTTTAGAATTACCTTTGCTCACTGTTCTTTATTATTTTTGCATGCATTATGATGTTACACTCCTCATCCGATAGATCCAAGTAAACAGTGGCAAATTCAAATGCAGTAATAAACTATATGAAGAATTGATGAAAAAATGCACTGAATAAAAAAAGTGTTCAATCCTACCAAAAGTCCATTTTGAAAAGTCAAAAATAAGAAGTGTTTTCTTACATTTTTCTGTTTTTAAAATTGTTGAGATGCATATAAATCTAAGAGAATTAACTTTGTAACGAATAATGTATACATCTTACCGAATGTAAGCAATCTAGAGTCAAGCCGAATAAAATGACATTTTCCCGTAAGCATAGAAAAACCCCAGCATCCCACAAATTATAACGTATATTTTCAAATTTTAAAGTTGACCTACATTCTGATTAGTTTAATTAAACACACCCACAAAATCAAAAGATTTATCACTTGTCCTTCTATATTAAACCTTTAAATATCAAATGTAGTTTCTCATAGTTTTTACAAGAGTAACTGTATATTTTCTGATAACCAGATAAATATCGAAACGTACAAATTTCCATGTCACAATGTAAATTAAATTTCTAAGAGGGCAGCGTGTTGAGTAGTCATTTTTATGGTTGGCTATCGTTTAATTGATTGATGTCTACTGCTAGTGGACCCAATTCATGTATTTACTTTGATCCTGTGTCTAGGTTGTAACTTTAGGGTTTCTTAGATAGACGTGATAAAAGTGGGGTGTTTTTTCTTTCCAATTTTAATTTTTTCGGTATTGAATATTTTTTTATTTTATAAAGATTTTTAAAAAAAATATTTTTTTTACATTCACGTTTGGAGTATTATTGTATTTATGCGAAGTTATTTCAAGAAATCTAAATTTGTATTTTTTAGGAAGTAAATGCAAATTAGCGTTTTATCATTTTTTTGTATAAAGTTGTATGTTTAATCTTAATTTTAAGTTTAGAGGGTCGGTTTTTTCTTTTAATTTTTTTATATTCTTTTTTTCTATAAATTATCGTTTGGAATCCTATTTATTTCATTTAATTTTTTATATATTTTATTTATTTAGATATTTTGGCGGCCATTAGATCTTATTTTAAGGATTTATTACATCGATTTTTCTATAGCATTTGTTACCTTTTATAATAATAAAAATATCTATTCAAATTTCCAGTATTTTTTAGTGATTGTGGGGTTAGATCATACGTGAGCTTATAGTTTATTTTTGTGTATGATATAATTATTCTGAAGTAGTATATTTAATCTTGATTTTGAATATATGAATTTTGATTCTTTTTCAGGTTTGGGAGCCATTTGTTTAATTTTCATTTTTCTAGTACGGAATATTTTTGTATTTAAGTAAGGTTATTGCGTTAAGTAAGGTTATTGGTGTAGGCTTTAGTGATAGACCTTCCTTTAAGGATTTATTAGATCGATTTTTTCTATAGCATTTTTTATCTTTTATAATGAGAATATCTAATAAAACTCTTAATATTTCTTATTATGATTGTAGGGTTAGGTCTCTAATGTGCTTGCAGTTTACTGTGGTTTCCTGTCTCTGATTTAAGAGCTTGTTACTATTTATATATTTAAGGATCTCTATTTTTTCTTCAAGGCAAAGAAAGCATAGTTCTTTTATATATTTTGCTGTTCTTGCTTTTTTGAGAATTTTCCATTTGACCTTAGGTGTTTTATTTTCGTCTTTTAATTTCTAAAAGTGTTTGGAGAGAGATGTCATGTTTTTTTTTTTTTTTTTGTTATTGAAGGACGAGAGGTGATTGTAAAAGCGCTTTTTAAATACGTTCATTGTATTCCCAATATATATTTTTTCATTTTTAGGATTTTCTAAGGATGAAATCAAACACATTTATATCAAAGATTTCGACAGACATTTATTTTCCATGGGGCATTGGTTGGGGTTTCTATAGTTACAGAGGTTGTTATCATGAGACAGACTTGTATTAGTGTTGGATTTATATTTGCTGTGTATTTTTAATAATTCAGTGTTATGTATTTTGATTATTTTTCTATATTATCGGAACAGCTATAGCTTAATTTTATGGTATTTCTATTAAAGGCTTTGCCCAGAGGGTTATTTTCGGGAAAGTGCTTCTCTACTAATTTAAGAAATTTATGTTCCAGCTTGACATTAACTGATTGGTTGAATGGAGGGTTATACCATATTATTTTCCTGCTTCTATTATTGCTTTTTGGAGTTTTGAATTTATCCACAAAACTGATTTTTGATGATTTATACCCGCTTTCATTATGTATTCTATTATAAATTACCTTGTGCTTATCAAATATCTCTTTGTTGGATGAGTGTGTGTTAATGAGATGTTCAACTGATGATGTGATGTGCTTAATGGTGGTGATGGTGGGTGATTAGAGTTGGGGTTTACATATATTGGGTTAGCGTTGCTTTATATATATATATATATATATATATATATATATATATATATAGATAGATAGATAGATGAATAAGGAAAGAAAAACATATTAACAACGTTCAAAATATTAATTTAAAACAGTGATCAATATAGAAATATAGCTTTAAATACTTATTGCATATTAAATTTAGAACATGTTCAAATTACAGTTTACTACAAAGCGGACATTTTATTTCAACATTGAAAGAACAATGTCTCATCGGGTAGTGAACGCTATTTTTTGATAAAAAAATAGCGATAACTACCTCATATTGCTTTTTCAGTGCCGAAACGGAATGTACTCCATGTAGTAGATTGTAATTTGAACATTTTTTAAATTATACTTTACAATTCATATATATATATATATATATATATATATATAAACATGTTGTGTAGATTTAGAAGAATCCAAAGAAGTATCCTGTATATAATGTGGTAGGACAACTCTCTAGGAGAACTCTAAATATATATAAATACATATAGACCAAATATTTTTTTAAAATTAAGACATACACGTTATTCTATGGTGAAACGGAATATAGGACTATTTCAAGCGAAAAGTCACAGCTTCCAACTTTATTGTACTGAAAACCTTCATTCAAAATAGGCCTATACTTTCGCCAAACCATGGAATAACGTGTCTGTCTCCTATATATATATATATATATATATATATATATATATATATATATATATATATAAACGGTGGTGTATTACAACATGATTCCGAACATGTAAAGATAATATCTGAATCAAATACGAAATACTCTTGTTAAGATGTTTTTGCTGAACAAAAAATAGGAGCAAATCTCTGCGCTGGATCCGATTTTCTGATGCTTATATCATCTTCAAACGTTAAGTAGATTGTTTACAAATATATATATATATATATATGCACGAAGACATCCATCTTATATAACTATGTATCAATGTATCTACTTTTATATATATATATATGCATATATATATATATATAAATATATATATATATATATATATGCCTTTGTATGTGCGTGTTTTTCGTGTTTGTGTCGATATTTGTATATATATATATATATATATATATATATATATATATACACACATATATATATATAAACTTATTTGTGAATAGAACTTTGTGTGTGTTTGTCTGTCTGTGAGTGTGTGTCTGTTACCTATAGACTCTGAAACGGCTGAACCGATTTTCTTGAAAATTTACACAGTTGTACGATAAGCGTCTGCGAGTGTTCTAAGCCACGCTTTATGTCCAGGTACCCCCGATATATACCGAAAATCGATAATCGAAAAGATTGGGTTATAGAAGGCGTGGTCCGATTTTAATCATATTTGATACACTCATAGACAAAGACATAAGAAACGATATTCTTAAAATCGATAATATATATACATATATATATATATATATATAAAACAACGACGAAAAACTTATTTGATATCGATACCAGGAAATCAAAATTTGACTTACATCCATTCATTTTTCTGTCAGTCTACGGTTTCTCTTTCACTGGAAACAAATATTGCTTTTTAGTCTTTCGTGCCAACATCCAATGTGTCTGAGCTCCAGGACCATGGATTAGTTTTAAAGCTTTCATTACATCCGAGCAATGCCGGGCTATACTGCTAGCACACACACACACACACACACACACACACACACACACACACACACACACACACATATATATATATATATATATATGTATTAATAGATTGATACATTGACGTTCCATTCATTTTTAATCATATATCTTTGTGATTGAATTAGACCTCGCGTCGATGAACATGGGTAAAAGTACACAAAGCAGTTGTCTTTATAGTCTGACGTTTAGAGGGAAAGGATAAAAGAATCTCTGCCGCGATAACTGGCTTCTGATGTTCATAAAGAACATTGGAAGACAAATATGTTTCGTCCATAATTTGTCTGCTTTGAAAATGGTTGTTGTTTCGTTTCGTTAATTTTAGTAAATATTTCACACCTAAATACACATATAATTATGTTTGCTGTAATGCCTTTTTGAGGTAAATGCGTAAAGGCTAAATTAGATTTGCAATATCTAACAATATCACGATAGCATAAATTACGTATCTGTACTGGCTGATATGTCATTGAAAAGATTTCCTATACATAATGGATATTTCATTTAACGTGTGTTTACCCAATCAATGTGTCAGCACAGTATATCTTATATATATATATATATATATATATATATATATATATATATATATATTTGGAAGGATCAAAATATCTTGTATATATAATTTAACAGAGAATGTATAATTTCTGTATTTTAGATAAAGGCAGATTTATATAAATATTTTCAGCTTGCCTTTATATATATATATATTGTCAAATAACAATGATGTTTAGTACCAAAATTGCTGTGTTTTCAAAGTTTTGCTGGTAGAAAGGTATTTTCCGCAAGTAAGTTTATGTTTTAAAGTGCTCGATATCAAAATTAGAGTTTAATTGAATTAACGTGGAGAGCTTTTTCAATTGAGGGAAAACCTCTCCACCTAAATATATATATATATATATATATATATATATGTGTGTGTGTGTGTGTGTGTGTGTGCGCACGCGTTTGGTGTGTGTTTTTGGTGTGTGTGTGTGCGTGTGTATGTGTTTGGGGGTGTGTGTGTATGTGTGTGTGTTTTTGTTGTGTATGCATGTTTTTGGTGTGTGTGTGTGTGTGTTTGTGTGTGTGTTTGGTGTGTGTTTGTGTTTTTGGTGTGTGTATGTGTATGTGTGTTTGTGTTTTTGGTGTGTGTGTGTGTTTGCGTGTGTAGATACTGAAGTTAACACAGAAGGGCGGGAGTGTGTTTCATGCCAGACATATTTGGTGATAGCCTGAATTACGTTTAACGTGGAAGAAACTTTCGCCACTGGTTGTTAATTTTAATATCCATTTCTTCTATTGACACATTGTCTTCGTTTTTTAAAGTTTAAATATTGAATGCTTATACATACATGCATACACCCACATGCCCCCACACACATGCGTATAAATGTGTATACACATATATGCATACACATACATTCAAGTACGCGCACACGTGCACATACATGTTTTTGTGCTGTTATAATTATAAATGTTAGTTGTGGTTAGATTATTAATTTAAATATTTGTTTTTTTCATTATTTTGAAGTTTGTTATTTTTCTTTTATCTGTGTTTACGTGTATTTTCATTAGAACTTTAGCTGACAAATTAAAATTTTCTATGTGTTTGTTTATTTAATTTACTGCCTTTATATATTATTTTTTTGTTTAGAAGTTTCGTTTCGTTTTTTTCTAGTTATTATTGTTAGTTTTTGTCTAAGAATAATTTACAAGTTTTGTATTAACATTGTGGGGGTTTCATTTTTTATAATTTCTTATTTAATTTTTCAATTAACTTTGATTTGGAATATATTTATTTCGTTTATTTATTTGAAATTTATGTTATTTTTATTTTATTTATATATTTTATTTATATATTTTATTTATATATTTTATTTGAATCAGTTTTTTGCTGGCAAAATAAATATTTGTTAATGTACAAACATTTACCCATTTTTTTAATAAGCACTTATTTTGGTTTTAAAAATATTTATTAATAGTTTTCAAGATGTTGAGCATTGACTTGATCATTTAATGTGGTAATTCAGAACAGTATTTAACTAGTTAGACATCCCAGAAAGATCATTGCCTAAATATACACAATTTTCAACAACCTCTTGCTTGGTTCCGTTGGCTTCTATGTAAACTAGCTCAGGTGCAGGCGTGTACATAACTTTTGTATTTTTCAGACTGACCGTTAGCCCAAAAGCAGTACAAGCCCCCGAGAAATTATATTACCTAATATTCCTCTCAAAATCAGCATTAACAACAGAGAGGAATCCCGTATAACCAGTTGGACAATCATATATCGAACGTTAAATCGTTTCAGATAAAAAAAATACCCTTTTGTTCTGAAACGAGGATAAAATTCAGCATTATAGTTTTGTAAATATTTAGCTAAGGTTATAATAAAATACATAGTGAAAAGTGTAGGAACTGTTATATCACCTTGTTTTACACCATTATCTATTTGAAAATGCTCTGATAAAGTAGGATTGTTGTAAAGACTGCCCATCTGCTGTGCTGTTTTCGAAATATTTGAACACACTCTGCTTGACAGATACTTGATGCAGAGGGAAACGACGTTAAATGAATTTCCCTTGCAGTTGACGAACATAAAATATCATGCCAATATTTTCTGGTCCAGACCTCAATCAACTTTGACTTTTAGGTTTGGCAAAGTAAAGATCAATTTTTCAAGGCATTCATGGAACAATTGCGGAAAACCTTTTCCAGCTGCCTCAGGTTGACATTTCCATGGTAGCACAATCTGAATTTTATACCTTACCGTTGTAGAGAGAAATGAATATTGCATCAATTCATTCTTGATATTCAGAGGCATTTGACTTTTGTTATTTGTGAAGTGAATGATCGTCTGGACAAAATTTACAGGACCATGAAATAAGACTAGAACTTGAATGCCATTAAGACAATTTGCTTTCACGGTGATAATCGCCTTTATGGTTTTCTGAAATTCATCTAGCGTATAATAAGCCCGCATTTCATTTATGATGTCATCTTTTGACTAATGGTTTCGAACTAGTGATGTTTTTGATCCAATCGCGTATTTGATGAGCTAATACGGAGTTTTTGTGTTTTTATTACCACAGCACACTCCACCCACTTCTCGATTGGAGTAGATAGACAAAACTATCGCCCGGTTCACACTCCACCCACTTCTATTGAACAGGTGTATAGGCCCATCACTTGTTCCCTGTTTAGGATGTGGTTTCCGGCTTTCTTTTTTCCAATCTTTTCACTCCTCTTTCTTTTTTTTTCTCGATTGGAGTAGATAGACAAAACTATCGCCCGGTTCACACTCCACCCACGTCTATTGAACAGGTGTAGAGGCTCATCCCTTGTTCCCTGTTTAGCATGTGTTTTCCGGCCTTCTCTTTTCTAATCGGTTTACTCTTACGTAACCCCCTGCACATCAGTGGCGTTACCGCCTTGCTCGGGGTGATATGATTAAAAAAAATACATGAATTCTATTAAATATTTCTAGTTACCACTTCTTGTTTTATTCTGAATAGATTATGCAGAAAGTACAACTTAGCCTCTTTAATTACACTAGTAACATTGTTTAGACTTTCTCAGCTAGTTCAATATACTCCTTGCGTACTTAGATCCTGGATTCCAAAATGTGGCTAATTTCGGGATCATTATCATCAAACCAATATTGATGTTTACACCTAATCAGTCAGTTAAGTGCTATACGTGAAACACGCTTGGGCGATCATGACTCGAAAGAGACAAGACTGACTGGGCAGAAGATTATCCCGCAGTAGGTTGCCATTGCTTTTTGCGGTAGACTGGTTGCCAGCCAAGGCTATAGAACCCAATCTGTTCTGTTATTTAACCCATAACTGGAAGGAAGAAACGGATTAGTACCATTCCCAAGGGTGTTTGTGCGTAAGTGAATGCAATGAATTCAACTGAAATTCGAACTCGGCTCTCCGATTTCTCGTTCCGAGCCGATACCCTTGCACTCTCCCAGTAAACATTGTTCTTAAACTGATCTTAATCTCATTAAAATTGGTTTTTCAAATGCTCCTTGATGTTTCTCTATCAATCTGGCATCCGTCTGCCTAATGACTTTCACACGCTTAGTGACATTTACTCAATTCTATCTAAACTGACGCCGAACCAGGAATTTGATTTTCGCTCTCAGCATCATATGGTCCTTGGTATGACAGTAAACTGTATCCGACAGCAAGGCCTCTGATTGGTAGGTTATGAGGAGCATTGAACCGCCACTTACTTGCTGTTGTTTCCAGGTTCACCATGACCCGAAGAAGTGGCACCTGTTAGGGTCCCAGCTATAAGCAAATAGTTATACCCCAGACTGTGATCAATATAATATGAAAGTATAAAAAAAAAAACTTTTATAGAAATATATACAAAAATAGGATTGTATTGAAAAAATATTCATTTTTAAAGGGAAAAAATAAAACCATAATATATTTTGAAAGAAAAAATATTGCTATAAATGATTTTTGAAGGAATGAAATATTACCAGCAATACATTCTTGTATACAAAAATAGAAGACATCTTCAGTTTTCTAAAATAAAAATAAATAAATGTTTGTTTCAAAACCTAAATGAATCAATGTTTTCACTCCAACCGAACATTAAAAGTATCTTAAAACCTCACCTTTTGAACATTATATAACCTACAGAGGTTGATATGCCTTTAAACTAAACGAAAACTCAAACGCAACACCATATGGTCAGTATCGTAATCAAGACACAACATAGCTTTCACTGAACAAGCAACTTGAATATCACGTTTACCAGTGATTAGCAAAACTTCAGATATCACCATATCTTCATCGGCATAAAACTTTTAAAGGAGTATCTGCATATATAAGTGGCAATGATTCATGCCAATTCTACAAATACAGCACTTTTTTATCACGTTAATTTGATTCTCAATGACAAACTTTCATTTTCAAGGAGGTTGACAATTCCGGACTGATCGGCTCTCCGACCAGCAGCAGGAGTAAATACACCCTGACTGGACTTAATATGTACATATATTCTTCTTTTTTATATCTTAACACGTGAAGGAGTTGTTAGTGCGCCGGCGTACAGCATTCTCCTCTGTTTGTTGCGGTTATATGCCAGAGACTAGGTCTGCAAGAATGCGTTCTTTGTGTGCGGCATGTCTACGGCATTTTAACCTGACACATCCCCTGTTAGGTTAGGTTAGATCAGAGCCGATATCCACTATGTGGCTTGTCTTGGTCGCGAACAAGATGCCTTTGTTGTTCAACTGAAGAAACATTACGCCCTAGCTGGTTACATACTCACACAAACGCACACACATAAACACATATAAATACACACACACACACACACACACACACACACACACACATATATATATATATATATATATGTATATATACACATTCATATGCAGATGTACATATTAATAAGCATATATATATACATATATATATAAAATATATTAATATATAAAATCAATATGAAGATGAATTTTGCATAGCTTCCCATATATCTAAATATAATATATCATGGAACAAATGTACACCACTTATTTGCAACCTAAATGTAGACCACACTGATCTCCTCAAGCAAATAATACATTTTGCCTGACGTGACCGGTGTGGTTAAAAACTAGTTAGCAAGTGTGTGTATTTCGTGTTGTTACATATTGTTGGCACTGAATTTACTGTTGACTTGATTGCTTGTGCATTGAGCAATTTTTGGTCCACCGTCTGCTGGGCAAACCAACACTTCTTGAGAGGCATGGGATCTAAAGAATATATATAAATTGTATTGCTCAGAAACATAACTAACATATATACATATTTATAACAAGTATAGACCTATGCATATTAATATGCACACACTGTATATAATAGAGGTGACACACTCCATATCATATATATTGACTAAGTTTAAGATATTAAAAATGAGTACCTTGTGATATGCTTTCTTGCTACACAATCACAATTTTGGAAAGTAATCCTACATGATTTAACGTGATTGGCATACGTTTGTAAGACAAGTGAATATGGAATCAAATACAAAGTATAATGTTTTTTAAATAGAAAATGAGTGACGATTTACAGATATCAAAATTATTTTCAACTATAATAAATGTAAAAACCGTTCAAAGACATACAGTGGCATTTTTGATATATAAAATTAATTAGATAATCTTAGAACAGTTATAATTAATTTAATCTTCTCAAATCTGTTCTTCTTGTCGATATTCCAAACGAAAACCAAACGAAACCTTTAAAATAATTCAGTGTTTTTATAGTAAAATGTTGTGGATTTCTAGGGATTTGAAATAACGATTTTCCAAAAGAAAGAATATTTTCCTATATTTCTCTATTTCTCTCTCATATACATACACTATATATATATATATATATATATATATATATATATATATATATATATATATGGGTGTGGGGGGTGAAAACAGAAAGACAGTATATTTTTACTAACAATCTCCACTTTTTTGTAACAATGTAATTAACATCTAAATGCCAGGTGATCTACTTTAATTTTAGTAAAAAAGACAATAAATCAAGAAATAAACGAATGTCTACGCAAACAGGTGTGCTGATGAATATATGGCATAAGAAGTCATTTGTAATTAACATATATTAGAAATTGCTTTATATATATATATATATATATATATATATATATATCAGTGTGTGTGTGTGTGAGTGTGTGTGTGACTGTGTGTGTGTGTGTGCACACTCAGAAGAATAAACAAATTTCTACACAAACGTGTGAACTGATGAATATAGTGAATAAGAAGCAAGTTGTGATTAATGCAGTTTAGGAATTGCTTTACATATATATATATATATATATATATATATATATATGTGTGTGTGTGTGTGTGTGTGTGTCTGTGTACACACATCCAGGAAGAGTTTGGAAATGACCACTACGCTCTCAGAAATCGGTTAGAGTTGATTTTATCTAGAAAATCTGTTTGCAATATTTGATTTTTTACTTAACTTGGTTACAAGCATTCAGTCAACAATTAGTAAGTGTTTTACGCGCATGGATTCGAGCAACAATTGGTATGCTTTTCATGCACATTACAATTATGCACACTGATATGCTCTACATAATGGGATTGTCCGAAACGCTGATATTAACAATATATTAATTCCTCGACAAACATTTCGAGATTCGAACTAGAATATCATAGCCGGTAGACCATGCGCACAGAATTAACTGGGCGACTTAATTGTAGTTTAGACTACAGATTAACACAATGCTTTTCGTGTTTGAAAGTAACACTAATATTTCTGTACAGCCATTTACAAATGGGCTAGCTAACCACCTTAAAAGAAGGGCATATTCGGAAATGACAGCTTTGATATAGTATATATCAAACTGGTATTAATGCGAAAATGAAATCACATATTAAATATATAATATATATCAAACTGATATTAATATGAAAATAAAATCACATATTAAAGTAAAATTTATAGAATTCATGCAAACGTAATCATGCTTCTGAATGTGTATGTGTGAGCCCTTTATCATTTTATAACTAATATACTTTATCTATGCCTGAAAATTCCGCTTAGTCTCTTTCATCGATGTAGCAAAATATTTATCAAAATAATTATGCATCGCTCCGTGAGTATAGAAAAGATCTGAAACTTTTTTTGATAATTTCTCTTTGTTTTTCTGGTCATTGATTTTTGTTTTGTTTTTTGTTTCGAACATTCAAGTAGCAGCCAATGATGTGAATTTGTTTCTGAAACAAATTCGAAGACCAAAATCTAAGCTTTCAACAATATCAATATTCCTGTTTAAATTACTACTGATTTAATATACTTCTCGTTGGTTTTACATAAAGAAAACTCCAGAAAAGTGAATATATTCAATTTATTATTCTGACGATGGAACATGAGCACACACACACGTTTATATATATATATATATATATATACACAAACACACAGCCACACACACACACACACACACACACACACACACATATATATATATATATATATACAAATGAATAAGAAAAGAAGAAAATATTTACAACATGCATAACATTAATTTAAAACAGTGTTCAATATAAAAATATAGCAATGAATATTTATTATAAATTATACTTTAGAACATGTGCAAACAACAATCTACTATAAAATAGTACATTTGTTTCGACATTGAAAGAAGAATTACTAATGTTCTTTCAATGTTTATTATCAGATAGTTAATAATTTTCTTTTAATGTACAATTTTGTAGCTTATTATGGTTTAAGCATATTCTAAAGTATAATTTATAATATATATATATATATATATTTACTGTTTAAGTACTTAGATTTTGGTTATAATAAAATGAGACTGGTACACATTTGTATTAAAATGTGTTGAATACAATTATATTGTAGAACATTTGAATATTCTTCATTTGTAAACGAGTTATTTTGCGACCTCGATTTCTACTAAATCGCCTAAAGACACCACATGGCAGAAAACTATGTCACGTAATAACTCTTTTACAAATAAAGAATAACGCCCCATATTTTTCTCCACTCTCACTTCCCCTACTACTTATAGGATCTCCTACTGCTACCAAAGTGCTGTTTAGGACGCCTTCCACGAGTTCCTTTGCGACGTCCCTTGGGCGAAAGTGTTCGATCTCACAGTTGATGACTGTGTCTCTGAGATTTTGTCCTGGGTGAAGCCTGGGATTGATGCCTTCATACCTACCAAGAAGTTTCGTCTCAAACCTCATTACTCCCCTTGGTTCTCTCCTGCCTGTTTGGCCGCTATTGCCCACAGGAATCACTACTTCGGAGAGAGTCATCAGACCACAACAGGCGCCTATTCACGTCTGTCCGTAATGAGTACAAGAGAATCCTGAATGACTCCAAGCGGTTGTTTCCTGAGACAATGAGACAGCGCATAGCTGACAGCAAGTTCGGCTCCAAGAACAATTGACGGATATGCAAACGGATGCTGAACAATAGCAAATCCTTTATCCCTCCTTTAATCAATGAATATGAGGTCCTTAGCTCGCAGATTCTCATCCAACCCCACATTTGACTCATATGGAGTACACGCACCCGACTTCCTTATTAGAACTTATGTACGATATATACATTACCTCGACAGTAGTATCTCGTGTAATATCAAAACCTGACCCTCACAAGGCGAGCGGTGGTGATGGGATCCCGGTGATTGTCCTTAAGAAATGTGTGCCTGAACTCTCCTCTGTCCTCTTTAAACTGTATAACTACTGTATCTTTGCTTCCTTTTTTTCTGCATGCTGGAAGTCCTCCTCTGTCGTTCCTGTATTTAAGAACTATGATGAACACTCGGATCCATCCAACTGTTGCCTTGTCAGCCTTCTACAAATTTTCGGGAAAGTGTTCGAGGCTATTATTTATGCTGAAATAGTTCAGCATCTTACTGCCCATAAACTCTTCTCCGCAGACACTATGGCTTCCGCTTTGCCAGGTCCACGGCCGACATGCTAACAACCATTACAAAGTACATGTTCCAGGCCCTCGATGAGTCCGGCGAGGGTCATGATGTTGCTGTGGACATCTCTTAGGCTTTTGACATGGTTTGGCACGCTGGCCTTCTATGCAAGCTACGGGGTTACGGTATTACCGGACAATTGCATGATCTGATCCAATCTTTCCTACATAACCGCATATTGAAGGTCGTCCTGAATGGGCATGTCTCCACAGCCTACTGTACAAACGCTGGTGTTCATCAGGACTTTATCCTAGGTCCGACGCTCTCCCTTATTTTCATAAACGACCTCCCAGTCGAGATCAAGAGCCAGGTAGGCATCTACACAGATGGCACCACAATTTACTCCCGCATCAGAAGAAATCATGGCGTGACGGACAAACATAATGTCGCTGCTAATCTTGAAAGGGGTCTACACTCTGTGCTGAATTGGGGTAGGAAGTGTCTTGTCAATTTCAATGCGTCTAAGACCAAGCTTCTGTCTGTCAATCATCACAAGCAACCTCTACTGCCTCCCTTAAGCATTGAAGCATGGATCAAGCGAATCTGCCCTAGAGTAATACTCTGCACCTCCTAGGCCTTACCCTCTCTTCTGATCTCAAGTGGAACTACTACATTGAGTCATTAGTTAAATCCATTGCTAGGAAGTTTGAGTCACTGTGTTGGACCAGGATGTTTTTCCCACCTGAAACCATCCTGCACCATTCGTCCGTGCATGGAGTACTGCTGCCATATAATGGTCAAGTTCCCCCGCTGTTCATCTCCGTGTTTTGACAGGGTCCAAAGGAGAATCAGTAATGTGAAAGGTACCGACTTGGCAGCTAGACTACAGTCGCTTTCCCACCGACGAGATGTGGCTTCCTTTTGTCTGTTCTATAAATACTTCCATGGCTTATGCTCCAACAAATTTAAGTCACTGGTGCCTCGGCAGCAGGTGCTTACACGTGCAACCAAACTGGCAACCGTGCTCACCCATTCACAGTTAGATCAACCAAATGCAGACGACAATTCTACTCCAGCAGTTTCTTTTCTTGCACTTCCCGCCTGTGGAACTCTCTTCCTTATTCTTGCTTTCCTGACAACCTCCAGGAATTTAAATTTAAATGCAACTTATCTCTTAAATACTTTAATTCTTTCTACACCGGTCTGTTTACCCTATCCTTTCTCTCCACCTTTGCAACTCTTGCTCCTTTCTAACTGGTTCGTCCGTCTATTCACACTCCTCTAATCTTTTTACTCTTATGTAACCCCCCTGCATATCAGTGTCGTTAACGCCTTGCTTGCGGTGATATGATTAAAAAAACGTTCCATCATAATCAGCGTTGTATATTTGTGTACGCAGTACGAACTCATACAGAAATATTAGAAGATATATTTGTTCATCTATCTATCTATCTATCTATCTATCTATCTATCTATCTATCTATCTATCTATCTATGTAGGTACCTAGCTCCCTAAATATAAATGTTATTGCGGAAATTGGCTTCTCACATTCAGTACCAGAAAAAAAAAAACTAGTGAGTTTCATAATTACCAAGCGAAACATGAAACCACGATGAACGTGTATTCTCTCAGCGAGGCTCCGTGACATGAGCGTCTATTACTACAGAAATTTACCTCAAAACCTAAGCCTAACGCGTGAAATCGATCTATTGCTAATGATCTTTGGATAGTGTTCGCCTCCCTGTAGTTTTCGTGTCGGTACCTGATTTCTGATATCCTCTACTTTTACAATTGCCAGATCAAGACGAAAATCAATGATTGCTGCCATCTATGATCCGTAACCCCTCACCTGTCACTATCCTGACTTGATAGTGTACAAAAAATCTACGCGGCCATGTGGGTGATGAATTATTTTTCACACAATAATCCTTTTTCCACAAACGAAACCTCGCAAGATTCTTTCTGCTCTATCACACATCCCATGGGATATGTACAAATGATTTATGTGTCTTAGTTCTAAGAAATCAGTCAGTCAATCAGTTAGTCTGTTAAATACCATACATGATACACGCTTATGCGAACATGTCACAAAAAAGACATGACTGGCTGGACAGAACTTTATTCCGCATTAGGTTGCCATTACTTTCTGCGGTAGACTGGTTGCCAGTCAAGGCTATAGAACCCGAGCTGTCCTATTATTTGACCAATAACTGGAGGAAAGAGAAGGATTAATAGCTTTTCCAAGGTTATTTTTGCATAAATGAATGCAAGGAATTCAATTATAATTCGAACGTGGCTCTCCGATTTGTCGTTCCGAGTCAGTATCCCATGTACCACAATGCATATCTAAGAAATAGTTGTAAGAAATAAAGCTGTTAGAAAAATGGAAACCAATTATAATCTTTACAGCAACGCTATGACATTCACACTGTAGCAAATTACCGTCAATCCCTTCATATTCCATTGTTGAAAAGCAGATTTTCAAGGTAATTCTTTTTAAAGACCGTTACATTTTGGAAATGACTGCAGAAAGTATACTTCCCATATATCTAGAATCTTAATCTGCTTAAGTCTTTCTTCCTCACATAAACACATATGGCTTCTGCTCTGATGAACTTGGGTCACTGGTGCCCCCTGCACAAGAATTTACTTGGGCAACCAAACTGGCAACAAGCTCTCACATTTTTACAGTTACATCAAACAAATGCAGGTGACAATTCTGTTCCAGAAGCTTCTTTTATCGTGCTTCCCGGCTGTGAAACTCCCTTCCATATACTTGCCTTCCTGGCGGCTATAACCTCCAGGAATTTAAATGCAAAGTCAATTCCCATCTCTTATCCACTTTAACTCTAGTCTTTTCCACATAATCGAGTGTTTTCTTTTTCTTTTCCTTTCTCTCTACCTTTGCAACTGTCTTCACTCCTGTGTTTACATCCTTCTCTTGCCTTTCTCTTTCACCCTCTGTAGCTGGCTCGTCTTCCTCTTTACTCTCATCCTATCTAATACTTCAAGTCTCTTATGTAACCACCTGCGCATTAGTAGAATTAACGCCTTACTTAGGGTGAAATAATTAAAGAAACAAAACAAAAATAACATAACCTCTGTCTCTTATTCTTTATTCTCTTACCCGCTATATAGAGTGGCTCTTCAGCCTTTTACAAAGTGAAAATTATTGTAAAAAAACTATCTATGTATGCGCATACAAGAAAATGATCAAAAACTAATAACATTCGCCAAACTCTTCTTTATCTCAGACGAATGACGTGATGCGTATGAATCGTTAACGCATTGAATTTCAAACTTTCCAGGCGAACGTAATACTCTCTGCGTGAAAGCTTTGAAGATTTGATGACGTGAACAAAGATAAAATTTTATTCATTTTTTTTTTTGTGAGGGGCATTGAAAAAGAAAAAAATTGTAAGAAATAAAAGAGGTACAAAAATGCAATACACACACCCACATACTTATGTGTTATTATCAAACCGAATTTTATTAATCTACCCTTGTATATACCATTTGTATTTTCCTCGAAATCAGAATCTCGGCTGTTATTCAATTTTATTATTTCATATAGGCACCGCGTGGAACTGATTATTGACGCTCGTATCTACCGCTTTTTTCCCTCTCCCTTAATCTTCCCTTACTATCTCTCTCTCTATCTCTCTATCTCTCTCTCTCTCTCTCTCTCTCTCTCCCTCCAGCACTATCATATTCTCCTTCTGTTCTAGTAGATATCAACTGGTGAATGGTTATCACCTGCACGACTATAAACACTGACTTACGTAGACACAACCCTGAAAGTAAAGGCAACATCATCAAAAAATATTCATATTTGCACCACAACATAAAAAAGTATTTAACGAACGAATAAGATAAAGAACAATGAAAAACAGATTCACAAGAAAGTTTGAAGATTAAATAGGATTTTCATTCAGATATTTTACGTTTGCCATAAGACCATCACAGCATAATTACTTTTAGGTTAGTTATTTAATACCAAGATTAACAGGAATTTACAACACTGAAGTCAGTTGTTTGATTACAAAGAGGAAATCCATTAAAAACATCCAGAGTCGCAAGTCTATTAAAAAAGTTAAAATAAGTTAATAAGTAACGAAATTACCATATTAGATGTGATTAAATATTAAATTGAATCTCTCACATAATTAGATTTTCAAATATGCTCGGGATAAAATTCTCTAGAATACATCTACGTTAGTTTATGATCGTGTAATGCTTTCATGGCTACTATGATTTTCGTGGGGAGAAAATAAAGGACAAAACGGTTGCAAGATCAATTAATTAGATGAAGATGGCTAAAACTGTTACAAAATCAGAAAATAGAAAGTGCCAATTTTAGTAGGAAAAAAAGTTAATGAAGCGAAAAGATGGATGAATAATTACTACTCAATCCTGAACAATACAATTTATAAATACAAAATGTTGAATTCTGAAATTCCATAAAATCTATCAAATATGTCTGAAAATCTATCAAATATGTCTGAAAATCTATCAACAATGGTTCAATATTTCTACGATATGTATATTACATTTTTTTATGGAACTTATTTAAATAAAAGTTGTTTTTTTTTTAATCATATCACCCCGGGCAAAGCGGTAAGGCCACTAGTGTGCAGGGGGCTACGTAAGAGTGAAAAGATTGGAAAAGAGAAAGCCGGAAACCACATCCTAAACAGTGAACAAAGGATGAGCCTCTACACCTGTTCAATAGACGTGGGTGGAGTGTGAACCGCGCGATAGTTCAGTCTATCTACTG
Source organism: Ascarosepion bandense (assembly GCA_037127315.1). Taxonomy (NCBI): domain Eukaryota; kingdom Metazoa; phylum Mollusca; class Cephalopoda; order Sepiida; family Sepiidae; genus Ascarosepion; species Ascarosepion bandense. Next base: position 3,573,459 of record JBBBDQ010001981.1, on the reverse strand, counting down.
CAATTGAAAAAGATAAACAAAAAGGAAAAGTGAAAAAGATTGGAAAAGAGAAAGCCGGAAACCACATCCTAAACAGGGAACAAGGGATGAGCCTCGACGCCTGTTTAATAGACCTGGGTGGAGTGTGAACCGGGCGATAGTTCAGTCTATCTACTCCAATTGAAAAAATATAAACAAAAAGGAAAAGTGAAAAAGATTGGAAAAGAGAAAGCCGGAAACCACATCCTAAACAAAGAACAAGGGATGAGCCTCTACACCTGTTCAATAGACGTGGGTGGAGTGTGAACCGGGCGATAGTTCAGTCTATCTACTCCAATTGAAAAAATATAAATAAAAAGGAAAAGTGAAAAAGATTGGAAAAGAGAAAGCCGGAAACCACATCCTAAACAGAGAACAAGGGATGAGCCTCTAAACCTGTTCAATAGACGTGGGAGGAATGTGAACCTGGCGATAGTTCAAAGGGCCAAGCGCGCGTTACTAACAGTTCTACGTATATGGAGGAGAAACTTTTATTAAGCCGTGCGATTGTTAAATTTTTCTTCATCATTAGAAAAGAGTAAGTCTATCCCATTATTGTCATACGATCGATATTATTGTTGGCACTAAAAAATCCTTTTGTTTTTTTATTTGATATTGAGTAATAAAATTAGTGTTCTTATTTGAAACATAATCTCATAATAAGCAGATTTAGATAAGTCTTTTTATAAAATATAAATTTTACTTATTATTGCATTATTTTTTAAATTGTCGGTAATCTGACGCATGTGTAGTTGAGGGTAATACATTGGCCTTCCTTGGCTTCATTGTTTCAACCGACAGGAGTGGAACGACTACATCGAATCTCCACTTCTGTCAAACTGCTAGATGGTTTGAGACATGATTCCGGGTCATATATTTATTTCTCATCAGAATCGATTATGCACATTTACAAATCTACCATTCGTCTGTTGCCACAACCGGTCTCGAGGTTCTCGACTAAATCAAAAGAAAATTTTGCAATGTAATCAATTCTGACTCGGTATCTTGATTTCAGTCACCTCTTCAACGAAGTGAAGTCGCTCCCCTTTGTCATTTCTATAAATATTTTCAGAGTAACTGCTCTGCCGGGCTACTTCGACCACATCCTTATACCGTTGAAACAGTTAAATTTAACTGCCGCTTCCACTCCAAGATTTTCTTTTCACGGACTTCTCACCTGTGAAAATCCTTTCCGTTTACTTGCTTTTCTGATCGTTACAATCTGCAAAAACATTAATGCAACGTCAATCACGATATTCTATCTATTTTAATCCCGCTCATCCTTTATTCTTTCCTCAATAACCACTCGTAGGAGTGAAATGATTAAAAAATGTATAGATAGACGAAGATCATTTACACCTTTGCTAATATGTAATAAATTACAGTAACTCTCTGATATGTTGGTCATAGTTACTTTTACATGAATACTATACTCTCAACATCAACAACAATAAACTACTGACTATTATTCTAAAGTTGACAGGTGACATATTTTAGGTTTTTAGTTTAGTTCCCATCTTTTCGCCTGGTTATCAGCCACTGCTAAAGAATCAACACTTTTGCTTTTGATGATTCCGGCAATTAAAGAAATTCGTAGACGACCATGGTGATATACAGAAAGATCTAAATAAATCGAAAATGCCTGGTGGAAACGAATGCAAACTTCAACCAACCACATGACAAAACTTATTACCCGAATTAAGATAAATAGAAGATGTAGCACTATTAGAAATACAAGAGTGTGATTTCGGTAAAGACATTGATGGGAATGATCTACAGATATTCTATCTGTAGATCATTCTCTCCCAGGTATGGGTTAATTAGGAGATATTCTATCTGTAAATCATTTTCTCCCATGTATTGGCTAATTAGGAGATATTCTATCTGTAGATCATTCTCTACCAGGTATGGGTTAATTAGGAGATATTCTATCTGCAAATCATTATTATCACCAAAATGTTTTTACAATCTCCAAATATTTTCTGGTTGTTTTTTTTCATTGAACGAAAATTTAGCGCTACTGTGTAAATTTCAAACATTTATAAAATGATTTATTAAACATTCTTTTCAGTAAATTAGACATTCCGCTGTCCTTGCTTTTCGTTGTATTGATGGGAAATTTCTTTCAAACATTCGAAGTCAAAAGGATAAATCCGTTTCAAACATTGGAAATAAAAGAGATAAATGCATTTCAAACAATCAGACAAAAAGAGATAAATCCGTTTAAAACATCTATTATTTGTTTATATTCTTTTCTCCGAATCCCTCATTATTGGTTAAATGATTTTTGAAAATTGTGTTTGAGTTTGTTTAACGTCAACATCGGTGGGTTATTTAATGCTAAAAAGTGGGATTTTAGGTTCATATTTTTCGGTTCGGTTATAGTGAGATGGGTAATCTAAATTTGAGTTTTATTTAACCGTCAAACTCTGTGGGTTATTTAATGTGGAAAAGGTTCCGTTGTGGTCGACCGATTGAATAAGTCACATTTTTTTAATTATTTTATCAGAAATCTAAAGATGTTTTCTGGTTTTGAATTTTTGAAAATGTTCTTTTAGGGAGGAAAGGTTTTGTTCGTTTTCTTTTACGGCATATCAACCTCAATGGGGTATTTAATGTGGACAAGATTTTTACAACAGATTTATATGAACAGACTATGTTTCCTTTTTAAGAAATCAGTTTTAAGATCAGGTTTCATTGATGTATTTTCGTAAAGATGGTTTTCTTAAGAATCAGATATATTACCGATATAGATATGCATTCATCTATATTACTCTTAATATTTTCTTCTTTAAAATTTATTCTTGTTAAATTTTTTTCATAAATTTGTTGCTGGCAATATTTTTCCTTCAAAAACGTATTGCTAGTAATATTTTTCTTCATAAATATGTAGCTGGTAATGTTTTACCTTTAAAATTATTGCTGGCAATATTTATCCTTAAAATATGTATTGTTAGTAATATTTTTTCTTCATAAATATATTGCTGGTAATATTTTTCCTTTCAAATATATTGCTGAAATTATATTCTTCTCCAAAATTTTCTTCTGCCAAAATTTTCTCTGTAAAAATCTACTTTTCTACTTTCATGGTTTTTGACTCCAGTTTGGAAATTAACTATTTTCTCGTAGCTGGGACCCTAACAGGTGCTACCACTCCGGATCAAGGTGAAATTGGGAATAACACTAACTAAGATGTGGTTACATGCTTCTCAAAACTACCAATTAGAGGCCATGCTGCCGGATGCAGTTTATCGTCAAACACAGGACTCGGATATAATTTATTGTCATACACAGGACGCCTGATTAAAGAGGGTTGCACTTCTGCAGAAGTGCAGTCGACGTATTCTGAAACACCTGTCAATAGGGTGGGTTGTTGGAAGTGTTTAGGTGATGCGGATTTTGTTAATTTGCAAAGAAATTTGCATTTTTAATAGACTGTATATGCCTGAATATGAATCGTCCTCTTTCACTATTTAAGGAATTACTTCATTAGAATAATTCTTGTTCATTCAGTCACTTAATTAAAGTGCAATACGTAATACACGCTTAAGCGATCATGTGTGGAAAGAGACATGACTGACTGGGCAGAAGGTTATCTTGCAGTAGGTTGCCATTGCTTTCTGTGGTAGACTGGTTGCCAGTCAAGGCTATGGAACCCAATCTGTCCTATTATTTAACCTATAACTGGAGGGAAGGGACGGATTAATACCTTTTCCAAGGACATTTGTGCCTAAGCGAATGCAAGGAATTCAACTGGAATTCGAACTCGGGACCACGATTTGTTGTTCTGAGTCGATATCTGCAGCACCACAACATACATTCTTGCGCCCCAACTTCAAAAAGTTTTTTATTATACAGAAATTAAACTGAATAAGTTAAATGCTAAGTTGGTTTATCTAGTAAGGGTATTTACGAAACTGACTTTATCTTCGTTTTGACCCCTTTTAGAGTGTTGTAAAAATGTACCCTGATCACACCCTATCTTGTGTTTAATATTCTAATCTCTTCTGCTAAATGCTTTCTGATTCTTACATCAGTGTATTTAAAATCTTAGAATTAATCAATTCTATACTCTGAAATTTAACGATGGGTTCAGAGGAAGTGCCATCAATAATTTCATTCAAATCCAAAATCATAGTTCAAAGTAAAATGTAACCTAACAATTTAGATAGTGCTAATTGTTGTAATATGGATTTCATTTACACATTTATAAACTTGGGATAAGTTAATCTGCTTTAATGAATTAAGTTGTGCTTTTGGCTAAAAAAGGCCGTCACGATTTATATCCTGAGCAAGAAATCAGAAGAACAAGCACAGGTTTGACCATGATTTTGTATATGGATTTTCAAAGACGCATGTTATTCTTGCCTTCAAATTCGTGCAACGAAAACTCTCGTCTGGTACGTTATATTCGTTTTGTGTTGCTTACTACAAAACTAATCTTTTTAAACATAAAGATATCCTTTTTGTATGAATCCGTTTGGTTTTTCTCTATGAAACAGGTCAGTGATTATATTGAAGAAATCGGGTTAACAGATTTTACTAAATCGCAGTGCCTTAGTGCATGCACTGCGAAAATTTGTAATTTGTCGATATTTGATGTCAGATAAAAAAACTAATAAATGAATTCTTCAGGTTTCGAAATAATTCTACTCCAATAAAATACTAACATTTTCAACAATAATTTTAGAGCAGCAGTAACTCTGTGATTTCAGAAGAAAAATATTTGAGATGTCTTTGAAAGGGAATAAATCATCCCGAGGAATTCTATAATCTACAATAAAACTGACCGTAAGAGACTAACAAGATAACATTACTACTAATAGTAAATCAACTACAATAATAAGAAAAATAATGAAAAGAATTAAAAGAGAAAAAATATAGTAATATATTATTAATATAATAATATAAGCCATTCTTTGTAAGATCAAATAAAATTCTATATATTTGCTGGACCCGGCCCAAAGTCCTGCCACCTTTCAGACGATAAGAAATGATAATAAAAACTGAAGTCAGCCAGGACTGTAATACTTAAAGAAAATCAATTCGTTCCACGAGGCAAGGTCTAATAGTGTCTTTTTACTCTTTCCCGGTGCGAGCAAAAATATATATTTCGGGCACTTTGTTCAGAACAGATGGTAATCTAATGTGATTTCACCCAGGTGCTGACGGTCTTTCCGGATACAAGTAGCTATTCTTAGAAAGAACTTGCTTAGTGGCAAGATCAAAATGTTATGAGAAGATTGGCTATAAATGAAGTTTTGTGAATTTATTAAATGGAATTATATTGAATGAAGAGTAGAAAGGGTAAGAAAGTGTTACAAGGAACTTTAAAGTAATAAATGGAGTAACGATTTGCAAATAAACAGAAATAATGGTGAAAGAAACTATAGTAAAATACAAATAAATTCTAGAAAATTCACACAGACGCATGTACATATATAATGAAAATAAATTAAATGCATTTTCAAATCCATTGGTAAAAACTTATTTCGCGGAGTTTCTTTCGTAACATTCTTATGACGCACGATAAAAATATTATTGTCATAAAAACATAACGATGAAATATTAGTATGTACAAAATGAAAAATATAATTTTTAACGTTAGGATTAATTTAAAAAAGTGATGATTCAATTATTCTAGTGAAAATACGACCTCTAAATCTACTGTAATGCATTTGAGAATGGCCAAATAAAATTTCAGTCCAAGTTCCTATTATCGCTTCGGATAGAAATACCGCCTCCCGTAATAACTAACACTGTAAAGCTAACCCCTTTTCCCAGTTTTTTTCCTGTCCTCCCATGATTCTTTTGTCTGGATAAATCTAACCAATTGATTGTTTCGAAAAGTTTGGTCTGATGAGCGGTCTGTAATTGCTCCGCAAAATAAGCTATTACCAATAGATTTATAAAAGCTTCCAATTTACTTTGATTATAATACTCAGTTAAATTCTAACAATGAGTTCTCATCGGATTTAAATTCTCTGTGAAATTAAATTTACAAAATACCACGGATAATACCTTTTATATATATATATATTATATATATATATATTTACAAGTTGTCCCAAAATTTCGTAAACACTTTGCAATAAATTTTACTCGCCAAGTAATCTAAGTTTACCAGAAAACACTTGCAAAAAATTGAAATTTTACTGGCAAAAACAACAAAAATTATTGCTCAAAATAAAGACCATCATTTTCCAAGAATTTCTGCCATCGATCTGCAAGCTTTCGGATCTGGTCAAAGTACCATTCAGTCGGCTTCGAATGAAAGAATTCTTGACACGCTTCCTTGACTTCATCAAACGAGTCGAATCAGCGACTCTTCAGAAAGTGTTGCATTGAGCAGAAAAGTACGTAATCTGATGGAGCACAGTCAGGACTGTAGGCTGTATGTGGCAGAACCTCAACGCCATCCAGCTCTTCAAACTTGTCTTTGGTCTTCCTGCTGCATCAAAGCGCGCTTTCGGTTGATCAAAGCCGAGTACTTTGCTTCAACTTTTCGTAGACCTGCTCAAATTGCTGACAGTAATTTCGGCACTGATGGCATGACCATTTGGAACCAACTCAAAATGCACGATTCCTTCAAAGTTCCACTAAACACACAACATGACTTTCTTGCCGAATCGATCTTGTTTTGGAACCGACGGTGTCTCTTACCATTTCTGAATGCATCGCTTGTCTCGATTGTGCTGGACCAGATAGACCCACTTCCCCTAGGATGTGACAATGCGCTTCCACAAACGATCGTCCAATGGAATGCAGAGCAATTGACGGCAAATTTCAACTCGTCTGTTGGCTTGTGCCTCGGTGAGTTCGTGCGGATCTTGGCGCGGCTTTTTGTGAACAAAATCAAGTTGCTTCAAATGTCGGAGAATTGTCTATTTGCCAAATCCAAGCTCATCAGCCAATTCTTGAGTGCTCGATGAAGGTGAAATGTCCAAACCGGTTTGCAAGTCTCCATCATCCAAATTTAACGGCCGTCCCGCATATGCAGTTGCTTCTTCACCTTCGGCAGCACAAAGACCTCGCTTCCGTCAGTAACCAATCAAAACTCGTAGCTCAATTTTATCAATAGCTATCTGGAATACAAAGATGAAGATCACGATAACAATATAAACGCAAAAATAATAATTCAATTTTTCGCAAATGTTTACAAACTTTTGGGACAACGTAACATCTATATATATATATATATATATAACCTGCGATGGGTAAAATAACGCAAAATAATGTTTTTAACTTTGGCCATGCTGTTGTCTGTTTTGATTTTGGCAATTGAACAGTCTTAGGCGAAATCTTCAATGCGAACATTTCAGAATCTTTGGGTTTCACCATGAGGAGAGTGCTGAACATTCAGGAAATATAGGATGTGTCTAATGGTGAGTGCAAAGGTGTTTGGAGTGATCACCACTGATGGCGACGTTATGCTTCCGTTCATCTTCCTACAGGCCCTCAAACAGAATAAGGAGTCTTTCATCAAGTGAATTCAGGCGGTAGTGCCGGCCTGGGTCAAATAGCTGCTGAATGACACATTGTCTGCCAACAGGAGTCAGCGCCAGGTCACACATTCTGGGGAACCCAGGCATGGCTGTAAAAAGTTTGTACAATCAAATCTTCCCTTATATTATTAGCCCATCTAATTTCTGAGATTATGATTATTTAGGATTATTTAGGATTATTCTTTATAAACAAAGGAGCATAATCAATCAAATCACTCTACCAGAAATTCGGAAACTTCATGATGTACTGCTTGGAATTCATGCCGGAATCTTCAATGCGAACAATTCAGAGTGCTGAACATTCGGGAAACATAAAATGAGTCTAATGGTGCGTGCGAAGGTGTTTGGAGTGATCACCACTGATGGCGACGTTATGCTTCTGTTCATCTTCCTACAGGACCTCATACAGAATAAGGAAGCTTTCATCCCTTACCTTCAGGAGGTAGTGCCAGCCCTTTTTGTAATTAATTTTTGTAATTACAAAAGATAAACTAAAGGCAAAGATTATGGTAGCACTCACCAAATTGAAGAAGGAGACCGCCCAGAAAAGGAAGAGGAGATTCCGAAGACGTCTACAGGCCGTTGTTAAAGCTAATGTCGATTCTATTGAATAAATTAACTCTTTAATATTTCAAGATATGTTTGTGTCATTTATGTAAATATATCTGTTAAAATGAAGTGTTAGTATTATTTTCAAATTTGCATAATTTATACGAAAATTTATCCATTGCACTTTATATATTAAGCTAAAGAAAAGTATAAGAAAATTCACTGAACAAAGAAAAATAAAAAATGAAGATATAAGAACATTAAACTAGACAAAAAGTCTGAACAAACGCCTCCCCCCAAAAAAAAGTTATATGAAATAGCGAATGATGGTGAAGAAAATTAAATAAACAAAACAAAATCGATTAAACCAGACTTTCCTTTTAGGTAGAAACGATAAAAACATGTCAGTTTACCTCTTTGTTTTCTTTGTTTCATAGCATCCGTAAAAAATATACATGAGGAGAAAGACTATAAAACTAAGAAAAAGACAATCTTCCAAGAGAAAAGTAATTGCATTTTATTCCTTCCATGACTTCCTTTAAAAAATTCGAATTCAAAATCGTGACATTTATTTGGGTGAAAAAAATAAAACAAATAAACGTTGCATAAAGATGAGGCAGAAGGTGACAAGAGTCAATTCACAGATGGAGATCGTCCTGTCCTCATTCTTTCAATCATATCAATTTCTTTTACAGGTAAATATTACTAAATAAAATTCAGAGTCCCGTATTAATTCATGAAGAGTGGTTTGTATTTATTTTATACGTACTATGCCACAATATACTGACAACACTCATGCCATCTTAGCTCATATATATATATATATATATAGTTATAGATGTCCAGTTCGTAAACGGCGAGGAAAATCCAACAAGATCAACTTAATATAAAACAGTGGATGGTATTCAGGGCAATATGATATTTATAAAGGAAAACTCAACATGTCATTTAAATTGTTTATAAATTATAGTTGATTTCAATGAGCTTAATTAACTCATTTGATCAGACCACACAATATTCCTTCCATTTCATACAAAAAAAATTGCCGGAATAAGCATTTTCTTTAGCTGAAGAGAAAGAAAAAAAAAGAAAAAAGAAGAAAAAAGAGGAAAAGAAAAAGAGAGCCATGACAGAAGCATTGGCATCAGATCAGCTGGGGGTATTCAGACCAGTCATTAAGTCATGAACCGATTATTTCTAATTCTGTGGATACGTGTGTATGTGTAACCCCATAAATTAAACCACCCATGTACACTAACATATATCCATAAAGATGTATGCGCACATCCCCACATATACATATATGTGAGTGTTGTTATGCTTATAAATACTTACCGACCTATTTGTATACGTTGTTGACAGAATTTGGTCAAAATACGGTGATCCTTACTCATACACACAGTAAGAGGAACCTGCAGATATTGGAGGCCATGTACATCAAATTGAAACAACCAACACTCAATAAAATCAACTTTAAAACAGAAAATAACATATTACATTGCATTTGACTACATGGGTTTGTTGTCATTTCGCGCTATCTCGCGGTGTGACGTCATAAAACCGCATCGCAAACTTAAGAACTGCGTTTATTATTTTTGGTAACTATTGCCGTTGCCAAGCGGAGTTTTATGTCAACACAAAATAAAATCGTCGGTGATGGTGGATTTTATAATATTTCAGTTTAAACGACCTCTCTGAAGATGGCTCATGTGAGCCGAAAGCTTAGAAGAAAACCAATCAATAATTATCCAAATGCTGGAGAATTTTGTCTTTATTTTCAACTGAAATTAAAGCAAAAATACGACGTTCAGAACGGCTCATGATTGAACATAATAGACATTCATTGTCTCTTATATTTAACAGCATATGTTTAGAAAATTACTTGCTGCCTCGATATATTATATATATATATATTTGCCAAAATCAGATGGGACAATATTTGGCTTGTCTTGCTAAAATCATTAAAATCGAGTAGTGAGTCCGATCCTCATTAGGCAGCCCATAATTTCGGCCTTGTGCCATATCTAACATGCTCTTAGGAAATCACTATATACATATATATATATATATATATATTTGTGTGTTTGTTTGCGTGTGTGTTTTTCTTCTAGCTTATTAGTGTCCACTTCCTTGTTACCACCCCACTGCAAGTTTTGCTATTATTTCTTCTTGCTTTTTCCTGATCCTGCTCCTCATTTCTGTCTATAGTTTTCCATTGTAATTTGTCTGAAAAAAAATCAGATTACACGCAATCACACAATCACACAAAGTCATCCGCAGACCGATCTGTTTCGCTGTATCACAGATCACCAGCACGATTAGACATCCAAGATTGAAACCTGGCCGAAATCGGTATCAGTCGGCAATTCTACCTCTGAGATATGGATTCTTGAACTTTCATTTTCGTACAGTTTGCAGATTTTCTAATGCACATATTGGCGCGCATTATTATATCGGAATTTATATTCACTTGGTGGATATAGCGGGCAGCCTGATACAAGATGGTCAACTGTTTCTGGATATATATGAAACTGGCAGTATAGCCCGGCTTTGCTCGGGTGTAATGAAAGATTTAAAACTAATCAAGCTCTTTGGACGTTGGCACGAAAGACTAAAAAGCAATAGTTGTTTCCAGTTAAAGCAAACCGTAGACTGAAAGAAAAATGAATGGATGCAAGTCAAAGTTTGATTTCCTGTTATCGATATCAAATAAGTTTTTTCGTCGTAAACTGAATTTTGAAGGCGAAATAACTTTTCTGAGTAAATGGTATAATGGCTGAGACTAAGAACTACAATTATACCAATTTAGAACCAAACCCGAAGCAAAAACTAAAACAAAAGGGCTCAAAAAATACAGACATACAGGCAGATAAACAGACACAGACACACAAACATTTTTCCTTTTATATATATATTATCTATTTTGTGCACTATTCTAAGAACTGCAACCTTGAAATTTCTGAATATCGTTTCTTACATCTTTGTCTATGAGTGTATCAAATTTAAGTAAAATCGGACCACTCCTTCTATAACACGATTTTTTCGATTATCGATTTCCGATATTTATTGGGGGTACCTCGACACAAAACTTAGCTAAGAACACTCGCAGACGCTTATAGTACAACTGTGTAAATTTTCAAGAAAGTCGGTTCTGCCGTTTCGGAGTCTATAGGTAACACACACACACACAACACATAGACACAAACACATACACACAGAGACAAAGTTCCATTTATAAATAAATTTAGATTTAGATAATTTGTATTTTAGGCCAACACAAAATTTTAGTACGAGTGCTTGGTAAGATTTACTAAGCCAGTATTGATCCAGTGCAGAAAGAATGACAACCTCGGTTACAGCTTTTAATCTTGAACTGCGTAGCTACTGTTCGGTACGACGATAATCTACATAAGAATGTTTGATACAGGGAAAATTTTGACCTCAAAGTCTTTTATTTTGCCGGTGTTTCTGTGTCTGGTCACTTGCATTTGATTTGGCATTCTGATTTTGAATTATTTACTTGCATTTCTTCACATTCTTGACCATTCATTTTGAACCTGTTGACTGTTATTATTATTGAAAACAGTTTCTTATTTTTTTCTGGCTCACAGTTTCCAGGTAACTTTGACGGACTATAGTTGTGGTATGTTAATATACTTCTAGTTGAACTAATCCTCTTCCTCTTTCTGATATTTGTACATATAGATTGTCAACATCAGACATAGAATAATCCATGCAATAATAAGTGAGAAGCTTTCTCACTTATTCTTTGCTTATAATCCATGCAATAATAAGTGAGAAGCTTTTCTCACTTATTCTTTGCTTAACGTCAGGTATAAAATATTTAAAAATGTTAGAATTGTATCGAATCGATGATACAGCCAAGGTGTTTATTTTCGATATTCTGTTTTTTTTGTTTATTTAACTTGGTATTCAATACAAGATAACACGTTTGTAATATTCTTTCATTTTTTTATATTTAGGTATGCGGTATTTCATTTTCTTTGCTAATTCTAAGGTACCTATAGGCATATTCTTGTTGAATTTCCCTAATATTTGTAACAAAATCTTGATCTACTGAACGTGTTTCTGTAATTCTCTCTTCTTGAAAAATAGATTTTCACATTTATGTAATAAGACATCCATACCCAGTATGCCTATGAAAATTTTCACATTAATTGAAGAGAAACATCAACTCATTGTCTTCTTTGGAAAAGAGCTTGAGATCATCTATGTAGAGTGGGGGAATAATTACTTTGTTGTCTTCATTTCCTCCATAGCTAATATTGTCAAGTACACGTAACAAGATGAGTGAATAAAAACAAAACAGTAGAAGAGAAAGAGAGTCTCCTTGAAAGATTGTTAGTGATTTTGTTGTGATTTAGGTATAACGTGATTTTCCACATTCCAAGTCATACTCTGTTTAAGAATAATAACTATCATCGAGGAGACTGTGTACATTTCCAAAAGCCTTAAGAATCAAAAAGTGTCGCACACTATCGAAGGCTTTACGGTAATCTATTCACGCTGGTACTGAGATTTATACAGCTTTTCCTGCAATTTTCCAGGAACATTTTCTTTATCAATAGTTGAGCTTTATAACCATGAGAACTTCTCCGATATCCCTTCTGTTACAGTCCAGGGAAGTATGTTGTTTCCATCGAGAAAAGAATATAAACATTTCGTTACGGCATACGTGATCAGTTTATGTGGCGGACAGATATGTTATCGGCCTAAAATTTTCGGATTATATGTTTCAATTTTTGTGAAAAGAGTTATGTAATATATTCAAAGATACAATTTCGGATTTCATTAAAATTATTAAATAGCATTGATAAAATTTGTGCAAGGGTGTTAACTATTGATACCACATGACAAAGCCCATAATTGGGTATTTGACATTTCCTGGGAATTCCCGATTTTGCGATTTCGTTAGAGCTTTCTAAACATTATTTTGGTTATATTTCTCATTCTTGGAAAGGTTTATTCCTCATTCTTTCTTCATGTTTGAATTATTTTGCATAGGGTCATGTCCAAATGGGCGTCTCCAAACATTCAATAATATTTGTTATTACCATTATTTTACGGCATATATAACTTACAGCCGTGAATTGCTCTCATTTGAATAAAGGTCCTATTGCTTCTTTCTTCGCCTGATGGTTGCGTGAGAGTAACATTGACCAACTGTGACTATTCACGTAAAACACTTTTAAGCATAACTGGTACATGCACGTAACTTCATTCAAAAGCAACTTATATCGAAACCAAACATCCCTTTATACATATTTTTGGAAATTAAAAGACACAATATAGAAACCCAAAGTAAACTTGAAAAGCTTGGAAAAAACTAGAACCTGCAACTCCCTTAATGACATCTGCCCTTTATGCTTAAGTGAAAAACTATACATTCTAAAATACCCCAACATTGGTGAATTATTGAACCGTAGAGATGAATTAGCAGTGTTATGTAAACCTCGAAAATATTTTTCATTAAAATTTTATTAACCAAAAATAAACCTCATTCACATAAAATAATCCCCTCCAAAACGGTAATAAACTCCCATGTTTAAACCTCAAATAAAAAAAAACGAACAACATATAAATAAAAGAAAATAAACTCACACTAAATTAATAGCAACTTTATTTCATCCACTCATAGTTAGTAGTAAAATAAAAAGTATCTACCTTTCCTTAAAAAAATCTTACATCCAAATATAAAAATTACCCAGACAAAAGTAATAAGTGACCTATCCAAAACTAAGCGACTCCGCACCCCTCTCCTAAACCAAGGCTGTGTAACTATAGCTACAAACTGCCGGCTGAATTGTACTACACTCCCACCACATTCACTTACACATCATATTACCAAAAATAAATCGTTTTCACCATTTATTTTTCATTTAACCTCATCACCAGAAAAGGGGCAAACGTGGCTCCGAAAGGCAAAAATGTTTGTGTAGTGATAGTATTCTTTATAAACAATTGTAACAAACTTTACAATATAAAGATCTACGTTGTATCGAGCACTCTTTATAAAAGTAAATGCATGAACAGTGGGTTTAAAAACTTCGTGTTCTATAACTTTCTTACACACACACACACACACACACACACACACACACACACACACACACATATATATATATATATATATATATATATATGTGTGTGTGTGTGTGTGTGTGTGTGTGTGTGTATAAACTGTAAAATCCGCAAACGTTCTTGCCTATTATGTGGATTTTTGTATGTTTTTGTAAATTTCGCTACTTGTTTCGGTTTCTGTGACCCTAGTCATGAAAAATCTGTCCGGTCAAATATATAAAATTTTTTTTATATGTTAACTTTTTTTTAAATGTCTTTTGAGTGTAGTATAGTCATTCAAATTGGTCTTGGACTGCTGGCTTAAAAGAGAAGTAATTCGATTCTGCCTTGGACTGGGTAAAAAATGTTGTTTTGGTTGAGGGATAATATAATAATTAAATTTCCTCAGAGAAAAAATGGGAGGAAGACAATTTTTTTCTTATCTTTTTAGATCCCTCTATATCTTTGGTGGCATATTCTTTCATTCCTTTCTCGATTCCTCTTTGTGTTTGTGTGTGTGTGTTTATTTCTGTCTGTATTTATTTCTCTTTGTGAGCGTGTTTGAATGCGTGTGTGTGTTTGTGCTCTTTTGCAATGTATTTGTGTAAATATATGTGTTTGCGCGTGAATTCACGTTTATTTCTGTTAGTATAATTTTCTGACAATTTATGTATGCTTATATCATATCACATGCTTATATCATATCATATATCATATGTATGCTTATATCATATCATGTTTCGTCGATCTAATGAATTTAATTTTGCTACTATATTTGCATATAAACGTTCCCTATACATACATATACTTTATATGGTATATTTGTGTGCGTTTTTATGGTCAAACCAGATGCTTATTTATTTATCTTTGTGAGTATGTGTGTTTGCGTAGTGTGTGTATTCTTACTTATTTTCAATATTTGTGTGTAAATATGTCTGCTCGTATGTGCGCAGGACAGCGTGTACTTCTGTAAGTATATTTTTTGCCTGTCTGTCTGAATGTATAGGAGCACCTCGGTGTAGTGTAATGATTAGCAAGCTTGTCTTGCTAGAAGCTATTACAAATAAGTACTGAGTTCCATCCTCGCTGGATAACCCATAATTTCGGCCTTGAGTATATCAAATGTCTGTGTGTAAATTGTGCGTGCGTGTTTGTGGTCTGTCTAGTGTATTTCTTTTGTCATCATGTGTTTATATATTTGGGATCAATATTTACAAATATATTATATTATTATAAGGAACACAACATTCTGAATATATTAACATCCCAAACGCCACTGACCTTTTTTCAAAAACTTAGTAAGTGTAGAAGCCTGTCCAACTAGCAACCTAGCAGACACCTCACTCCAACTACTTACTAAACATATTAAAATCTACATCAGAGACGATATCAACACCCAGAAATACTACATCACAGATTCACCAAGGAATTCATTTTTGATAGTATAGACAATGTCCTGAAGAAGAATTATTCCGAATTTGATAATAATTTTTTTTTAATACATTAAGTAACGCAATGGGAATGAAAATAACACCTAAACCTGACTTACCTAGAGGAAAACATTTATGAAATAAAATAACAAACTATGGGGTGAATATAAAAACACACCTTACAAAATCTTGTAAGAGATATTTAAATGATTGTTTCATCTTTCTGAAAACCTCATGGAGTAGTATTAACAAAGTACACAATTTACTTTAAAACTTATACACAAAGTTGAAATTCACTCAATAAAATAGCTTTAACGAACTCTAATTCTTTGATATATCAAAAGTAGTAATAAACTTATTATCACATATCGCTACCACAATTCAAAAGGCATCCAACAATATTTTCATTTGAAGAGCAACCACCTAAAAGGTGTGTAAAATCCATCCCTATCCCCTCGCGTATAGGATTTGCAATATAGTGGCGGACAAGTCAGTTAGTTGAGTGCCATACGAGATACACGCTTTGGGCGATCATATCTCTGAAGATACATGACTGACTGGGCAGACGATTATCCCGCAGTAGGTTGCTATTGCATTCTGAGTTAGATTGTTTGCCAATTAATGCTACAGAACCCAATCTGTCCTATTATTTAACCCATAACTCGAGGGTTAATACCATTCCCAATGGTATTTGTGCGTAAGTGAATGCAAGGAATGTAACTGAATTTCGAACTCGGCTCCCCGATTTGTCGTTCCGAGTGATATCCATTGCACCAGTGCCCGACAAACACCTCCAAAAAGCAGCCTAAATGAATGACGTAAAACAATACAATGGGAGAATACTCCACAACACAGAAAAAATACCTGTAGCCGAACTATGAAACCAAATAAATGCAATAACGGAGAAATTCTAGCAAAACAAAAAAAGAAAACAAGAACAATTCAGAACTATTTACAGAAATAGCAAGAACAATAGAATTACTTAACAAGAAAAATAGCATAAAATATACTAAAAGTAACCAAAATATCGATTACTTTGCGGAAATGTTCGCCAATTCTTGGTTTTATCTTGATTTCCGCCTTTAATTCTTCCACTTGTGAGCAGTAAGTTTCTGAATCAACTGATTGTTACTTGGCCGAACTCCAAGAATGGGCCTCCTTTCTAATCCAGCTACCTTCAGACTCTGATTTTTTAGGATAAAGACTTGCTTTTGAGGTGACTAAAGTTTGCTTATGTCGTTTGATCATTTGCGCTGAAGACTTTTTGTAAACGATCCCTTTCTCACCTCTCACAGTTTAATAATTTTGGCTTTTCATTGCATTTTTACAGAAATTTTTAGATAGAATTAAATCCAAGTCGGTTGAAACAGTGAGGTGGGAGAGGTGCGGGGTGTTGTTCTCTATTAGATTAGCACCAGTCATTTTTTTTTTTAATCATTTCACCCCGAGAAAGGCGGAAACGCCACTGATGTGCAGGGGGCTGTATAAATGTAAAAAGATTAATTAGAAAAGAGTGAGGAGTACAAACTAGTTAGAAAGGAACAATATAAAGCTGAGAAAGCAGGTGCGATGACAGATGCATAGGTGGAGAGAAAGGGAAGGTTATACGGGGGTGGAGAGAGAGCTAGAGTCCAGGGGTTAGTAGATGAGTATTGACTTTGCATTTAAATTTCTGGAGGCTACACCGTCAGGAAAGCAAGAATACGGGAGCGTGTTCCACAGGCGGGAAGTGCGAGAGAAGAAGCTGCAGGAGTAGAATTGTCGTCTGCATTTGGTTAACCTGACTGTGAATGGGTGGGACCCAGTTGCCAGTCTGGTTGCACGAGTAAACACCTGTTGAGGAGGCATCAGTGACTTAAGCTCGCCTGAGCAGAAGCCATGAAAGTATTTATAAAACAGACAAAGGGAGGCCACATTTCGACGATGGGGAAGTGGCTGCAGTTGAGCCGCCAGATCAGTACCTATCCCATTACAGACTCTCCTTTAGAGCCTGTCAAGAACACTGACGAGTAGGAAAGTTTGTCAATAGTGGCTAAAGGAGAGTAGTTTTGTTTTGGAGGCATTCAAATTTATAAACCATTTTCTGCTCCACTTAACCACTGATTGGAGTTTTTTTCAGTAGCAGCAAACAAATTACTTTGTTATCTTTGACGAGTTTTCTGTTGCGACGAGATTAAATGGTGGTGTCATCTGCATAAATGCCAAATTGGGAATCGATGATCTTAAGCTCATGAATATCCTAAAACAGGAGAAAAGCTTTGGGAGACACACATTCATGTGAAAGTAACAAGAAGCATGTTCTTTTCAAAAAGACCTTGATTTCACGATTCGATGGCAATGATTAGATTTAATCAAACAAAAGATTGGAATATTGTATCCTTAGAGCTTTCTTAGAATCCTGGCATGCCAAACTCTTTCAAACGTATTGTAGTTGTCTAGAACAAAAGCTCGAGATTTGCCATTATTAATAAGAACGTAATATACATATTTAGTGATGACCAGTCGAAGGTCTACAGCTTTTTTCAGATACCATATCATAAGAGGTGATATACTTAATCACTCCATCACAAATTATTATTTCGAATAATTTTACGAAAAACAGTAAGAGGCTATTAGTGCGATAATTAAATGGGTCAGAATGTTCTCCAGAGTTTTTAAAAAAGAAATCTGCCAATGAGAATTCCAACAAGTTTGTAAAATAAGTAATGATGTTTATGCAGTGTACTAAATACTAAATGCGGATGTGCGTTGTGGCGGAGGGATGTCGGCTCGGAACGAGAAATGGGAGAGCCAAGTTCAAATTTCAGTTGAATTCCTTGCATTCCCTCACTCAAAAATACCCATGGGAAAGGTATTGATCCGTCTCTTCCCCCCAGTTATGGGTTAAATAATAGGACAGATCGGGTTCTATATCCTTGGTCGGCAAGCAGTCTACCACAGAATGTAATGGCAACTTACTGCGGGATAATCTTCTGCCTAGTCAGTCATGTCTCTTTCGAGACATGATCGCCCAAGCGTGTTTCACGTATGGCACTTAACTGACTGACTAAATACTAAAAGGAAGCAATATAATGCAATGTACCAAATACAGAAACAATGCAAGATAAGCCTCTTCATGGCCAGTACTCCGCTTGATGTAGACAAACTCTATAACCATCAATGGTTATGTAGTGTAGAGATAAAAGCATCCCAGGACCAATGCTTGCTAACTAGAAATTAGCTAGCATAGTAAAAAATAGTATTGAGCCCAAATGCTGATGCTGTGATAAATTTTAAAAAGCTATTGACCATCCTGTATCAATGTGCGCAGTGTTAGCACTGAATAATTAAAAAATAGCGTGATAATGTGGCCCAATTTATATAACGAAAAATATGCAACTTTTACGGGAAAGAAACGGCAAAGATTTGTATGAACATTGTTGTGTGGTCTCTCTTTTTCCAGGATAATAGACTCGTCTAGTGTGTAAATTTACTCATGCATAGAAGCAAGAAGTCAGATAGGGTTAAACATCGAGAGATCCATAAGATACCGAGAGATACAGGGTCAGTAGTTCATAGTAGGTCTTAAATCCGCTCAGGAGAATATTATTATATAGCACACGTCAGCTTCCGACGTGGACATAGTAATTCTACTACAGTTTCACTTCAACGACATTGTATATATACGTCTTACTAACTGTATTCCTGGATTACTCACCTGCGTTAAAGTTTATATTCTCTACGTTTAATTTACTTATTTTTCTATCTCAATTCTGGTTGTTTGTTCCTTTATTTTGTGCAGTTCCTATTCCCGGAATCCACAACAAACACGATCCTGGCCCTGTTACAGCGATAGCAACTCTAATTTATTTATAGTAGTCTACAGTACACACAATCAGAACGATCAAATCGAATCGCCTAAACATTGTGATAAAAGAATACAAAAATAGAATGTTAATTTTAATGACATGATCTTCTGTCAGATTGTAATGTATCACTGAAGTTCTTTAAAATACTGTCACATTACAATTATCCTAAACTGGATATCTAAAAATAAAAAATGGCCACATGAAGATATCAATAATTTTGTTAGAGTTGGAGCCATCGAATTTATTAGAAACGCTTTTGATACTCATTTGACAGAATCAGATTTCTTGTAGCCTATTCCTTAAAGAATTACTAAAAATAATCACGTCACACATTATGAAGAGCCTTCTCTGTGTAATGACGATTTTCACCTTAGGTCATTCGTTTGGACTGAGAATAAAAATAGGTTTACAAAATAAATCTAAGGAAATAATAATAACAATACTAATAGTAATAATAATCTTCTTTATTCTTTATATAAAACAATTTGTTATAATTATTTTAAGTGTTAACTCCGTTACCAGATGCTGTTTTCAATTACAATTTGCTATAGTCTCTACAGGATCATGATCACGAATACCTAAACAATTTATTTCGTGAAATCCTCACATACCCTGTAGTAGCCGTGGTATGAGTTGTTTTTGTTTGACGAGTTAACGTAGTTCCGCCCAGCAATCTCCAAGCTGGTTTGATTTAAGAGTTTTCATTCCACTACACTTGTCATTAACAATGATGCTAAAGCATGTTAGTTCAATAGTTATTAGTTTATAACAGGTTTAGTCTTTTAGTCTTAGCAGTTATCTGAATTCTTTGTAAAGTTTGCCGAGATACAAGCATTCAACATAAAAATATTTTCAGTTTTAAACATACTGGTGTCTGCTTCAGTTTTCGTATCACCATTTTTACTCGAGATTGGTATATTCACTTAAAATAAGAGCATGTAGCATGAAATATGCTAAAAAAATGCTGAAAAAAAGTTCTAACCTTTTCTTTCCCCAGCAGGGGATTAAATAGTAGAACATATATTCTGTAAAAAATCATTTTTATATCAAAAACAAATATTCACTTGCAAAATTAATTATTCTTAAAGTAGAAAATATATTTCGAATTTAAATAACACACCAATGTTTAATATTCTGTAAATATTACTGATTATTTTCCTGAGGTAATCAAATTCTTATCGGAAATTAATGAATTTAAGTGCAATTCTCTATTGAAAGGTCTCTTCATTTTGCTGTCGAAATTGATAGAATTTAGAACCGTACGTTTTATGCATATAGTTTCTTCTCTCGCATTTCTTGGTTACGAAACCTTTTCGGTTCTTTGTTTTCCCATCAACTGTCCTCATCAAAAATTTCTAATGCAATATGAGCATTCATCTTCTGAATTTTCCAAGCATTTTTCTTTTACTATCCTTTTTTATCAAAAACGTTTTCTATGTTTCTCTTTTTTCGCTTAGTGATTTTATCGCCTTGCATGAACAAATATATTGCTAATAATTATTATAAAAACGAATCTGATATCCTTAACCCCCATAGACATTCGATCCTAACAACCCCCATCAGCATGGATCAGGCTAGTCTCTCTGAAAGCACAACCTTGCGCTTCCTCGGCCTAACTCTCTCAGCCGACCTCAAGTGGAATGACTACATTGATTCCACAGCGAAATCTGCTTCTAGGAATGTCGGTTCGCTGTATAGGGCCAGGAAAATTTTCTCGTCTGAATCCATCTTGCACATGTGTAACTCTATCAACCGCTCGTGTATAGAATGATGCTATCACATCTGGTCGAGTGCTCCTGCCATTCCTCTCGGTGTTCTTAACAAAATCTAAACGGAGACTCTGCATTATAACAGATCCCGATCTGCTAGATCAACTCCAGTCACTTTCTCACCGACGTTGTGCGGTTTCCCTCTGTCTCTTCGACAAATACTTTCACATCTTCTGCTCCGATAATCCTAGCTCTGTGGTGACCTTCTCCATAAATTTACCCGTTTTACGAGACTAGCAACTAGATACCACGCTTTTACAGTGAAATCGATTAAATGCAAGCCGGACTTCTACTTACCAGCGTCTCTTCTCGCACTTCCGGTCTCTGTAATTCTCTTCGTATGCATGCTTCCCTGAGAGCTACAATTTTCAAAAATTTAAATGCACTGTCAATTACCAACTCTTCTTCACTCGCATCCTATTCCTGACAACCCTTGTATCGTGTTCTTCTCACTTTCCACTCTTCTCTCGTGCAGCTCTCTTCACACCAGTGTGCTCATCCTTCTTTTCCCAATCTCTGACACCAGCTGTAACTTTTTCCTCTTTCTCATCACTTTCCTCTAATGTAACCCACTGCACACCAGTGGCAGTTCTGTCTTGCTTGGAGTGAAATGATTATAAAAAAAATTACTTACTTGATATAGTATGCTGTATTTTCTTGAGAATAGAACGGTGTGTTTCTAGTGATGCGTATTCCTCTTCCTTATTCCTATATAATCACGATTTCTTAGGCAATGTGCGTATGTTATGTGTGTTTCGTGTGTTGTAATGAATGAAAGTGTTACTGTGTTAGGAAATATAATGATCTATGCGTTCTGTGCTTTGAAAGACAATGACAAAAAATTAAGATTGAAATAAAAATCTTTGAAAATAAAAGTGAAAACAATTTAACATATTTAATGATTTCAGTTTGATTCAATTCTTTCTGGAAAACCAATTAAAGAAATCTCCCTTTTTGTCTAGTTCTTCCATTGAAAGCCCAAATAAGTTCACGAATCAATTGTTATACGTTCAATACAGATGTCATAATGTACTAAAGATTATTAAATTTTTTTCATCTTTTGATTAAAATTGTTTGTCTGAACCGTTGCCTAAAAACCCAGTAACCTACATCAATATTTATTTCTAATACACAAGACTGTAATATGTTTTACCTCATAAATTACCTGTATTTTGCTTAAAATATAAACACAAATTTCGTTAAAAATCATTGCTTATTATTTTACGAATCATTCTTTTGCTGGTGATACAACTTCTTTTTCTTTCGAAAAATATGACACTGACAAAATTGTATGCGACTGACCACTTTGCGGTTTTCTTCTTATGCTCTCTTCATCATCGCAGGCAAATATTGTCACCACATCGAATACGTCTGGGATATGCTGCAGATCTCATAAATTTGCTACATCTATACGAAAGAAGAACTTTACAATTATACTTAGGCAGGTATCATCATGGACAATTATATATACATATATATATTAAAAAAGGATTAATTCAAAGATATTGAATGGCCATTTCGATATGAAGATCCCCACGAGGGATAACACATCACCTCAGCAACAGAAAAATCCTTTCAGAAACTGGAGAAAAATTAGTCTACTTTTCTTTTTAAATAGATTTGCAAAGAAATAGATTTGCAAAGAAATTAAAAAAGAAAATAAAAAGGAAAAATAAAGGAAAAGAAAAAGAAAAAGAAAAAGAAAAAGATAAAATAAAATCAAATAAACAAGAAAAGAAAAAATTGACAACGTCTGGGTTCGCAAAAAAAAGGAAGAGAATTGTAACTAAAAATTAACAGACAGCCGTGTTAAATCGACGTAAGTTTAAGCAACACGGAAAAAAGGTGGGACATAAGAGAGATAAAGAAAGGAAGGAAGGGAGGGAAAAAGAAAAGAAAAAAAATTTTAAAAAAATATTACAGACGCTGGACAAATTCAAAAACCTAATTTCCCAAAAACGTTGAAGTATTAGAAAAAGGCCTTTACTTATTTATAAAAGGGAATAAAAAGATATAGGATTTAAAATAAAATTATTTTAAAAAAAATTAGATCATTTGAATTAAACTAAATAAAGACAACACTAGGTAAGAATATATATATATATATATATATATATATATATATATATATAGAGAGAGAGAGAGAGAGAGAGAGAAAGAGATTATGACTCCAATACTAAACAGAACTTAACTGTTTTAATAGTATGATAGCAAGAGGAAAACCAGAAACAATTACGAATATGGCGATAGATAGTGAAATATAACTTTCAGAAAATGGAAAAAAACATATTTAGAGGTTGAAAATATCCATAAGAAAAAATGTCCTAGATTGTTAAGCATTGTCTAATTTTCTTTAGAAAAAAGAATACTGAAATATATTTTTATAGAAGAGGATAAATCTTAAACATGTTAATAATTTCCAATGATAAAAACACCATGTACCGTGTTTTCGAGTTCTGAAAATGAATTGATTTAGTTTGTCTAATATGTCTTTGGGGCATTATGATTTAATAACTTCTATAATTCTAAAAATAGAAATGATCGATTCCACTATTTTACTGAATGGTTAATACATTTTTTTTGTTGCTTTTGTTATTACCTCAAGATTTTCATCAATAATATTTTTATGACACGCACGCATTAAATAAATGTTTGATTTTTTTCAGGAAAATAGAATGGAGCTGTTCAAACGATTGCATTTACAACAAGGTATGCAAATCTATCAATTCTAGAGTGTCTCATTACATTTCCTTAATATCCTCTATAATTTGGAACTAATTACTGATCAGTGTGTTCAGTTCAAAAATATTCTGCTAAACTGGAAATTTCTGCCCCTTTTTCGTGAGGACAATTTATAATTCTTTGGATTTAATTCAGTGGAACTTTCATATGTCCTATTTTTAATCATGTTTTTTACTATAAGGTATTCATCTGAGATAGATAAATATAAATATACCTATTATAAATGCGATACATTATTGCTCCTATTAATATGAGAGCATTCATTTCTAAATTCGTTCTGATGAAGTGGCAATTGAAGAACGCATTATTCTTTTTGCTTTATTCGTTTTATTAAAATGTTTTAAAAAGTTGTGGATGAAGTTGAAAAATATTTAAAATAGACACATATTGTGGTTTAAAAAGTATTTATTAGTAAAAATTTTTAATAACAAGTTTTACATTTTGCATTAGTTCTTATGTAAGTTTTCTTATAAATCAGTTTATGTGCGCTATAGTGCAGTGGTTATCGACTCGGAACGACAAATCAGGGAGTCGGGTTCGAATTCCAGTTGAATTCGATGCATTCACTTAAACACAAATACCCTTGGAAAAAGTAATAATCCGTCTCTTCCCTCCAGATTTAGGTTAAATAATAGGACAGATTGGGTTCTATAGCCTTGGCTTGCAAGCAGTCTATCGCAGAAAGCAATAGCAACCGACTGCGGGATGATCTTTTGTCCAGTCAGTCATGTCTCCTTTGAAACATGATCGCCCAAAGCGTGTATCACGTATAACACTTAAGAGACTGACTGAATATAATAGTTGACATCATGACTAAGGCTTCTACTGGTCATAAAATGGGGGATCAGTTTTATACTGTTATGAAGTAATCTCTTCTCCCTCTAGCTATGGGTCAAATAACAGGACAGATTGGGTTCTGTAACCTCGGTTGGCAAGCAGTCTACCGCAGAAAGCAATGGAAACTTACTGCGGGATAAACTTCTGCCTAGTCAGTTATGTCATGGTCGCCCAGAGCATATATCACATATGGCTCTTAACTGACTGACTTGTAAATCACAAATTTAAATCATGTCTAAACCTTATGTCAGCAAAATTTATTAAAGAATTTTAGCGTAGATGATGACATGAACATTTGATATACACAAAAAAATTCGAATTGATTTAGAGAGTACGAAAGAAAACGCCAAAAGTCTTAGCATTTACGAACTCTTCTCCGGGACGCCTTAAGCCAATTAAACTAAAATCGGGTAAATTGTTGATCAATGTGCGAAACTTTGATGTATATGAAAATTTTTCGAATCAATGAAGAAGTTTCGTCAAAAATCAAAGACAAACATAATTTCGTATGGTCTTTTGTGCACTTTCATGCATTTCTCCAAGACTCTTCTCGCAAACTTGACAAAATTGGAGTCACTGGTCGATCAAGGTCTGATGCCTGGATACGCGAACAAATTTTCCATTGACACACAGGTAGCGGCAAAAATTAATGAAAATATAGTTTTATGCGGAAACTTTTTATTGTATTACAACAAAATTCGAATCCTTTTGTAACTTCTACCTTACCATATACCATAACAATTTCACGTTTTATATAAGATGCCAACCCCTCCAACGTTGTAGAGACAATGCAGCCATATTCTGCATCAACCTCATGGCATCGCATTACAGGCTCTGGTAGCGCCCACCCTCATTCTTGCAATTATACATACATCATTCCCGTTTATTGGCAAAATTTGAATAAGTATAAATCTCGTTTTACTAATGCAACAAACAGCAATATTTACTGGTTATTTTTTTAAACTTAAGGGTCACAGCAAACGCATACTGAATTAGCACTTGATCTTCTTATTTCAACATAACAACACTTAAAAACTCCGAGTAACGCTGTTAATAATATTTTAATTGAATCGCAACTCGATGCCCCGTGTTAAGTGTTGTCCTCGATTTCGCCCACGAAATATAGACGAACAGAGAGCGCTAAAAATAGAAAAGACTGTTCATTTCTATTAACAGGAAAAAACACAAGTAGGATATTTCAGAATTTACGGAAATCTCTCAGCGAGTATGCGTTGGGGTGTAGTGGATATTGTCTGGGGTAGCCGAGCTCGATTTCCATTTGAATTCGTTGCATTCACCTACTGCGGGAAAATCTCCTGCCTAGTTCGCCACGTATCTTTCAAGCCATGATCGCCAAGAGTCTATCACTTATAGCACTGAACAGACTGATAGTCTAAGCAAATAATCACGATGTAGAGATAAAGAATTTGACTTTTTTGAGAAAATACTAAAACGTATCTTTTGCTGAAATATCATCATTTTAGTTGGCATCAATTCCATAAAATCAAGATCAGATGACGAGAAATAATAGACAAACATGGCGACTCATCAGCAGAATTTTTTGGACCTTAAGCCACATTGCAATTTCGTATAATTTCTGACCTTTTGCAGAACTGCTCGTTTCAGATTATACCGTCTGCTAAAGTTCATTTTGTCTCATCAATACACACAGGATTGACACTTGGTTTAAATTTAAACTCTGCTTAGTGAAGCTTTCTTAAAATTCAAAAACGTTCCGCGGGAAGACAACAAGATACTCTTTTGAATTTAGTGCTGTCATTATCTTATAGTCGTTTCTAACCATGGCCAGAAAGTCCTGAATTTCTACTATTTAACACATAATTTGGGGTAGAAGATATGTCTTCTTACAGTTAAAAATGTTATTTGTGTGAAAGTGAATGTAACTTTTTCCATTGAAGTTCAATCTCTCATTCCATGATCAATCATTATACACACTTAAAATCTTAATGGTGATTTATATGATGAACTTTTGAGGAGTCTTCCTTCCACGTAATATCATTTGATAGTCACTAGCTGTCTTAAGAGAACATTAATGAAATACAAGAAGAAATAAGTATATCCAGCCTGACTCCTTCATCCAATCGCTGAGACATGTTTTTCCATAAATTTTGCTGTTCCTATAAACCAAAACTGAAAAAATTGAAAACGAATTATTGGGAAAAACCAGGGTGATATCCGCAAATTAATGGACAACCCTATGGTCTACTTAAAACCACGAGGATCGAGATTAGAAGTTCAAGGAAGAATTACAGCAGCCAAGATTAACGTATTTTATAATCTGCATATATTCTAATGATTGTCAAGGAAGACATTGCCATTATTATGAATATTTTTAAAGAAATTTAATTTAGCTGTTCATTTGAGAATTAAAAAAATCATGGAAGTCGAAAATAAAAATTAAATGTACTTACAAGTTGTAAATGTCTGAATGTATCACTAAAGTAAAAGGCAGTAACCTTTTTCGTATGCTTATTTATTTTTATTGAAGCGTTCAAAATTTTGCATACAGTGAGATTTGAATGATCAGAATTAAACAAAATAAAAATGAAAAAGAAAGAATATTAACATCCAACGAGTTTTGATCGTAAAACCTTTATTATAGGTATATTGGTAATTACCTAGGAAGTGTTCTAACTGGAGATGGAAAATGAGACACAGAGATCAGAAGGCGAATTGACATGGCAAAAGACGCGTTCCAGAAGCTGAGCAAAGTACTAACACACAGGAAAATCTCACTAGAAACAAAGAAAAGAGTGCTGGACTGCTACGTGATGTCAGCTCTTCAATACGGGAGTGAATGCTGTTCAATATCATCGAAAATGAGGAAAAAACTAGAAGCCGCGGAAATGTGGTTCTACAGAAGGATGCTGCGGTATCGTGGACTGAGCACGCAAGCAACAATGAGGTGTTGGAAAGAATGGCAACAAAAAGGAAATTGATACTGAGCATCAGGAAGAGACGACTGAAGTTCCTGGGACACGCAATGAGGAAGGAGAGCCTGGAGAACCTGATACTGACTGGCCAAATAAAAGGAAAAAGAGACAGGAGAAGGCAACGGATAACATATCTGCAGGGCCTGATCAGGTGGCTGACGGAACGGGGGTTGACAGGAGTAACGGGAGCAAACATACTAGGAGCTACAAGGGATAGGGAGACGTGGAGAATCATGATCGCCTACGTCCTGAAAGGACAGGGCACATAGAAGAAGAAGATTGTTAAAGAGAATATTTCAGTATTCACGGTCCACCCAGGATTTCTTAAAGTGTCTCTCGCATATTCAAAATATATCGTTCGTAATATTTAGGTTTTAAAGTCGTGTGGTAGTTTTTAATAATTCCTTAAGAATCCACTTTATTAAAATGCTGTCGCATTTTCATTTGTTAAAATGTTTTCTATCTTTTCAATATACTTTTTTTTTCGGGAAACAAATTTGTTTTGATAAAATTCAGCTTTTCTGCGGAGAAAAAATAATCGGAAAATATATAAACTACTTTGCAAAGGAACTGAACAGCTTAGATAATAAAACTAGTATTGATTTAAGATTAAAAAAAGAAAAAAGTTCATTTCCAAAACAATAAATAAAAAAAACCTGTAAATATATTAAGGCACGTGCTTTGCCTGGAGGTTAATTTTCTGATTTGTATGGAGATTTGTGAAGATTTTTTCCCGAAAATATATTGATTTACACGTTACTTAATCGAATATTTTCTTTTTACTGAAATTAATACTTCCAAATGTTTGGCATGAGATTTATTGGGACCTGAGTAACCCATATTATCAAACAGAATCAAATAAAGTTTGCCCATTTGAGGAAAACTAATATTTATGAAGTGAATTTCCAAGTTAGCTGGTTATTAAATCGCCTGAATAAATCCGTACGCATGTGTACACGC
Organism: Ascarosepion bandense; assembly: GCA_037127315.1. Lineage (NCBI taxonomy): Eukaryota > Metazoa > Mollusca > Cephalopoda > Sepiida > Sepiidae > Ascarosepion > Ascarosepion bandense. The sequence goes on along the minus strand of JBBBDQ010001981.1, from coordinate 3,544,766 downwards.
ATGTTTGAAAGAACTCACACATAAAATGCAGGCAAATCCCAAAGAGCAAACAAAATATTGTCAAATGTTTGCATCCGTAAGCCTGGCATTAGATTAAGTTTTAATTTCCATGAGATTAAATTGCGCTATTGACTAAATATTTCGCGAGGATGTTTATGAAATGCCAAGAAGAATGTGTGAAATATGTAATTCTTTAAGGTTGGCAAAACCTGACCTTTCATTTTTACGTTGACCACACATGTACATCTTTGAAAACGGTCGTTTACCGTTGAAATAGCCAAATAATCAGGCGTTCCGTTTAAAGAGAATTTTGTAGATATAATGGGTCGTTCTTACATAAGTAAGCCAATAGTTGTAATGGTAATATTATTCATTTTCATACAAGAAAGATTTGGAATATATTGATTGAAATTGTAGTGACACTGTCGTTTAAAATTAATAGATTATTTTTATGAAATTCAATTACACTAATCTACAAATACAGCATCCGTTCCTTTTAATAATTCATTTTCCTTCAATTTTTTCTAATGTTGAACGTTAACTGCTGATAGTTTTTATCTTGGTTATATTTTGAAGTAGTTTATTTTTGATGTTTTTATAAGTGAGGCGATTTTATTTTCTAACATTTTTCGATTGCGATCGTCTAGCGCTAGTATTGTCCATGAAGATCCGATTTAATTAAGACTCATTGAAATAATTATGTTGAGACGAATTTTATCCTTGATCTGAAAAAATAATTATTATATAAAACAAGTCTCCTTCTCAGCTTAACAAGGCTAGATTGTTGATTTTTAATAATATTATCAGGTATTGGGTGAAAAAAAAACTCTTTACAGCTCGGAAATTAAAAATAAAAACAAGTTATATTTACTGTGAACTCATCTATTCTTTCTAATTCCTTGTAATTTCTGTAAGATTGATAGCACTGGTTATATTCAAACAGTGGGCACCGTGCCTTCATTGAAATAGCCTTCGAAAGATGCGCACATATATTGTGTCTTTGTGTTAATAAACTTCCCTTAGGTGCAATGTAATTCAAATGAAACAAATTGCTTTACCAATCGGGTATATTTACATTTTGCTTCTTCAGAGGAGGTTTTTAGTAGTGTGTATTAGACTAATAAAATCTGAGATCATGAACGTGTTATCAATAAGATTAACCTTTGACCGCAAACAATTCACTGTAGTCATCTTGACTTGTTGATGTCAAGTTCACTAGTGACAATCAGATAAAGTAAAATGAGTTAATGGTTGTTTCCCCTGAATACGCAGATGAGAAACGGTTTATCTTTATTTTCATATAATACATTTAAATGAAAGATTCTGTCCCTAGATTTCTCTAGTGATAGAATGAGACCTTGGATAGGCATTATCTAAGTGATGTTGCAAATGTAGCATAAAAAATCCATAAGTCAATTTCTGCGGTCTTCAACTAAGTTTTTTTTTTTTATTCGTAACTACGGCTTATCAACATTAATCAGAATCTTTAACACCATAAAATAATTTCAGTATTTTTTAGGTTATGAGTAAACAGACTACACAATAATTTCTTAGTAACCCATAGGTGGGGAAGAAGCATGGGATTTATACATTTCCTAAGTGTGTTTTTGCGGAAGCTAAATAAAACAATACGAAACATCATGGAACTCATCTGTCAAATAAACAATTCAGTTCAATTTTACATTACACACTACTCACACAACCAAGCTTACATCACCTGCTATTCCCAAGCGATCAACCATCTAGGCACTGAGCAGGCTCGATGTTACTTAACGACGTTTGTGATCGCTGGGGGAGGGAACCGCCGTTTCACCTCAATGTGGACGCATGATGCTACATAAAATGATAGACGATATTTATTTTTTAATCATTTCACCCCGAGCAAGGCGGAAATGCCACTGATGTGCAGGGGGCTACATAAATGTAAAAAGATTAATTAGAAAAGAGTGAGGAGTACAAACTACTTAGAAAGGAACAATAGAAAGCAGGTGCGATGACAAATACATAGGTGGAGAGAAAGGGAAGGTTATACAGGGGTAGGGAGAGAGCTAGAGTCCAGTGGTTAGTAGATGAGTATTGACTTTGCATTTAAATTTCTGGAGGTTGTAGCCGTCAGGAAAGCAAGAATACGGGAGCGAGTTCCACAGGCGGGAAGTGCGAGAGAAGAAGCTGCAGAAGTAGAATTGTCGACTGCATTTGGCTAACCTAACTGTGAATGGGTGGGACCCAGTTGCCAGTCTGGTTGCACGAGTAAACACCTGTTGAGGAGGCATCAGTGACTTAAGCTCGTCCGAGCAGAAGCCATGAAAGTATTTATAGAACAGACAAAGGGAGGCCACATTTCGACGATGGGGAAATGGCTGCAGTCGAGTCGCCAGATCAGTACCTATCACATTACAGACTCTCGTTTGGAGCTTGTCAAAAACACTGAGGAGAACGGCAGGAGCGCCTGACCATAAATGACAGCAGTACACCATGTACGGACGGATGGTTGACTTGTATATATGCAGGATGGATTTAGGTAGAAAAAACATCCTGGATTGACATAGTGACCCAACCTTCTTAGCAGTAGATTATATGTGAAATTTAGCTATTCTTATTATGAAAATGTTAACGTTCTCGTTCACACCAACTATGATACAAAAGTAGCATTTATTTATTTATTTATTCTAGAATTAAACACCAGACAAAAAAAGAAAAACCTAGGCAGCTAGTAGTAAACTAACAGTTCAGCTTACATTCTCTGTCGTTATACTGCTATCTATCATTCCAGAACATTCTAGAAATCATTGATACTTTTAGAAACTTCTCATGTGTTCTAGAAATTTCTAGAAAATATCTATTTAGTAATTGAAAAAAAGATGTTGTCATTTTTCGCACATCAGTGCGAGTTTCAGTAGTCATAGCAGAGCTTTGCGTGTTCTCTCTAACGGCAGGCTATTTTGTTTTACAACATCAAGTATTCTATATATATATATATATATATATATATATATATATAGAGAGAGAGAGGTATCTTCATTTGCATATCATACTACATATTGCTGAATCGGAGAGATCGTACATCCTTGTTTTTTCTCACTACCACGATTTTTTATATGGACTGCCCTTCCTCGTCCTCTCTTTATTTTCCTCCCCCTCTTCCTCCATCTACTCATGCTCAACTTATTCCATTTCCTACTCTGTTCTACTTTTATTACTTCCTGCCTCTTCGTGTTTTTGACATTTCATTTTCATTTCCTCCAGATCGACTCTGATTTTAATTGATCAGCATGTGTCAGTATATAGACCCTAGTTCTTGACCTCCCGTCTCCACGTTCTCCACTTCGTTTTTTCTTCTGAACTGACCTGCATATGTCAGTATATTTTCCCTTCTTTCCAATTTTGCCGTGTTGTGATATTTTCTCTTCAGGAAATTTGCTTCTTGATTTGTTTCTTTATTCCTTGTATACCACACCTTTTCTCTCCTTGCAAAGGACATAATTATAGGGGTCTGATTTGTATTCCCTTAATGCCAATGGGCTCAGGTTCTTTTCTACATGTGAAATAGATCTGTAACTAAGAATAATTTTTGGTAAATACACTTTTATCTTTTCCGTAAATGGTGACCATACTTTAAATCCCTTTTTCAGGGTTTACACCATTCTTTCAGCAATGACATTAGAGTGTCGGTTATATGTTGGTGTCTTGTATGATATACATCTACTTTGCTTTAACCGCAATCATAAATTTTCATCGTGAATCTCGGTTGCATTGTCGGTGATTAGTGTCTGGGGTATTCTATTCCTTTAGAATATTGATCTAAGTATTTATTTTATTGTGGTAGTTTTTCTGTCTTTTACTCTGAGAGTTTTTAGCTCTACTGAATAAAATTCTACTAATACTAATAATAATCACCAATGTCTAATATGTACGTGATCTATATGGACCCTAAAACATAGATTAACTTTCTTCCGCCATGTGTGATTTTTGCTTGCTTGAATAAAGCGTCTTAATTGAGTAGTAGTGTTCCATTTTATTTACATTATGTTATTCGAATTTCATGATTTTATTGCCAGTCTTAAAATACTTGATAAAGTCAATTTTGGCAATTCTTTTCTAAGGTTGAATATGAATTCTAATGGTTTGAGGTTCGATTTTAATAAGAATTTCTTTCTGATCAAAATGTCTCGTGCCCTTTCTATTGTTCATACGCTTGCTAGCGCTTTCTTTTCAATATTCGAGTAGTTAGTTTCTGCTGACGGTACCCTTCTTGATAAGTACATGATTGGGTGTTCTTCTTGTAACAGAACTGCAGCAATTGCCTTCTCACTTGCGTCTGTGGTTAATGTTATATTTTTGTGAATCAAAACCTTTTGTAATTGGTTTTCTCCTCAGAATATTCCTTAGTGTTGCAAAATCAATGATTTGCTTCTGTGTCCACTCAAATTAACCTTTTTTGCGAGAGTTTTCAAATGGTTCTTTTATTATATCACTGCATCTTGGTTTATATTTACTATAAAATTTTATCAGCCACAAAAATGATTCTAATTCTTTTTTATTTATTGGAGCAGCTGTTTCTGTTATTTTCTTTGTTAGTCGGTCATCATGTGATATGCCGTCTTATGATATTTGATATCCTAATTATGATAACTTCTTACAGTTAAAATTATATTTCTCCTTTTTTATGGTGAAGTCTACCATTTTTAATCTCATCAATATTTGATCTGTTTTATATCTTAACTCTTCTTTTTTTTCTCGCTCCTATACCTATATTGTCCTAATATATCATCATTTTTTTAAAATTTTCTCCACAATATTTAATTGATTTTCGAAAAACATAGCTCGAAGATTTTATCCCGAACAGTTGATGCGTACATCTTAGTAGTGTTTATCGTGGTTATTTTATATGAATTTCTCGTCAATTTCTATTTGATTGTACGCTAACTTGAGATCATCTTTTGCAAAATTCTTTTGGTCGTTCTATCAGAATGCTTTAATTGTACGCTACATTTTCTTAATTTTGTCGTTCTAATTTTATCCAAATAATGTTTGCTACCAGCGTAATTTCACTTCCAGTATCAACATGCATGTCAAATATTTGGCCATTTATCCTTATTTGTTTCTCAATTTCTTTTTTATGCATTCATTGTAAACAATCCAGCTTCCTCTTCGAAAAGTGTTTGAACAGTTTATTTTTACCTGCCTTTCGTTTTTACACACGTTTTGAATATGATTTTGTTGCAATTTGAGCATATTTATCCCAAAGATGGACATTTCCACAACATTTACGTTTGATTATGGATTTGATAATGTTCGCCCTATATTTTTCAAAATGTTTTTTTTTTTGGTTGGTTAAATTCTCTAATCATAATTTTCAATTTCATTCTGCTACTCTGTAGTATGTTCTCTCTAGTATTTGTGGTTTTGGTGTTGCATGCCTTCAATTAATCTCCGAAGTATTAATTATTCTTTTGTAGTCATTTCATGTGCTCCAAATTATTAACATTACTTTACTCGTTCTTTCAATCTATGTAAGTATTGCATAACAGTATTCTGTGTTACTTGTCTTGTTACCAAAAACTTGGTTCTTTCCTCTATCAATAATCTTCTTTTGGTACTTTGTTCTTTTTTACAATTTTCACGATTTGCTGAAACGTCATTTCTTTGAATTCGCTCGGATAAAACATTGTCGAAATTTTCTTCGCAGCTATCTGTTGAGAGAGAACATACTGTTTCAGAGTTTGAGATATTTTACGCTCAACTCTCGAAGTTTCGACCTGTGTCTAGCAATAAATCTAGCGACTTTTGAGCCAAATTGAATGATTTGGCTCGTTCTTATGCTAGTTCTCCTTTTTCTTCCTCTGAATAGAAATAAAGAAGTGAACACAACGGATCATTAGATCCCTTAAGAATAACCACTCGTTGGTTATTACGAAACCGGATAAAGGATTTGGCGTGTCCTTATGGACGCCAATATTACATTAATAAAATATTCATTATAATTAATGATACTTCCAACGTCTTGGTCCCATTGGCACTCATGATTGTACTCTGACTTCGAAATTCGATTTCAGAAACATCTTCTCAAATGGGTTAGTAGTCGTGTTGTTTCCTCTGAAATGGCTGAGAAATTAAGACCGACTGGCTCCATTCGTACCCGCTTTTATGGATTACCAAAGATTCATAAGGAGGGTGTCCATTGGGACCCATACTCTCTGTGATTGAGTCTTCTCAACATAAAGTCACAAAGTGGCTAACTATATTGTTGCAACCAATTTTGCAGCATTATATCTCCTTTGTACTAAAGATTATTTTTCCTCTCCCAATTTATTCGGAATTTCTATGCCACTCATAGATTTAATGTCTTCGTTTAACATCTACAGCCTCTTTACTTGTGCCACTTTGTCGTAAATGATCTGTTATATTATAGTACTTTGAGTTCCCAGATTATACCTGAAGGTGATTTTGTTGAAATCATGAAATTTGTCACCATGTCTGTAAGCCTAATAATGCATCGTTAGATTGATGGCGTGGAGATGGGTCCCCCTTTGAGCCCATTCTTGGCAAATGTTTTTGTGAGATTATAAAAGGAGAGCCTATTTACATTTTACCACGCTAATGGATTTCTTCTATTCACATTTTGCGTTTTTAACGATGAATCGGAAGCTGACCACTTCTTCCTTCTTAATAGTATTTATCCTCCAATTATAATAAAGTGATCAATTGTTCATTGCTTTTTTTAGATAAACTGGTTTATAGAATAACGTATTCTTATATCCCTATAATTTACAGGAAGTCTTCATTTACGGGTCTCTATACTCGATGGGATTCCTTTTGCTCAAACAACGAAAGATTAATCTGATTAGGACTTTGATCCACAGGTCGCAAATGGTTTGTTCTGATGACAGTCGACTAGTTGTTTAACTAGTATTGTTGTGAATAATGATAAGCCGTCGGATATTTGTTCAAACGGTTATTCGGAATTAGGTTGCTAGGTGTAATAAAATTAAACATGCAACAGTTAGTAAATGTCATGTCTATCTCCGTGTACCGTGGTTACGTAGTGTTAATGAGTTAATGTGTCCTTCGCAAAGCAGATTTCATCTAGTTCACGTGAGTGTTGTTATGCAGCTAATGTTTGTGTTGTTTTTCAAACAAAGTCTGTCCTTCCACCTATGCGCAATGACGTTCAAATCCCCTACTATAATACTTGTGTTATTTATTATTTTAAATGTAGTTCTGGACTCGGCTACACAGGTAGAAAGACGCAGCATCTGGAATATAGGCTTAAACAGCATGTGCCTGGTAAAATACTCAATAAAATATTTTTGTATGATGATACCATTCGAAATGCATAAAGGTATTTCATTTCGGATCATTTGCTAAAGAATCCCCGTTGAGCTGCTGATTTTAGTGTGAACTGGTTTTCTGTTTTGGCCAGAGTACACAGGTTGTTCTAACTCAAGGTATTGGAGACTCAGTATCAGGACCCTCTCTTTGTAAATAAAGGACTGTTTGCCTGTGCTTGCTCTGTTGGGTCTCTAGCATCTTTAGATATAATAACTTTTATTTTTTTACTTTTCGTTCATTCATGTCATCCATGACAGATTTTCTTTTCATAATTCTTTCCCGTTTGACGAAACCAATCAACTGAAGTTTTTTTTAAAAAATTTATCTTTGACTATTATAGTAAAAGAATTAATGTCCTCAATGCCATAATACGATTTTGAACCGTCCAATAGAATGGTAGACTTTGAAAAAAAGTAGCTACTCTGGCATCTACGCACCGTTCATTCAGCAATGAATTAGAACACTCTCAGCTATCGGGCGTGTATAATGATAATATACGCGCTAAAAGATCTGCCTTCTTCTACCGAACGTCCATAGCTCAGAGATATAATCGCCGACTGACGCCGATTCGGTCAGGTTTCAATCCAGGAAAAAAGCAATCGGCTGTGTAACCGTACTGATGTAACCGAACTGATGATACCGCGAAACAGATCTGTCTGCGGATATATATATATATATATATATATATATATATATATATATATATATATATATAAAGCGTAATAATATCTTTACCATTAAAATAAGAGTTTGAAGAAACTATTTCACCATACGTGAACTAATTTAGAGAAACATGCATGTTGATACGTGAGTCTAAACTAGTCTAAACAGTTAAATACCCATTAGATATTGGCATTTTGTTTTATATTCTTATTCTGGAAAACACTCGCAAATTTTTTATAATTAACTGAGAAAACCATGTTTGTGTAACCAAACGCTATTTTTGTTAGATTCATTTTAATTTCTTTATAAATACGAAACTTTGCTGAAATGATCATAGACTGATTATGAAGGAGACCTTGAGATGTGAAATTTGCATAAACGAATTTAAACTTTTATTAATACCTGCATTGTTTCCTTTGTGGTAAACTGGCGTCTGAGATTTAATGAAATCTATTCATCCTGTATGTCAAAAACATCAACCACATCAGATATGACGTCATCATAACTGAAATTGGAGAACAGATGATAGTGAGATTCCATGAATAAATAAGGTGATAAACCAGTTCGAAACACAGTTCCACACACCACCCATTAAAACCAAGGATTTGTGTACCAGTTTATTGCCATCATAAATCAAGTCCCTTCATCAGTTTGCCATGATGTTTTTTTAATTATAATCTTCTGCAACTGTTTTCGCAATTTAGCATTGTGCTCCTCTATTGATTCTGTGGCACTTGAAGAAAAAGACAGTGTCTTTTACTTCACAAAAAATAAGGCCATCAACTTCCTTGCAGAGGTAACGATCTTGGCTTTTTGGGAATAGATGAAAAACAGTGATTCTTCTGCATGGATTGTCTCTGCCTCAAAGTGACGAAACCAAAATTCATCCTGAGTTATGGAAGGTTCAAAGCAACCACTTGTTTCTGCATCAAACAATCAAATATTTTCCGTTGTGTGATGGAAATTGTGATCTGGTTTCACAAGATGTGACGCAAACCTTCGTAATTCCATCGTCATTGTACAGAATATTCTTGTCTCTCTCATTGGCTATGCTACTAGCATCGAATAATCTATTTATCGTCAGTCGCCGTTTATCTATTACAATATTTTTAAGAAGCTCAATGTTTTCTTAAGTAGTAGCAGTTTCAGAAAGGGCAGATATTTGGTTACATTTGTGAGACTTCCTTCCGCTTCTTTTGTTTGTTGATAATGATGACGCGTCATTATTTATTGCACCAACCATGTCAGCATTGATATTCTTGGAGATCTACATCTTTTTCTGCATTTACCTGATAACAACACGAAATAAAACATTTTCCAGATAAGTTGTGACTAATTATTTGGAAGTCTTTTTGAATAGTCAGATGTCAGTTTACAAGGAAAAAACAATGCAATTCTTAATCAGAAGTGTAGAAAATAATGTATAACATTTCACAGTTTGCCTTTGAACCTTTGAGCGCACCCTCGTATACACGTCTGATTATGTTATGGATATTGATGTTATTTCTTATTACTATTTCACTCACTTAATGTAATTAAAACAATGCGCAGGATATGTTAATTTCCAGGGTTACGCGTTGACGGGAAAGAACGCAAATCTGTGATGTGATTCCATCAATTTCTCTTTTGTATTTCCATTACTTTTCCTTGGATTCGTTTGTGCTCATTTCTCTTGTTTATTTTCTAATATCTGTATGTTATACTATAGACCCAAAGTTAAAATATACCATGTTGAAAACCTCTTAAGACAAAGTTAAAACCGATAGAGAAGATGCAAACCATTGGTAAATATAGATTTGTTCTACATCTCAATGACTTACAAAACATGTTTCACTATGCTTGGTGGATAACGAAGATTAGTCCAAACTTGCATAATTCCAATAAGTGGACAAGTATGTTGATATGAAAACTGAAAAATTTTGGAAAGCAAATTGGCATCTGGAAAAATATAGAAATTTAACAGCAAGAAGTAAATATAAGTTTTCAATTATTAACAGAATGACTAAACTTTCATGAGAAAATATTCATATGTATCTATTTGAAATTAAACATATGCAGGGGGAGTTAAGTATATGTATAATACTTTGAAATATACCTTGAATTAAATTCAGAAACACTTCATGTTGTGACAACAGCGAAATATTTTTCACGATGATAAAATATAAAAACGTAAAAGAAGAATGGATGGTAGTTGATATTCTCCGTACGAAAAAGAGAAAGTAGATAAATTCAATAAATGTTCTTAAATAATATCTTAAAGTTATCTTTTCTTTTATGTGCCATGTCCTTTAAGGACGTAGGCAAACATAGCTTTCCACAGCTCCCTGTCCCTCGTGGCTCTTAGCACGCCTTCTCCTGTTACGCCGTGCAATCTTCCTTCCGTCATCCACCTGATTAGGTCCTTCAATTATGTTATCCGCTGCTTTCTCCTGTCTCTTTTTCCCTCTATCTGGCCTGTTAGTATCATGGCCTTCCACGTTTCCCTATCCCTGGTGGCTCTTAGCTCGCCTTCTCCTGTTACGCCGTGCAATTCTCCTTCCGACATCCACCTGATTAGGTCCTTCAAATATGTCATCCGCTGCATTCCCCTGTCTCTTTTTCCCTCTATTTGGCCTGTTAGTATCATGGCCTTCCACGTTTTCCTCTTCCTGGTGGCTCTTAGCACGCCTTCTCCTGTTACGCCGTGCAATCCTCCTTCCGTCATCCACCTGATTAGGTCCTTCAAATATGTTATCCGCTGCTTTCTCCTGTCTCTTTTTCCCTTTATCTGGCCTTTTAGTATCATGGCCTTCCACGTCTCCCTCTTCCTGGTGGCTCTTAGCACGTCTTCTCTTGTTAAGCCGTGCAATTCTCCTTCCGACATCCACTTGATTAGGTCTTTCAAATATGTTATCCGCTGCATTCCCCTGTCTCTTTTTCCTTCTATTTGGCCTGTTAGTATCATGGCCTTCCACGTTTTCCTCTCCCTGGTGGCTCTGAGCACGCCTTCCCCTGTTACGCCGTGTAATTCTCCTTCAGCCATCCACCTGATTAGGTCCTTCAAATATGTTAACCGCAGCATTCACCTGTCTCTTTTTCCCTTTATCTGGCCTGTTAGTATCATGGCCTTCCACGTTTCCCTCCCCCTGGTGGCTCTGAGCACACCTTCTCTTGTTACACCGTGCAATTCTCCTTCCGCCATCCACCTGATTAGGTCCTTCAAATATGTTATCCGCTGCTTCCCCCTGTCTCTTTTCCCCTTTATCTGGCCTGTTAGTATCAGGTTCTTTGTGCCCTCCTTACTGAATGCATGTCCCACGAACTTTAGCTGTCTCTTCCTAAGGCTCAGTATTAATTTCTCTATTAATTTTCCATCCTTTCGAAAACCTCATAATTGCTCACATGCTCGATCCATGGTAATCGCAGCATCCTTCTGTACAACCACATTTAAGCTGCATTAAGTTTTCCTTCATCTTCGAAGACAGTGTCCAACATTCACTGCCATTTTGAAGAACCGATATCACATAACAATCCAGTACTCTCCTCTTACTTTCTAGTGAAATTATCCTGTTTCTTAATACTTTACTCAACTTCTGGAATGCTACTTTCACCATGCCAATTCGCCTTCGGATCTCAGTGTCGCACTTTCCGTTTTCTGTTATTCTGATACTTGAATTTTTGAAATTTTATTTTTAAAATAAGTTACATAGGGGAAAAGTGATGAGAAAGGGGGGTTAGTTATGGAAAATATCAGGAGGAGGGTAATAGACGGATGAGAATACCGACAATAGGGGTGGAAAAAGAGATTGAGAGAATGGATGCGAGTTAGGGAGATAGGAGATGTCTATTGACTTTAAATTTATATTTCTGAATATAGTAGCTGTCGGGGAAGCAAGTATATGGAAGGGAATTCCACAGGCGAAAGGTGGGATAAAGAAGCTATTAGAGTAGAAATTGCGTTTACATTTTATCGGTTTCACTGTAAAAGGGAGGGACCTAGTTGCTAATCTAGTAGCTCGTGTAAATTCATAACTCAGAGGCACCAGTGATCTAAGTTCATTGGAGCAGATGCCGTGAAAGTATTGATAGATGAGGCACAGGGAAGCCACGTCACGTCGGTGAGATAGCGACTGCAGCCAAGCTGCTAAGTCGGTATCAATCATATTACAGATACTCCGATGAATTCTGTTAAAAGCCTCGAGGTGAACAGCAGAGGCACCCGTCAAGATTTGGCAGCAGCATTCAATATACGGGTGGATGGTAGATTTATATATGTACAGGATGGACTCAGACGGGAAACACTTCCTGGCCCTGCACAGTGAACCGACCTTCTTAGCAGCGGATTTAGCAGTAGATTCGATGTAGTCTTTTCACTTGATGTCCGCTGAGTGTGTGAGACCAAGGAGGCGTAGTGTTTTATACTCAGGGAGTCCATCCTGTTCCATGCAAATGGGGATGGTAGGAGCGATTGTCTATGATGGTTAATAGAGCAGCTTCGTTTTGGAAGCATTAAAATTTACGAGCCATTTCTTACCCCAGTCTACCATGGATTGGAGGACATTCTCAAGCTCGGCAGCGTGGTTCTCTTTGTCAACCGCAGCAGATTAATAGTCGAGACGAGAGTAAACGTTGGTGTCGTCGGCGTTGGTGTCGTCGGCATGTAGCCTACTTGGGATCTGACCTGTTTGATTTTAGAGTGCCTCACCTGTATACCAAATCATAAAAGAGATAAAATAAGATCTAAATCATACTTATGCACTGACTGTAAAGCTATAAATGCATGGATTGGTCGAAGATCAAAGAAATAACAAGACATAATATATGACTTCACTCAAAAAATCAATCATAGAATCTATACGGAAAATGAAAAGAAGCAACAACGTGTAATATGTCAATGGGAGAACTCTATGCACACAGAAGGGAAAATCATACAATATATAACGTCATTGAAAAGAAACAGGCAATAGAACAATATGAAGAAAAACTATAATTAAGATGAAAAAGAAAGAATGCACCAAGACTATAATATCGGATCAATGAGATGTTGACATAACTAAAAGAAATTATAAGGTTACATAATATATTCCCAAACATGAGCCTATAACAATCTCGATAGCTACTATTAAAATAGTAACGATAAATGAGTTAAATAAGCGGGTGGTAAAAACACTAAGAAGATAAAGAGGACTAATTTACGATTTACTCTTAATTGACGAAGTGAAGTTTTAATGTGTTTGAATGATACTTTCTTTTTAGGTTTGAAATACGAAAGAAATGATTGCATAAAGTCCTGAACGAGTAGAACAAATCAATGAAGCTCGTTTAAATATTTCTCATTGAAATAATGATAGAATATCGATTAGATTCCATCAGTGGGAAAAATGCTACAAAGTGATAAATAGTTTTTCCTTTTAAAAAACCAGTGAGCAATTTTCAAAAAAGGGTAATTTGAGATTGAGCTGCTCCATCAAAGTAATAGAAGTAATCCGTCATTTTTGGTTAAATCTAGAATTAACAGAGGCTACAATGTGATGAATAACCTTTCCCTACAAAAATACCCGGTGAGTCATTTTTAAAAAACGCTAATTTTGGATTGAGCTGCTCCATCAAATTTATAGCTGTAATCCGTCATTTTTGGTTTAATCTAGAATTAACGGAGGCTACAATGTGATGAATAACCTTTCCCTATTAAATTACATCGGGAGTAATTTTTAAAAAAAGGCTAATTTGGGATTGAGCTGCTTTTTCAAAGTTATATCTGTAATTTGTCACTTTTGGTTAAATCTAGAATTGACAGAGGCTACAATGTGATGAATAAACTTTCCCTATAAAAATACACCGTAAGTAATTCTTAAAAAATGGTAATTTAGGATTGGGCTGCTCCATCAAAGCTATAAGTGCAATCCGTCATTTTTTGTTATCTATAATTGAACGAAAACATTTATGGTAGATACCAATTTCAAGATTACTAAAGAAAAAACACACTTCTTGCTCCCATACATTGCAACAGTATCATATTGCATTTTTGATGTCATTCAGTTAACTGCATACGTGATACACGCTTGGGCGATCATGTCTCGAAAGAGACATGGCTAACTGGGCAGAAAGTTATCCTACTGTAGTTTACAAATACTTTCTGCGGTAGAGTGGTTGTCAGCCAAAGCGATAGAACCGAATGTTCTCTTATTTAATCCATAACTGGAGCGAAGAGACGGATTAATAGCTTTCTCAAGGCTATTTGTGCGTAAGTGAATGCAAGGAATTCAACTTGAATTCGAACTCGGCTCCCAGATTTCTCGTTCCGTGCCGATATCTCCTGCATCACAAGGCACATATTTCTTAAATAACGGGGATTAATTCTTTGTGCAAATCCCTTTTCAAAGAACGTCCGATAGCATTATTGGGATGTATGCTACACGCAACAGGAATTAATACTAAGCTTTAGTATATTACAATCGGAAAGAATTAAATGTTTGATGGGTTTCTGCTTGCTTTTGGTCAATACTATTATTTGTTAAGGCAAGTGTACATGCATCGAAAATTTCCAGTAAAGAACAGGGAAAGAAATGACTACAAAAACACTACAAGAAAACTAAATGCACAAAATGCCAACTACAGTCTGGAGATATTAAAATGAAGCAAGGTCAGAAATTTAAATAGTGACAGAGATCCGAAGTCGTAGCCAGGATTGTGTTCCAACTGTTGAGTGAGACAGCCAAATTTCACTGAAGAAAAAGACAAGAGAATACTTGACTGTTATGCAATGTGTTTTCTTTAATATGGCAACAAATGATACACAATCTCGTCAGCGATAAAGGAAAGACAAAAAGCAACCGAAATATGGTTCTACAGAAGGATGCTGAGGATACCACGGACAGAATATGTGAGCAACGTCGAGGTTTTCGAAAGGATGGGAACGAAAAAAATTGGTACTTAAAATCAGGAAAAGAGAGCTGAAGTATTTGGGATGAGTAATGAGGAATGAGGGCTTGAAAAATCTGATACACCCAGGGCAGATAGAAGGAAAAAGAAACTGAGGGGGCTACGCGTGACATACTTAAGGAGCTTGAGCAAATGGATGAGAAGGCAGAGTTTGGTAAGTGTTACAAAAGAATGATTGTTAAGAGCTCCAAGGCAAGTGAGATATGGAAGGCCATGATCGCCTACATTCTCAAGAGTTACGGTACATAGAGAAAATATTAATACATAGCGAATAGATTATGTTAGCAGGTCTACGTCGAATTTGCATCTTTATTTTCTAAAGATATTCCAATATCTGGCATGATAAGATGACTGATGCTGTTCGGATCATTCTACCGAGGTTTTTGGAACATCTTAATATCGTTATTCTAAACATTCAACGACAAGAACAACAACAAGAAATCATATTTTAAGTGAAACATAAAAAATATGTTTTTTCTGCAGTAAGTGTAGAAGTAGAATGTCAGTTGAAATAACATTTATTTATTCTATTCAGAAATATACAATTGCAAAAACAAGTTCAATTATCTAGGTTGAGATTTTTTAACGTATGAAAAATAAATCGGTTATTTTTGTGCAATTGACATATTTATAAACATTAGTTAATTCTCGGTTTTAAAAATCTTTCAAAAGTTAAATGTCCATTTATGACACATTTTTGGAAAATTTGCTAAGTTAAAGTTAATCAGATTTATACAGATATTACTTATCTATAACATCAAATTTAGACTAAACTATTTCCTTATCACGGACTGTTGGCTTTTTACTATTTCCGCATAAATTCTCATGTGGCGGCAGCTAAATGCAAGGTAAGCCAAGTGTTTATGGTAATCAAAATTGAGATAATTGTCCGAATATTTTTCTGAATGTGAAAAAAAACTGTGAAATACATGACTTTAATATATACGCACATATTGCCATGCAAAAAAAAACTTCAAATGTCTTAAAAATAATAAGAAAATATTTTTAAAATATGATGGCTCGATGATGTCTATTTCACTTTTCAATTTTCGACGAGTAAGTATAGTTTTTTTCTTAATAATTTAATAACCTAAGGTGTATAATTCATTTAAATATTCTAACTTTCTAAATTATCATAATTTAAAAAAGTGAAAACAATTTTTTAAAAATTTCTTTATTAATGAAAAAATATCCTTCAGACTAAAATGTCCTTAATTTATATTATTTATCGAATTAATTAGACGGTTATTTAAAAAATATATCATAGTTTTATTGTATTTTTATTTTATTATTAGGAGCAGATTCTCACAAAAAAGCCAAATGTTTGAAAATATAATAGATAATTTACATTCCTAACTTAGTCATGCATTTAAGTAATAAAACTTATTTCCTCTACAAAATTAAACTTCTTGAAATTTCATGAATTTACGTGTAAAAGATGGAAAAATGCTTTGACCAAGATTTGCAAGAAAAAAAAATGTGAAAACAATTTCGTTTTTTTGTAAGTCTAGAATGTTTCATTAAAATCAAACAATAATTTAATTTTTGCAAGAATTTATAATGTAATATGTTTTCAGCAATATATATATATATATATATATATATATATATATATATATAATTATGAATCAATTGTACATTGCGGCATGGAAATTTCTATGTTTCGAAATAGATTCTCATCATCAGGGAATGTTGCTGTTGGTTGTGGAGATGATTTACATTTAAATAACAAAAAAACTTTGGTTTGCTGTGTATGTATGTGGGAAGATGTAAAATTTACATGTGTTTTTCTTTTGGCCTTCAGAGTGGAGATTCATTTTGGGATTTGGCCTCAAAGAATACATACGAACCAACTAATTGTATTAAGCTATATAATACTCATTATATTGATCAATATTCATAATAGAATAAATGCTAGAGCACTCAACATATGAAAACCTTGAGTTCTCTTCACCTGGAATTATATATATATATATATATATATATATACATAATATTACATTATTCATTGCAAACTTTTGTAACGATAGATTTTTTACTAAAGTTTGAACTTGTTAGAAAAGACTAAAACATTTAAAAGATGATAAAAGCATAGTTTGGTCTTTGTGTTTATTTATATCATAAATATTTTGATGGAAAAGGTTTTTTTTTGTTTGGGACATTTTTTCCATAATGTGCTACTCTTTTAGGGATTTAGTTGAGGTACCTAAACATATGTATATATATATATATATATATATGAGAAAAATGAAGACAGACAAGTTATTTCATGGTGAATCGGAAGTTTGGCCTACTTCAGGCTAACCATCGTCAGCTTCTGTATTCTTTTAACAAAGGATTTTACACGAATGAGATTCACAAAGACGTAAAAAAACGAATATATATATATATATAACGTCGACCATGTAAATCCCTTTCATATCTCCTTCTCTCTATCTCTGTCTATCTATCCCCCTCTCTCTATCTCTCTCTCTATATATATATTGTCATCCGCAGACAGATCTGTGTCGCCGTATCACAGCTCATCTGTACGGTTAGACTCCGATTTGCTTTGTTTATCAGGTTGAAACCCGACTGAAATGGCGTCAGTCGGCGACTCTACCCCTGGGCGTTCGGTAGAAGTAGGCTGATTTTTAGCGCATATCATCATACACGCCCAATAGCTATATATATATATATATATATATATATATATATATATATATATATATCAGAGACGCTAGGCTGAATAAAATACATAAGTACTCAAATTTCCTTCTATGGAACAATATGCATTGAAACCCAAATTTATAAAGGTAAATTCGATTATTATGCATAAAATGCAGAATATTGTTATTAAATGAAAACTTAACCACATACACATTTAGCGTCTGTGAATGAAAGGATATGATGTACGTTCCTGTTGCATACAATTGTCGGTCTCACCTTGTATCGGTGAAAATATTAAATAAAATTTAATACCTGTTTATACAGTTATTTTTTGGCTGCGTATCTACTAGCGTCAAAATGAAAAGTAATAGGTTCCGCGGAAGTATTTAAGTAAGTAGTCAGTCAGTTACTTGCCACACGTGATACACGCTTGGGCGATCATGTCTCGAAAGAGACATGACTGCCTGGGCAGAAGATTATCTCGCAGTAGGTTGCCATTGCTTTCTGCGGTAGACTGGTTGCCGACCAAGGCTATAGAACCCAATCTGTCCTGCTATTTAACTCATAACTGGAAGGAAGAGACGGATTAATACCTTTCCCAAGGATATTTGCGCGTAAGAGAATACAATGGATTCAACTGGAATTCGAACTCGGCTCCCCAGTTTCTGGTTCCGAGCCGATATCCACTGTACCACTTGAGAAAATGTGTCTAATTTTATAGAACAAAATTATTTATTACATTTTTTCTTGGCCGATTTTCTATGTCTCTTTAATATCTAGGTGCAACATTTATGGCAACATTTCCATTGCTAATATTCCAATTTCATTGACAAATTATAGTATGTGAAAAACAAAGTTAGAAATCTAGAGATCATCCAGCAAAACTTTTGACGCATATAGCTAACGTGAATGTATCATCCGGGAGAATGATATATAAGAAAACGTTTGATTTTTTTGTGAGTACAGGTTCTGCTTCAGCAAATAAAATAGATTAACATCTTTTTAGGCAAAGGTTTGTTCAGAATTTTTTGGGAATAGCGACGGCATCTATAATATATAATAATTGAGTTAGTAGTAAGATGTAAACCAGTAATACCTGACACATTATCTGGTCAATGTCGACTTTGCAACGACCGTACAATCACTTACTCGTCATGTATGAGCATGAGTCAGGGTTCTAAAGAACTCATTTAACTCACATCTTCATATGAACCCGACACTTAATATATTCCGTCGTAACTTCTTGGCTGTAAAAGATTATTTGAATTCAGTTGTTATATAGGCAATCAAGAAAACAGGCAGTTTGACAAGAGGAATTACAAGGAGGACTCAAGCGTAATACGAACTCAACCGATTATTCTACTTTTATTGATATGGTAATTACCATTACCACCCTTTTCAAACGTCTACATAGGTACACACATACACATACACAGACACACACACACACAGATTGATACGAGCGCTCTGAGACATTTCATTCAAAAATCATATGAGAAATTTTTTAAGCATAAAATCAAATTAACCTTTATAATGTTGTTGAGTTCAGCGCATACTGTTCCATATGAGGAAATCTGGATGCTTATCTATTTTATTCAAGACAGCCAATGCGTACCTCACCTACGAAGATGGAACGGCCCTTATCTCTCTCTCTCTCTCTCTCTCTCTCTCTCTCCCTCTCTCTTGAGCGCGTATAATGATAATATACACGCTAAAAAGTCTGCCTTCTTCTACTGAACTCCCATAGCCCAGAGGTAGAATCGCCGACTGACGCCAATTCGTTCGGGTAAAGCATTCGGAGTCTAACCGTACTGATGAGCTGTGATACAGCAAAACAGATTTGTATGCGGACGACTATTTACGCTCTCACAACCTGATTGAGCATTCTGGAAGAATGGTAAACTTTGAAAAATAGTAGCTATTCTGGCTTGTACGCATCGCTCATTCAGTAAAATGAATTAGAGCACTCTAGCTATTGTGCGCGTATAATGATAATATACACGCTAAAAAATATGCCTTCTTCTACCGAACGCCCATAGCCCAGAGGTAGAATCACCGACTGACACCAATTCTGTCTGGTTTCAATCCTGGGTTAAAAAGCAATCGGAGTCTAACCGTACTGATGAGCTGTGATACAACGAAACAGATTTGTCTGCGGATATATATATATATATATATATATATATATATATATATAGAGAGAGAGAGAGAGAGAGAGAGAGTGAGAGAAATATAGAGAGAGATATGGGGCTATGAGATAAGTATGAACTGAATTAGATAGATAGATAGATAGATAGATAGATAGATAGATAGATAGATAGATACGAATCCTCTGATTGATACAAAAGATTATGTTATCTGTGATTTATATTTGGAATGTTTATTACACCTATTAATCATAAGCCCGTCAAAATGAAAACATTACAAAAATTCTTAAAATCATATTGTTTTAGTATATGCAACATATTTTCATAAAATTGAAAATAGCCTATCTACCAGTTTCTATTCGAAATTATTAAGAATTATAAAAATATTTAAAACCTTACGGACGTCTTCATAGTTCATGTCGTATATATTCGATGAGATTAGTAAAATTATAAACTTTCAGATGCGTTTTCTTCTATTTAAACGCAAAATATATAATAGTGTTTTTGTGTTACATTTTTTAACCTAAACTTACAATGTTATAAACCAAAAAATGTATATATTTCGCGACCGGTAATTTTCATCCAGTTGAGCCTTTTTTTTCTTTCTGTGCATTAGACTGGTTAATGAACATTATCCAAGCAAATGCACAAAAAGTGTTTCAAAATGGTTCAGCTTGTAAAATATAAAACTAAAACCTAATGATTTCACAGCGACTGGGTTTTTGTAATATTTTTGGAAAAGTTGCCAACTTTGCTTCCAATGTCTTTGAAATGCAGACACTGTCAGGAAATGATCTTCATTCATATTCTTCATTTTATTATTAAGAAATTTCTTTCTTCATTTCCCGAGATTTTACTAAGCAAGCACATCCCAACAATAAACCGGAATCTAACTTTGAAAGTTGAAATTCTTCAAGATATGAAAACGTCACTAATTCCTTTATTTTTAATTGTGTTGAACATTTTCTTTGTTAATCCTCTCTGGGGAAAAAATGTCGCTATATTCTCTGAAATAAAATGATTGTTCTAAGAAAAATGACTTCTCTGCAAAAATTTTAGTAGTTTTCATTAAGTAACTAATTCCTTTTCATTAATTCACTGATTTCAGACCAATCTTTTTTTTCCTTTCTTAAATAAATATAAGTTAAAGTTTCATTTTTAAGTTAGTCACTTTTTTGTTTTTTTTCTAATAAGAAAGGTTTTACACTTTTACCCTGTTCTACATAACCTTCGTTATCATCATTATTTTCTTCTTCTTGTTCATGTTATTTTTCTTCTTGTTTTCTTTGTAGTGCCTATTGTTGTTGTTTTTCATTCTCTTCTTATTCTTTTTTAACTTCTTATCATTTTGTTTCTTCTTCTACTTCATTACTATTATTATTACTGAGTGAGAGAGCGACGCACAAACCAAAAGAGCTTGGTGCATCTTCACATGATCAATTTTGAGGGCAGAGCTCAGGATTCTTCAAATAGCAACAATATTTCAGTAGCGATCGCAGAACCGACGGTAATCCACAACAAGAGAAATGCTATGTGTGGACAATTTCAGTTCTATCAATAATCTCCCTATTTAAACAAATTTAGTTTTTTTTTGTTTTTGTTTTTTTATAATCGTGTTGCCCGAAGCGAGACATTTTACTGCCACTGTTGTGCAGGGGGTTACATGGGAGGAATGTTGAGGAGTGATAGATTGCAGGGGCTGTCAGCAAGAGAGTAGGAGAGGGAAGATAGTACTGATGACAGTGGGGTGGATGTAGAAAAGAATGTGAGAGACGATGTAAGTTAGTTAGACAGGAGATGACTATTGACTTTACATTTAAATTCTTGGAGATTGTAACTGTCAGGAAAGCAAGTATGCAGTAAAGAATTCCACAGGCGGGAAGTGCAAGAAAAGAAGCTGATGGAGTAGAATTTGCGTTTACAATTTATTGGTTTCACAGTAAAGGGGTGGGACCTAGTTGCTAATCTTGTAGCACGAGGAAATTCGTATATAGGAGATACCAGTGAGCTAAGTTAATCGGAGCAGAAGCCGTGAAAGTATTTGTAGAAGTGACACAGGGAAACCACGCTGCGTCGGTGAGAGAGCGACTGTATCGTAGCTGCCAAGTTAGGATCGACACATTACAAATTCTCCGTTTGATTCGGTCAAGAACACCTAAGTGGATGGCAGAAGTACCCAACCAGATATGGCAGCAATACTCATTGCACGGGCGGATGATAGACTTGTATATGTGCAGGATTGTTTCGGACGGGAAAAACTTCCTTGCCCAACACAGAGAAAGGACTTTCTTAGCAGCGGGTTTAGCTATGTATTCTATATAGTTATTCCACTTGAGGTCTTGTATGAGAGTTAACCCAAGGAGGCGCAGTGTTTCACTTTCAGGGAGAGAAGCCTGATCTATGTTAATGGGCGGGAGAAATGATTGTCTGTGGTGGTTATTAGATAGCAGTTTCGTTTTGGAAGCATTAAAATTTACAAGCCATTTCTTGCCCCAGTCCACCACGGATTGGAGGTCTTTTTCAAGCTCGGCGGCGAGGTTTGCTTTTTCAGCCTCGGTAGATTTTTCATCGAGACGAAAGTAAACCGTAGTGTCGTAAACATATATGCTCCCTTGGGATCTTATTACATCAGAGAGATCGGAAATATAGATAAGGAAAAGAGTAGGACCTAGAATAGAGCCTTGAGGGACACCCGCATTCATAGGAGGCTTGTCCACTCAATAACACCCTCATTGTACGGTTTGAAAGGAAGGACTGGATTAGGTCAAACAATTATCTAGTTATTCCATAGCCCTGAAGCTTGCATAGGAGGCCAGCATGCCAGATTCTATCAAACGATTTGGAGATGTCAAGTGCCACAGTTCGGGCTTTGCAGTTTTTGTCGAGGGCCTTTTGTTTATACTCAGTGATAGTCGTGACCATATCAGCAGTAGACCTGGTGAAGCGGAAGCCATACTATTTGTCAGAGAAGAGTCCATGGGCTGTGAGATATTGTACCACCTCGGCGTTGATGATGGCTTCGAACACTTTGGCAAAGATCATCATTCGGATTTTGAAACATTTCCAATCCACCAGTTAAATTAGACTCAGACTTACTCATATTAAGAATTGCATCGGTCAATGACCTGGTAATTTTCAAATGTCTTCCTAAACAACGGAACCATTTCACGTAGCTCTGTTAACAACCAGTGCGGCCATCGATTTCTTGTTTAGAATGACTAGTTCTATTGCCTTTAAAGAGATTTTAATGTTAGCATTTATTGTATCATCTCAGAGATTCTTACTCCGTTATTTAAATCAAAATGAGCACGAGTATATATCCCTGCTGCAAGCGTCACTTCTCAGAAGGTATTTCTCAAAAGACTTAGAAAAATCCGAAAACACTTTCAAGTTATTCAGCAAGACTATAGCTTTTGCAACATATCGTAAATATTACTGCTTGTATTTACCGACGTGGCCTCCGATCTCATTTCAGACAAAATATTGAACTTTTTTATAAGTCATGTTCACGATCAACATTCATCCTACCTAATCATCCGAGGTTCTGAATTGACACAGTGTATTATTATTAATTTGATATCGTTTAATGTGAACAAAACTTATACTGGGATCATCACATTCACTTCCTTTTCAATCAGAGGTTCTTGAAAAACAGAAATATTACTGTGATCGCTAATATTCTTTTTCTTCTATGTGCCCTGTTCCTTCAGCACGTAGGCGATCATGGATTTCCACGTCTCCCTATCATTGGTGACTCTTAGCAAGCCTTCTTCTGTTACAACAAGCAACCCTCGTTCCGTGATCTATCTGCTCAAGCCCTTCAAATATGTTATCCTCTGCTTTCTCCTGTTTCCTTTTCCCTCTATCAGGCCTGTTAATATCAGGTTCTCCAAAGTCTTCTTTCCCCATTGTATGTCCCAGGAACTTCAGCTGTCTCTTCCTGTATTAATTTCCTTTTCGTTTCCATCATTTACAAAACCTCATCATTGCTCACATGCTCGATCCATGATATTCGCAGCATCCTTCTGTAGAACAACATTTCAGTTGCTTCAAGTTTTTCCTTCATCTTTGATGTAATTGTCCAACATTCACTGCCATATTGAAGAACTGACAACACATAGAATTCAGTAAACTCTTCTTTGTTTCTAGCGAAATTGTCCTGTTTCTTAATACGCTTCTCAGCACATGGAATGCATCCTTGTGTTTTTGAATCTCAGGAATATAACTGTATAGAAACTGTTCTGACCACAAAATGGGGGGTCAGCTTATGTATCGATTGTAATATGGAAATGATCCCCCACTTTATATCCAGATTGCTTCTGTAGAACCACATTTCAGTTGTTTCAAGTTTTTCCTTCATCTTTGATGATATTGTCCAGCATTCACTGCCATATTGAAGAACTGACAACACAAAGCAATTCAGTACACTCTTCTTTGTTGTTAGCGAAATTGTCATGGAATGCTTCTTCCGTCATGCCAATTCGCCTTCGGATCTCTGTGTCACACATTCAGTCTGCTGTTATAACACTTCCCAGGTATTCAATTTTTTTTACCTGCTAGTATCCCCGATTGGCGTGAATAACATATTCCGTAAAATAAAACGTATAATAAAAATGCTTTTTTAAATGATATGTGAATAATGTTAAATTGTCATAGAGTAGTCGACCAGTATAACCGTAGATCTTTTATGTTTAAATCAAAGTGAATACTAATTTAATAAGTTGATGATATATTTAATAATACATATATTTAATAATAAGAGATTGAATATAATGACAATATTAATCTGAAGACTAAAATCTTTCTAAAAAAGCATGAAATATGCAGCAAATGTACGATAATCAAATTAAAAAGATATACTTTCTATAAACATTGCAATGATAGTTATTCTGATGAGCTTTCTTCTAAGACTTTATGAATTTAAGCGCAGTTTGAGATTCGCGGCAATATTTCATATTTTAGATATTAAATATCTGAATAAAACCGTAAGCTCTGAGAGTTTTTTCTTTCACACTTATTGCTTTTTATACTCGCTTCTTACTTTTTAATTTCCAGTTAAAATTGATCTCCACACTTAAATGCAATGTTACTCTAAATATGAATGTTAATCGTTAAATGTTAATCGTCATCTTCTTTCTTCTTAAATTCTGTCCATTTTTTGTTTTCTCTCCTTAATAAAGTGATTTTTCTTCATATTCTTTCACATGTATTAGTAGCTTCATTGAATTGCTTGGTTTGAAATGTTTGAAAATAAAACATATACATTATAATTAGATGTTCAGCCAAAAACTAAACAGGTATCAACAATAAGGGCATTTCTGCCTCTTTGGATATTGGTAAATGAATATACTGTTTTATTATAAATTGAAGTATGTCTAATAAAAGAGTCTTTCCTCTATTACTGTACTAACAGTATAGCCCGACGTTGCTCGAGTGTAATGAAAGCTTTAAAGCTAATCCATGGTCCATGGTCCAGACTCTTTGGACGTTAGCACGAAAGACTAAAAAGCAATAGCTGTTTCCAGTTAAAGCAAAACCGTAGACTGAGAGAAAAATGAATGGATGTAAGTAAAATTTTTATTTCCTGGTATCGATATCAAATAATTTTTTTCGTCGTAAACTGAATTTTGAAGGCTAAATAAGTAGTCTGAGTAAATAGTATCATAGCTGAGACTAAGAACTACAACTATACCTACTTAGAGCCAAACCCGTAGTAAAATCTAAAATAAAAGGGCTGAAGAAAGTACAGACATACAGGCAGAAAAAGAGAAAAACACACACACACACACACAAACATTTTGCCCTATATATATATATATATATATATATATATTATCGATTTTCTGCACTATTGTCAGAACTGTAACCTTGAAACTTCTGAATATCGTTTCTTACGTCTTTGTCTATGAGTGAATAATTTTTTTTTGCTTATCGATTTTCTATATTTATTGGGAGTACCTCGACACAAAACCTAGCTAAGAACACTCGCAGACGCTTATAGTACAACTGTGTAAATTTTCAAAAAATGATTCAGCCGTTTCGGAGTCTATAGGTAACGGACACACACACATATACACACATACACGCATACAAAGTTCCATTTATAAGTATGTTTAGATAAAGTTTTCTAAGGTTTCTTGTCGAAATTTCTGGTGGAACATATTCATTGGTATATAAGATCAATGGCGTGGGATTTGATATTTTAGCATTTTTAATATCAACCTTTGTGATTGTATATTTTACGGTGTACTCCAGAACCATCTTTAATATTGTGTTGGAATATATATATATATATATATATATATATATATATATATATATATATATATATAAATAAACATTTGTCCGAATTTAAGTAATCTGATATTAGAAGTCCAACTTACGCAAAGTATTGCTAAGGTGACTATCATTTGATTCGAAGATTCACAATCAGATCCATGACAAAAATTTCTAAGACGAAAGATACTGCGTCTTCATGACATGTCACTTGCTTTCACTTGACATGTAAATCTCCTTGACATGATTTCGACCTAAATTACCGAATAAAGGAAATGCAAATACAAACAAAATTATTGACAATTCTAATAGAATACTGTTACAATGCAACAACTGCATTGACGTTATAATCGGAAAAAAAACTTTTTCAAGGTGCTGCTATTTTATTTTTCTATCGAGTAGAAATATTTATTAATTTTCCACAATTTTGGAAAGTATACTATATTTCTTATCTTCGAAATGAATATATAAATTTAGTAAGTGGTTCAAAATTGTTTAAATCAAAAGAAGTGAGACAAAATATTGACAATAAATTTAATTAAGGTGGGCTTATTATTATCTCGGCTATGTTGGATGAATTGTTGCTTAATTAGACCAGAAACCCAATACAAATCGTCTAACGAAATGAAAAATGGATAATAAAATTTTTAGCTTTACCTAAAGAATAAAGAAAGTTTAATCTTGCAACAGATGTTATCTTGATGTTTACATTCTTTTATGAATAGGTTGAAATTCGACTGCTAAAACTTTATTGTCACTTTCAAGAATACACTTTTTCTACTCTCACGGAAATTGCAGTTAAATATTTTTCCTTAAATATGAGTTTCATTTCGTCTGCAATCATTAGAAAGTTAAAAATAGTCTTCCGTGAAATCAAGTTTAACGCCTAAGGGGAGCAAGGCGACATTAATATGATATGTTTTGTTCTTATTTTTCATACACAAACGACAAGCATATGCTAATATATATATATATATATATATATATATATATATTATCTGTAAATTCATATTACATTTAGGGGGAATAGTTATTTCAACAGTTCGTGACGTGCATTGTCAACGCCAGTTAACCATAGAATTGAGAAAAGATTCTTACACCGGAAGCAAAGGTTAGTAAAAGGAGGGGCGAGGAATGTTGGTTTTGGACAGGGTCAAGCATTAGAAAATAGTAGCAGCCATCTTCCTTTAGTAGTGGAAGGCAGGTGATTTGTCCATTCGGTTAGAAGTAGAATATAGGAAAAAGTTTCGGATTCACCACATGTAAACTTTAACAAAGTTTCTGTTATAATTGTATTTTTTTTTTAAAAATTACAATTTAGATAATATAAAACTTTGGCGCTAGAGACATTTAAAAACATTTTTGCTATAATTAATAGTATTTAGTTTTGTTTGCAATTTTTATATAGAGATCTTTAAGAATATAAAATTGTGTTCATTATTTTTATGCCGGAAGATACTTGTATTGTCGATTAAAATATATGTAAACCGTCATTCTGATTAAGAATATCCCTACGAATAAAGATTAGAATTTAAATGTAGTAGATCCGAAGCATTCTGGAAGGCAACATCCGTTATCACAATTCGGTGCTAACTCTCCATGGTATTTTCAAACTAATAAAATATGACTGTGAAGAAGTAAAGGGTAAAATGTGATATTTACATTAGATATAAATATGAAGTTTGAATAAAATCTGAAAAGCTCTCCCCAGAAATATTCGTACAAATTGAAATACTCCCTTCAACATTATATAAAAAAAATATGAAAATAAATGTAATTCCTAGTTTAGTACGACGGAGCGAAAGACATTATTATTAGTGGTATTGTTAATTTTGTAGTTTATTGCAAATCGCGATATGAGTTCTGCTTAGAAAAAAATTAATCTTTAGACTAAACTATCGCCCTATTCACACTCCACCCACGTCTATTGAACAGGTGAAGAGGCTCATCCCTTGTTCCCTGTTTAGGATGCGGTTTCCGGTTTTCTCTTCTCACTTTTTTTTTCAATTGGAGTATATAGACTAAACTATCGCCCGGTTCACACTCCACCCATGTCTATTGAACAGGTGAAGAGGCTCATCCCTTGTTTCTTGTTTAGGATGTGGTTTCCGGCTTTCTCTTTTCCAATCTTTTCACTCTTTGTTTTTTTTTAATTTTTTTTTCAATTGGAGTAGATAGACTAAACTATCGCCGGGTTCACACTCCACCCACGTCTATTGAACAGGTGAAGAGGCTCATCCCTTGTTTACTGTGTAGGATGAGGTTTCCGGATTTCTCTTTTCCAATCTTTTCACTCTTTTTTTTTTTTAGTTTTTTTTTCAATTGGAGTAGATAGACTAAACTATTGCCCGGTTCACACTCCACCCACGTTTATTGAACAGGTGAAGAGGCTCATCCCTTGTTCCCTGTTTAGGATGCGGTTTCCGGTTTTCTCTTTTCCAATCTTTTCACACCTATGTAGCCCCCTGCACATCAGTGGCGTTACCGCCTTGCTCGAGGTGATATGATTTTAAAAAATGTCCTTGTAAAATCCGCAAAATAGAAAAACTTGCAGAAAACTAGGAAGAAGAGAAAATCTATAGTGAAAAATAAAGGTAGTCAAAACTCGGCTGTCAGAAGTTTTGATGGGGTTAGTGTAAAATCGGATCGTTAGTTCACACATTTGCTGGGAAAAGATTTGAAAATTTGAAAACCTAAAATGATGTCATTAAGAAGAAAAGGATGAAGCGAAATTACGTCAGAAAAGGTTCCGTTATTTCATTGGTTAAACAAAGGGAATAATATAATTCCACCTTGAGATGTGTAGGTAGAAATAATCTCATTGGTCACAGTTTTGATTTGCATAGATACTCAGTGTCAGTCATTCAGCCCCCAGGAGAATTGGGGACAAGTATAAAAATCGGGATGCTGAGTAGAAAAATGAGTTAAAAACAAATAATGCGCATCCGATAGAGTCCTAGTTAAAGATGTATAGACATAGAAATAGCCAAATTAAGCAAGAGCTGCCGAGCGAACGAGGCCAGGCGAATTTATTACTGCTATCACCAAAACACCCCACTTCGGCTGTTTCCGTGAAGCTTCGGGAAAGAACTGTGAAAGACTTTTATATTTGTAAAATTGAAAGCTCGGATTTTTCTAAACGAAAACTTCGCTTCGTTGTGAACATTGATTTCGACGATTTTATATTCTATTTTTTTTAATGTTATATAGAAAGACTCTTTCCGAAACTTATTCAGGCATTATCGAAATTATTTATTTATTTATTTTTTTTTTTAGTGCCGTATTTTTTGTTTTTTTTTGTTTTGTTAACCAAATGTACGCGCGCGACCAACCTGGTTCCAAGTGAATTAGACTCAGCAAGCAAGATTTCGGCGTGACTTCCTTTGATCAAAATTCACAGCCTGGGCAGGAGGGGTTCCGTTTTAATAGACGTCTCGAAGACCAGCTAATGTGTCGGGGCCATCATCCAGACTAGCGACCCAAGGGCGACGTCACATATTTCGATATGAATAGTAGAGAATAATGGGTTATAACGTTTCAGAATAGATAGAATGTACAGATGTTATTTTTTCTCATTTTTATGTTTTATTTATAAGTGACTTTTGTTTATGCTTTTATTTCTTCGAAAACAGTATTATAAAAAAAATCCTTAAGATTTGCTACTTTTGCAGTTACCTGAAATATTCAACATCATTCGACCTCAAAATATTCTCTCCAAGACAGTAAAAATGCAGTAAGCAATAAGCAAAATAGTTATTTTAGGAAGAAATGTTAAACAATTTTTAGACGTTAACAAAATCAAATAAATATTGATTCACGTGTAAAGAATAGAAGAGCGAAAGTATTCAGAAATGCCGTTAGGTGTAAAGAAGAATAAATTTGAATAGAATATGGGGTAAGCAGCTGTGTGTAGAAATGTTTAATCCATCTTATTTAAGAAAATAAATAACTTGTTCTGATATAAATACTTTTTTCTCAAATGAAATTTTGTTTTTGAATTTAAAACAGAATTCGTAATTTTATGAACACATTCAAATTTATCTAGTATATGCACATTAGCAAATTCGAATGCACACATCTCCACCTACTAAAAATCATATATCGTATAAAATGACAACCGTATATATTGGTGTATATATCACACCAGTAAATATGTTGCACTCTTAGTTTGAGTTTGTCAAAGTGGGTATTTGCCATTGCCTCGCAGACAGGTTGCACTATAATCTGGCACATTAGACGGCCTTTTTTAATCTAAATATTACTAGCATTTCTTAAATATTTAAAAATATTTACCTTTATTTTCAAACATGTTTCCCATATATAAAAAAAGAACATAGTTTGTTAATCTAGGTATAATTATTAAAAGTTATCAGTCATAAAATCACTTGAAAATAATAATCTTTCTTCATAACGAGAATAAATCGTTAATATGAGCAGTGAAAATCTAGCGTCTTTTTTGGTGTGCGAGGCGGTACTTTTGGAAGAGGCGATACAGTAAAATCGTAATGTCGGAAAAAATTAATATTTTCTCTTACCTTCTCGAACCATCGCCCTGGACCTCTCTAAAGCGTTCGACAGAGTATGGCATGCCGGCCTTCTAGGGAAACTGCGAAGCTACGGCATAACTGGACTTTTGTTGGACCTAATCCAGTCATTTCTCTCTAACAGCACTCGGAAGGTGGTATTAAACGGACATGCCTCTCAGAACTATCCTACAAATGCGGGTGTCCCCCAAGGCTCTATCCTAGGTCCTACGCTCTTTCTAATCTACATCAATAACCTCCCCGATGTCATAAGATCCCAAGTAGGTATGTACGCCGATGACACCAGTTTACTCTCGCCTCGATCAAAAATCTGGTGATGGTGACAAAGCGAACCCCGCTGCCGAGCTTGAAAAGGACCTCAAATCCGTGATGGATTAGGTTAAGAAATGGCTTGTAAAATTCAATTCCTCCAAAACGAAGCTGCTGTTAATTAACCACCACAGACAACCGCACCTCCCCACCATGAGCATGGAACAGGCCTGCCTCCTAGAGAGCAAAACACTACGCCTGCTCGGCCTGACACACTCAGCGGACCTCAAGTGGAATGACTACGTCGAATCCATTGCTAAATCCGCTTCTATGAAAGTCGGCTCTACGTGCAGGGCCCGGAAATTCTTTCCGCCTGAATCTATACTGCACATACATAAATCCACCGTCCGCCCGTGTATTGAATACTGCTGCCACATCTGGTCGGGTGCCCCTGCTATCCTCCTCGGGCTTCTTGACAAGAGAATCTGTACTGTGATCGATACTGATTTAGCTGACCGCCTGCAATCACTCTCTCACAGGCGTGATGTTGCTTCCCTCTGCCTCTTCTATAAGTACTTTCACGGATTCTGTTCAGATGAACTTAAATCACTGGTGCCCCCTAGGTGTGAATTTGCACGAGTTACTAGTTTGGCAAATAGGTCCCACCCCTTTACAGTGAAACTGACGAAATGTAACCGCAATTTCTACTCCAACAGCTTCTTTTCTCGCACTTCCCGCCTGTGGAATTCCCTTCCGCATGATTGCTTCACCGACGGCT
Source organism: Ascarosepion bandense (assembly GCA_037127315.1). Lineage (NCBI taxonomy): Eukaryota > Metazoa > Mollusca > Cephalopoda > Sepiida > Sepiidae > Ascarosepion > Ascarosepion bandense. Next base: position 3,513,207 of record JBBBDQ010001981.1, on the reverse strand, counting down.
ACAACCTCTAGGAGTTTAAATGTGAGGTCTATAGACACATCCTAACACACTAACTCGCAACCATTCCCTCCAACATTCTTCCTACGTACCTCCTAACTCGCTCTGACATTTCCTATACCCAATCGCTCTATGTAACCCCATGCGCTATAGTGGCAGTGGACTGCCTTGCTTGGGGTGATATGATTAAAAAAAAGTCTACATCACATGCTCTATGATATCGAGAGTGTAAGTCGTAACCCTGATTTTTAATCTGATTTTTTGGGAAAAAACCTGCAACTTATCCTCGAGAAATCACGGTACAAGAAATATCAGATCCGAAGAAAATATGAAAAATGAACGATATTATATATTATTTTATTCTGTCGACAACATATCGGGCAATAACAAAAACAGCAGAACAACTGGAAAAATAAAGAAAAAATCGTTGCCACGTCAAACATTCCAGGGTGTTTCATCTAAACTTTTAGGAAGATTTGACAGTTAAGAAAAAGAATTCCATGTGAATTGAATAAATAACAGAGAAAATCAATGATTTTGTACATAGGAAAATGTAAAAATAAATGTGTAATACAGTGAATTGTTACAGGAAAATGGAATATATATATATATATATATATATATATATATATATATATATTTGATTTCTAATATTCAGGGAATACTTTGTTTTGGTTCTAATTAACATCATCAAGGAAGGTGCTGGATTTTTTTATTCTTATTATTTTCCCAAGTATTTTAAATCTAATTCGTGATCTTCCTCAGGGGTGAATGGCTAAAACAAAAATTTTACGTAGTTGCTAGCCGTGAATTTTTCTGTGCTTGGCACATGAAGCATGTTCATTAATACAAAAAATACTATTTTATAAGCGAGATGACCTTATTTTGGTTTGTAAAAATAATTTTCAAGAATTTACAGATTATGTCTTTTAACACATTCTGTTTTAGTTGGTTTTTTTTTTCAAAATTACAATTTACATATTATAAATCCTTTGCGCTAGAGACATGTTAAAACATTGTTGCTATACTAATAATCAATTTTATTTAGTGTTGTTTGAATTTTTTATATAGAAATCTTCTAGAATTAAAAAAAAATGTTTATTATTTTCGTGGCGGAATATATTTGTATAGTCATTTTAAAAAAATTGACTTCTTTGTCTGAGTGAAGCAAAGTTAATCTTGTTTATGAGTTTCTATTAATCAGTAACGTAACTTTTCAAAAGACATGAAAATTCCTAAATGATATTTGTTTGCTGTAGTTTAGATCTTGCAGACAAATTGTTGTTTTTGGCGATTAGAGTAGAAGTTTTATATTTTGTGTACCTTCTTTGCTGAAGTCAACGCGAGTTGCGTATTTTCGGATATTTCGAAGTGAAAACTCATCATGTTTATAATTGCTTTGCACTTAGTTTTAATAGAAAATAATAATGTTATTGTTTTTTCAGTGTATTTTTGTTTATTGTTGATCATGTTTTTAAGTAAAGACTAACATGGTTGTCAATGTTCTCAAGGATATGTTTGAAGTCATGGAGTTCTTTGAAGAAAGCGGGCGAAAAGATGAATTTCGTACACTCTCGTACAAATTTTTAATAACACAAATTTTATCACTAAGAATAGATTGGCTAAAAAATTAAGGTGGCAAAATATTTTCTCAGAGATTGCACAGGTGAACTTCTCGATGAAAATCCCGTTCAGTCTCACCACTTGAAAATTTATCCATGAGTTGCACACATTATATCGACTAGTAGCTATTCCTTTCTCGTGAAATCTCCTTAACTTCGACATCGATCTATGTCCTCTATTAGCGTGTATAAAACTTGACATAATAAATAAGCAAAGTAATTTACCTAGACAAGTCAACGCAATTGTAATGAGTATGTTCCTAAAGGTAAACGCGTATCGGAACGATTATATTCATCAACGATAGTCAATAAATATTTGTTTCTTCGTTGAATTGAAGGAAACGGTCCTTGAAATCTATATTCAATATTTCAAAGAGATGAGTGATTTTGATTACTTTGAATCATTCTCTCACACATCTTGGCTATTCTACGGCACACACATTACATTTTTCTGTCACTCACTTTACTGCGTTTGTACCACAATATTTTACATGCACAGTGATAAATATTTCTTCTGCGTATGCCTCTCTTGAGGAGGACAAAACTCAAGGCATGATAATCTGAATCAATCTTGATACTTCAGCATTATATAGATTGTTAAGAAAATCTTTAATGTGGATGTTTATGACAGAAGCGAAATGGACTCTAGTTAACGTATCAGAGGCATGCGCCGTTGATGCCCTGTCGATAACTGATATAAGTTGAACGTTCAGTTTACCAGCGATTACTTTTGTCGTTTTTAATCTTCGAAGCTTTATGTTTATTTGAATTGAAGGATAGCGTTTTTTGGTCAGTGACAAGAATAAAATATTTACATTTTAGGTAATGACTCTATTCCGCTTCGAAGATCTTGTTAACTTCTTTCTCTATGGGTAGTGGTTTCATTCAAAAGGGTTTAGAGTTCTGAACGATAAAGCAACAAGCCTGCCTCCTTGATGTAGCGTCGAAGCTGAGCTCACGTAGCTAGCCTCAATTTCAATTTCAAGGTTTTTCTCGCTACAGCTATTTTTATCTCATTTTTTAATTTTCAAATTAATATATTTTAGCAGATAACGGGAATATAGTGTTGTTATTTAGAGCGTGAATTTTTAGCCAATATTTTGAATCCACCGACTATATTAAACGAATATTTGGATGATACTTGTCTGAGCTTTTCGTTTGTCTGAAAGAGGCATTTCTTTGAGAGGTGGAAGCCTTTATGTGTCTGCTCTAATGGTCCGTTTAATTACATTATATCCCAGAAATTTAAATTCTGTTTTCGTCAATATGTGAACTCATTTTTTTCATTTAACGTGAGATAGTAATTTTCAATCAGTTCTTCCAACCTTGCTAAGTAAGGATTATGTTCTTTTTCATTAATACCGCAAATCGTCACCTTATGTATATACATACATATTCTCGGTAGATCATCTTTTCTATTATATAATGCCAAAATTCTTTCAAATTCATCCACTCTATTTACGATCTCAAAGAGTATCCTTTTGAAATTATACAATTTACTAGAGGCTTCAAATGCTGTGTAAGGCGGGTCTTTTTTACGTAGAGGAACTTGATGATACTATATTTCAAATCTAGTTTAGCTACAGACTATACATTGCTATTTCTGAAACCTTCGATGTAACCTTATGCAGAGCATAGGCATCTTTTGAGGTAAAAAGACTTATTGTTTGTGAATGATCTATGACCAACCTTTTCGTTTCTCGCCCTTAAACACAACTTTCGCTCTCATCGGAGATCTACAAAATGGAGAGATGAACACCAACGTGTTATTAGATCCATGAACAATAATCCTGTTGTAGTTATCTCCAGACCGGATAAGGTTGCTGGGATGATTTTTATGGCCCATGCGGAGTATAAAAATAAGATGTTAATTTTGGAAGAATCATCTAAATTTGCAAAGCTAGCTCTGTTGATACGTGTGATGCTACCACCTTAAGCGAAATAAAATTTCAGAAACAACTCTTCAGGTGGGTAAAATGTGGTTTTCTCATGAAATTTCAGATGAAATTCAACCGCATGGGTCAATTCGACCACGTCTATACAGTCTACCAAAAATCCACAAGAATGGGGTATCTTTAAGACTCATTATACTTATGATAGGCTGGTACAAACATAAGTTCACTATTTTTGTAGTGGTAGAAACTATGTTGAAACACTTAAGTGCATTTTGTAGAATTCGTTTTCCTTTGCTGTGTGTATCCGTAATTGTTTTTCTTCTGGCAAATTCATGTGTCCATTTGATGCGTGTTCTCTGTTTATTTCTGTCTCTACTTTGGAGACATTTAAATTTTGCTCTGACTTACTTTGTCGCGGTACTTTTTCTCCCCCAAGTCTACCTGAAACGGTATTTTTTGAATTGACGAAATTTTCCAAGTCGTCTGCTGAAATTAGTTTTGATAATATGTATCAAAAGATTGCTGGAGTTGCTATGGGCTGTTTTTTTGTCCAGCACTGGCTATTGTTCTTGTGGGTTTTCATGAAGAGAGAATATGTTGTAGCACACTTCGGTCTCAACTGTATTCTTGATATGTGACCCATACATTTTACTTATATAATTGCGAAGTTGGAGATGATCAGTTTAACTCTGTCCTTAATAGTCGTCATCCTGCCCTGAGGTTCACGGTTGAGAAAGAATCCAATTCTTTGAATGCCTTGGAACATCAGACACTAACAATATTTCTTAACTTAGTATAAAGGAAACCTACATTTGTGTGGTTATACACGCGAGGGTTTCATTTGGTCCAAGAAAATGAAGGATAAGCATTATCAAAATCTTAATTAATAGGGCGTTAATGATATGCTCGATAGTTTTTATGAAGGATGAAATTGATTTTGCGGCAGAGACCTTATCTGGTGTCGAGTATCCTTCCAATAATGTTCATTCTGTTATCTGGGAAAAAATTACTGATTTCAGAGGAGTCAAACCGATTATAGTTATTTAAAAATTCCTGATTTAACTCAGATTTCTCTGGATTGAAGTTGACTGTGAAGGTTTGACTTAGGTGATTTTATCAAGAGGTGGTTATTTTTCAGCTTTGGTTCGTGTAGTGTATAATGTCCAGCATATATTTTCTTCTAGTTACAAGGATGTCCTTCCCCCTCTTCAAGTGAAGGAAGCCACATACTTAGAGATAACTACTCAGTGTCTAGATATGAGGATAAAGTAGCACGTACCAAGCATGATGAAGAATCATACCTTGCCTTCTAATGAACCGGTCCCAAATACTTATGGTTCCTCAATATGTGAACATCTTAGCACACTTTCTGTTATTTATAACATAAAGTGTGCTGCTGAGTTCAGTTTAGACCAGTTCAGATTGATTGTACTGACCTGTTCAGAGCGTTCTCAGATTTCTTTTCTCTTTGAACGTTGTTCGAGGTTATTATTGTGTAAAAGAAATTGTTTTGAGTTTTATAGATGTGTTTCTTAATATTTACGTTTTATTTTCTTGTTTTTATCATATTTAATATTCTTTATCTTTTCTCTCGATTCCGTTTTCTATTTTTTCTAATTTTATTTTGTGGCACCTTCGCTAGAGCTTGCTCATTGATTGTGACGCTTGTTCTCGTCGACGGTCTCGACAGCACCAGTTGTGACACTGCCACCCGGTTGGCAGTTTAGTTCGGTCGCTGTTGCTGATTGTGATGATCTCGTCCAATGATGTCGTCACAAAAGCTGATTTTCAGGACGTATATTGCAACAACGGGCCACTGCCCACGTTTTGAATTGATCTCAGAAAGCAACGCTGTTCAATTTTAGTAGGCGTCTTTCCACCATAATCAGACAGAACATAGTAATAAAATAAAAGGATAAGGTTGAACACACCTGGAGAGTTACGAAGAATGTCTTTATATATATATATATATATATATATATATATATATATATATATATACACATAAAAAATCATTAGTCCCAGGAGCAGATAATACAGTTGTCAGAGTAATAATACTGTCGTCGAAATGCCAGTTTACAAAGGAGAGAGAGAGAGAGAGAGAGAGAGAGAGAGAGAGAGAGAGAGAGAGAGAGAGAGAGAGAGCTCGTTTTCAAAATCTCAGAGCTTCCAATCTTCAAAATAAGAATGTATTTTCTAAGTTTCTTTAAAGTAATGTAATATAACAATCTGGCCCCACCCGAGGAAGGCTGATGCAAGCGGGGGTGTTTCCGGTCGTTGAAAGGAACGGATGTTTGTTTGACCTTATTTCCGGCAGTAGCGGAAATGGCTACAGAGGCAAACAGAACAGGTGTCTCTGAGAATTACGTGGGCGTGCGTGGGCGAGGCAAAACCGGAAGAAAAAGTCCCGGTTTTGGAGATTATAAAAAGACCTCGGCGCACGGATTCACCAGTAGTAGTAGACAGAGTAGAGTAGCAGTAGAGAGGAGCGACAGAGATCGGCCGGTGAAGAGAGACACAACAGATACGACGACACTCCCGTCAACCCTTAGAAGCGCGCTCTCTCACTCTCTGTTCCCTAGGCTACACGGTTCATCGTCATTAATAAAAATATAACTTATATTTTTATATATATGCGTGTTTGTTGTTTATTGATATACAACAGTAACAAAACCCTTCAATTCTCGTTAAGGTTTTTTCACGTATTCTCTAAAATTGGAGATGCCCGTTTTCTAGTTGATGTTAAAAAAAATAACAAAGTTCTTTCGGGTTCCTATCGGAAGTTGACGGGTTTTGTCGAATCAGAAGCGTGTAATGGCGGCGCGGGACGGCGTCGGTGTGGGGTATGGTTTCCTTGCCGTCTGGAAGCTCGCTCCCGGCTCAACTCAACTGAAAAACTAAAAAAAAATTTTTCTTTCTGAGACCGGATTTTTATAATCATCCACAATCCTCTCGGGGGATTTGGCCGACTCAAAGCTTTCGACCGATGAGATTGTTTTCCACCCACTCGATTTGCGAGAGGGCCGTGTCTCGATGAATCGAATATTAACTGCTCACTTCCTTTCGATTGCATCATATTTAGATGTTCCAATTCCCACAAATTTCTGTTCTCAAAGAACATCTGTAGAGAGACTTTAACCCCGCCTGACCTCATCAAACAAATCCTGACATTTTGTTTTAGTTACTTATAAAATTTTAGCTTGCTCAAAATACCCTGCTTCGAACACGACAGAAGAATAATTTCTACCGTTCATTCAAAATAGTTAATTTTTCTATTCCCCGGATTTTACAAGAATATGATAGGTAAATTTTTTAATCCCCGGATTCTGCAAGTATTTGATAGTATTAAAATATTTTTTTACATAAACTCACATCGCGAATTACAATAAAGCATAACTAATAATACCGCTAATATTAATTTCTCTATCTCCGCGGTATTAAACCAAACAAAAGAAAGTATACCCACGGGAGACAGTTTCACAATTTCAGTATCTGCTCGGCTTCGCACGCTATATTTGTTTTGTTTAAGACTTATGAGACTAGTGCGTTTTATTTTATTTTTATAAATTACAGTTTCATATTCAGCGACCAATAACTGGATTTATTTAATATTTTCTAAAATTTCAGGCAATTGTTTCTATTTTGTCTTATTTTTATAACATTTGTTTCATATTTAATTTATTTTTTGTGTTTTTATTTTTTATTTTTTTAATTTCTACCGTTTTAGGATAATACTTTCCTTTATTGAAATTCTTTTATTGTAACTTTTATCTAAAGCTTATTTGTCTTTAACATTTCATGAGTTTACTTTTGCCAATTCTTCGTTGATTTAGTTTTTTTTATTGCAACATTTACTTAAAGTTTATTTTTCTATTAGACTTTTACGAGGTAAATTTTTGACGTTTAAGGCTATTTTTCTTTAACTTGTTAATAATATATTCTCGTAATGTTTTTACGTGGTTTCCTGTTTTTTGTTTTATGATAACTTTTTATTTCTTTTGTACGTTTTATTTGAAGGTAATTTTCTTTATAACATTTTATGATATTATTTTTATGCTGTTTTATGCGAATTCGATTTATTTAAATTCATTTCACTTTGTATTTTTTCATTCCTAAAATTTCACGATGTTAATTTTGCAGTTTTAGGCTAATTCTACTTTTTATTTTTTTAAATTTCTTTTTTTTATCTTAGATTTAATTCCTGAATGTGTTTATATATTAGTTTCCCCCACACTTATCCTCTGTTTTAGTCTTATTTTAGAATTAAAGGATAAATAATTACTTAGAAGGTGTGATTTATTCAAAACGTACAACAAAAATTCGGCTTTGTAAAAGACTCTACCAATAAGGAAGATGTTACAAATCAAGCCAACAGAGTCATAAGCTAAAACATGTAGTCGAAAATGTGAAGGAGGCTAACAATAGCCAAAAATTAGAAGACGAAACAAAGAAAAGAAAAAGGATGCGGCGAGTCACACTATTGCATCATCAATATGGCAGAGTTCTTGGAGCATGATAAAAGTTAGGCTTCATAAAAGATACATTGGTGAAAACACTGCAGTCCTTGGGGATGATACCCCTTAGAATAGTCAAGAGAGTAGGCCTCTTCATATGGGACATTCTGCTGTCAACACCTGAAGACTGTAGGAAAATTTTCTGATGGTTCTTGTAAGAAGAGAAGTGATATTAAATCCTGAATACAGCGACAGTTGTAAGACCTGTAGAAGTATTCGAGGTCCCTCCCCAGGTGCTCGGGGAGGATACCGCTGCATACTGTAAGTGTGTGCAAATGCTGGATGGTTCCTGAAATAATCTGACCAGGAAATAATCTTTCGAAATAATCAGAGACCGTGAAGCCATCTTCACTATCCCCAACTAGGTAGATGTAGGGGCCCTAAAATTGCCCATAATAGTTTACGGGCGAAAACCAAAATATTTGATTTGTAGAGGGACTGGTCACTTCTCCTCTTCCTGCTGCCCAGAGAAACATGCCTCTGGACGTTAGGCCTCAATTGTCTTCCAGTCTACAACTCTAGCCGCGTCTGTAACTTTCGCTTCGTCTGTAGTTGTCATATCAGCAACTGGGACTGGTGTGGTTAGACCCCCTTTCCCCCAAAAAGAATTTGCCTGCTGCTAAAGCAGTCACAGACAAAGAGGAGGCTAAAAGGTTGATTGTTGGCAAGGGCAGATAGGAGCGCCAGACAGCTAGACCTCAGTCCCCTGGATTCTCATGCAGAAAAGGCACTAACATCTCCACTCCCCCTTTTAGTGTAAATGGTGATGCCCTGGCAAGGGATGACGTCACTTGGAAAAAGCTAGTCAACTGGCAATAATAAGACCGAAAAATGAAAATCCCTGAAGGAAGAACTTGACAAAAAAATCTATAAAAATATTCGTCCATCAACTTTTACCCTGTCCACTTCAAACCGTTCAACATTATTTACAAAACGGTTTACACTTTATCCAGTTGTTGGAAATCAGCGTTAGCAAAGGAATAAACATGGGGTGACTGCCTCACGTCCATTTTGTACGGAAGACCATCTAATTCCGGAGTCTTGTCAGTTTCAGCGCTTGGCAGATCTCAGACTCTGTGAGTGGACACTCACACCCAGCCGCTTCAGCCCCCTCGAAGCGGGGAAATTCCGCCAAATTGGCATCGAACTGAGCCTTGCTCAGACCAGTCTCTTTGGTGAAAAGATCCTGAAAGTAACAGTGAAAAGTCCCACATTTACCTGAGTCTGTGGTAACGGTACTCCTGTCCGGCAATGTGATGCTATCTATATGCCAGTTAGCTGCATTACGAGCTTCTTCTGCATGAAGTTAAGTGGCCATATTCATTGCCTCAGAAGACATTAGACCTACCTAACAGAGCAAGGTTCTTCTTGTTAAACAAGGAGGCCAGTTTTGACCTAGCTAAGGCTACATTCCCACTATGACTGGATTTAATTGTCCAATAAATATTTTCCTCACATGCCGTTTGTGCTGCTAAATTAGCTACATTGTGCCAACGACGATAGTCAGCGGAAAACGACCTTGATTTCAAGGAGGCTTACCACTTATTTCCAACCACAGCTCCCGTCAGTTCCCGCTGTAGTGTTAGTAACAGCTGTTCCTACGTGTATCTAAGTACACATGAACCCGGCGAGCCTATGATGCGTATAATCTATTGAATGTAAACTTGGACAACCTAAGAGCTCTATGTCGATACTCTTATCTAGATCTGTGATGATGTAGATAGCACGCACCACCAAGCTGCATCCTTATTATTACAAGTTTACAATACATTTCGAGGGTGTTCATTCCTATATTTATCGACGAGAGCATTCCTATCGATAAAGACCCGAAATGGTTTTACATTTGGGTAATTAGTAACCAATCTTTCTCAGCGTCATGAACGGCATTCCGATTCCATGTTAAGACGACCCGTCGAGATGTCCCAAGTAACGACTCGATCTACCGAAACAAATTAGGACGCTCCGAATGGTCATTAGTCCTATAAATCCCAATGAAACGAAAAGCCTTATACTTTATGGTAATATTCAGTACGCAAATCCTGCCCTACGTATCCGCGAAGACAAGCGCACACGCCGCATTATGACACTTGCTCAATATACAGGAAACAATTCCAAATCGTCTATCAAAATATGCTGAATAGAGGATAGGCCCCCTAGACAGAAAGCTTCCATAGTCGCCAGTTTAAATCGGGTTTCCTGCAAAATGAAAGAGGGGAAATTTTAATATATCAGATTAAGTAAATTGCAAACCTTGTGTCTACTTGAATTTAATATAATCGATTCATACTCACGGGTAAGATTTTACATATTTTAACTGAAAAATGTAAAAAAAATTATAAAGAAGAAAATTTGCAGTAATTTTTAGCACCACAATTTTGTGGTTATTTTTTGTTACACAACTCACTACGCTGAAGATGATCTCGGAAGGACATTGAAAGCACTTGGGAGTATCGAGAAATGAATTATAAAATTCTGTCAAAGTTACAGCTTATTTTTTACATCATTCAATTATAATACGCGAAAGATTATTCCTTAGAAGGATCGGATATTTTGCTCGGTCATCCTGCGTAGTTGGTTGATTTTCCACCCCCACCCGCCTCTGCCACGTCCGCTGGCCAAAATGATCAAATAATTTTTATTTTACCTACTGGCAATGTAGCTCGTGTGTTTGGGTTGGAAACAACTGTTTTAAATACTGTTAAAAGTAAGTAATGATTTTGTTTTTATTTTTGTGTCTAATTTTATGTTTCATGGTTAATTGAAGGAGTGTTTTTCGTCTTTTTTTAAAGTAATTTCTTTGACTGGACTTTAACTAAGTTAAAACTTAGTTAACTCACCATCATTAACTTTTTTTTTAATTGGAGTAGATCGACCAAACTATCGCCCGGTTCACACTCCACCCACGTCTATTGAACAGGTGTAGAGACTTACTCCTTGTTTCCTGTTTAGGATGTGGTTTCCGGCTTTCTCTTTTCTCTCTTCAGACCTTAGTATTGGTGCTTCCGTGATATTCCTGCGATGTGTCTGGTTGGTGGCAACGTCTCATCATTGTGAGGGTACCGATTTGGCAGTTTCCTGGTTGCTGCTTCCGACTAGTAGTTAGGAACCCTAACTCTTGCGTAGCGTCAAGAGCGGCTACTCTGATCAACAGTTCTATAATATCGTGGTTCTTGTAGTGCCATGTCGCGCATGGATAGGTGTTCCTGCTGGCGCTTTCGGTGGGCAACCCTGAGGCCAAACTTTCTTGCAGTTTCCCTCCCAGCACAGATCGTGGATAATGACCGCCTGTATACTCTAGTCTAGATCCCTCCCTGTCAACAAAATATAACATGACAAACAAGATCAGAAAATATCCTGAACCTGCAAAAATCAAACCACCAAAACCCTTTAACTTTTCTTTTACTAATATCCGGGGCATTCTTACTAACTTTTATAGTGTAGAAGCCTTCCTCCACGAAAAGTTCCCGGGCATCATAGCGCTCTGTGAGACTAACCTCAACTCTTCAGTTCCCTCCTATGACTTCTCCATCCCTGGTTATCTCCCCGTCTTGAGGAAGGATTCCACTGTCCACATGCATGGGCTGGGGGGGGCAACGTTAATGAACACCTCCCCATAGCTAGGGTGACTTCACTCGAATCTACTGACCCCCAATATGTATGTCTCCGCCTGTCTCTCCTCACTTCGGTTAGTTACCTATTCTTTCTTTACTGTTCTCCCTCTTCTCCTGACTGCTCCCTTCTAGATAGCATTTCTGACAACATGGATAAGGCTATTTCCTACCACCCATTTGCTCATATATTTGGATTCGGAGATCTTAACGCCCATGACTCTGAGTGGCTTAAAGACTCTATTAATAATCCAGCGGGCATCCACACCATGAACTTTGCTATTTCCCAATCCCTTACGCAAATGGTGGACTTCTCCACTCGCTTTCCAAGTACTCCCTCTGGACACTCCTCGCTAATATTTATATATTTTACCTCTGCACCTGACGCCTTTCAAGTCTCGCAGCTTTGCCCTCTAGGCAACTCCGACCATGCTGTTGTCTCTCTCAATATTTCTTTCTACTCTCACTTCCCCCAGGAGCCTCCTACCTATAGGACCTCCTACTGCTACCAAAAACTGACTGGGACGCCTTTCGCGATTTCATCTGCGACGTCTCTTGGGGAAAAGTGTTCGATGTTCCAGTTGATGACTGAGCCTCTGAGGTTTCGTCATGGGTGAAAGCTGGCATTGATGCTTTCATACCTACCAGGAAGTATTGTCTAAAACCTCATTCCTCTCCGTGGTTCTCTCCTCCCTGTTCGGACGCCATTGTCCACAGGAACCATTACTTCCGAATATTCCGGAGACAGTCATCTGTTCACAATAGGCGCCTATTCACGTCTGCTCGTAATGAGTGCGAGAGAATCCTGAATGACGCCAAACGGTTGTTTGCTGAGTGAATGCGACAGCGCATAGTTGACCGCAAATTCCGCTCCAAGAAATTTGGCGGTTATGCAAACGGGTGCTGAACAATAGCAATTCCTCAATACCTCCTTTAATCAATGAATTCGAGGTTCTCAAGTCATCTGCGGACAAAGATGAGTGCTTTGCTCCCAGATCCAACTCCACATTTGACTCATCTGGAGTACAACCACCCGACTTTCCGACTAGAACTGAGGCCAAAATGTCCAACGTATATATTACCCCAACAGTGGTATCCCGAGTAATATCAAAACTTGACCCCCATAAGGCGAGCGGTGGTGATGGAATCACGGTGATAGTCCTTAAGAGGTGTGCTCCTGAACTTTCCCCTGTCCTCTCTAAACTGTATAACTACTGCCTTTCTGCTTTCTGTTTTCCTGCATGCTGGAAGTTATTTTCAGTCGTTCCTGTATTTAAGAACTGTGGAGAACCCTCGGACCCATTCACCTATCGCACTATCAATTCTACCAATTTTCGGGAAAGTGTTCGAGGCCATAATTAATGCTGAAATAGTTCAAAATCTTACAGCCCACAAATTATTCTCTGACAGGCAGTATGGCTTCAGCTTTGGCAGGCCCACAGCCGACATGCTAACAACCGTTACGGAGTACATGCACCAAAGCCCTTGATGAGTCAGGCGAGGCTCGTGCTGTTGCTATGGACATTTCCAAGGCTTTTGAAACTCTGGCCTTCTATGCAAGTTATGGGGTTACGGTATTACCGGACGTTTGCTTGATCTAAGCCAATCTTTTTTTTAAATAACCGCAAAAAAAGTAGTTTTGAATTGGCATGCCTCTTCATCTTACAGCACAAATGCTGGTGTCCCACAGGGCTTTATCCTGGGCCCGACGCTCTTCCTTATTTTCATCAACGACCTCTCAGATGAGATCAAGTGGCAAGTAGGCATCTACGCAGATGACACCACAATTTACTCCCGCATCAGTAAGAAACCCGTCTGGCGGACAAACATAATCTTGCTCCTGACCTTGAACGGGATCTACACTCTGTAAGTGAATTGGGGCAAGAAGTGGCTTGCCAATTACAATGCGTCTAAGACCAAACTGTTGTCTGTCAACCATCACAGGCAACCTCTCCTGCCTCCCATAAGCATGGACCAAGCGATTCTCTCTGACAACAAGACACTGCGCCCCCTCGGCCTTACCCTCTCTTTTAATCTAAAATGGAACCACTACATCGAGTCCATAGCTAAATTCGCTGCTAAGAAGGTTGGGTCATTGTGTCGGGCCAGGATGTTTTTTCCGCCTGAATCCATCCTGCATATATACAAGTCAACCATCCGTCCGTGCATGGAGTACTGCAGCCATATATGGTCAGGCACCTCTGCCGTTCACCTCGACAGGCTCCAAAGGAGAATCATTTATGTTATAGGTACTCTCGGCTAAACTACAGCGACTTCCCTACCGACGAAATATGGCCTCTCTTTGTCTGTTCTATAAATACGTTCATGGCTTCTGCTCGGACGAACTTAAGTTACTGTTGCCTCTTCGACTGGTGTTTACTCGTGCAACCAGATTGACAACTGGGTCCCACACATTCACTGTTAGGTTAGCCAAATGCAGGCGATAATTCTACTTCTGCAGCTTCTTCTCTCGCACTTCCCGCCTGTGGAACTCGCTCCCATATTCTTGCTTTCCTGAATGCTACAACCGCCAGAAATTTAAATGCAATGTCGATGTTTATCTATTAACCACTTGACTCTAGTTCTTTCCCCACCCCATATATCCTTTCCTTTCTCTCCACCTTCGAAACTGTCATCACATCTTCATTCTCATCTTTCTATTGCTCCTTTCTAACTGGTTCGTATTCCTCTTCACTCTCTTCTAATTAATCTTTTTACACTCATGTAGACCCCTGCACATCAGTGGCATTACCGCCTTGCTCGGAGTGAAACGATTAAAACAAAACACAAAAACAAAAAAAACAGACACAATGTTTGCAAGTTTTTTAATCTAACATGTCTAAAATAAAATTTGTAGCCTAATAACACACAGACACACACACACACACACACACACACACACACACACACACACACACACACACACACGCACACACACACACACAGACTCATATATAGACCGGTAGAAAAATATATAATACTGTTTGATTATAAACAGTATATCTGCTTAAATACGAGTATCGATCAAAAATTATGTTCAAACAAATCATTTCAAATTGTCGGTTGTTTATAACCAGTTTCGTTAATTTCCATAATATGTTTTCATTTGTTGACATTACGATACATTTCAAAGCAGACATGCTCGTTAAGATGAATCGAAAATTGTTATATATCCTTGATTTAACTGCGTTTAGACTGATTCTCATTCGTAGTCGAGAGGTCTTAGACGCGCAAGATCAATTGGTGGCTTCCTCTATGTGGATAGGGGTCGCAGGTTCGAATCCTGAATAATGACACACATTTTCGTAACAAAGATTTATCGTAAATAATCAGGCCGGTAGAAATAAATATATATACTCTCTGATTATAAACAGAATATATACTTAAATACAAGTATCGATCCAAAATAATTTTACACACACACACACACACACATATATATATATATATATATATATATATATATATATATATATATATATTATTGTCATCCGCAGACAGATTTGCTTCGCTGTATCACAGCTCATCAGTATGGTTAGACTCCGATTGCTACACAACCCAGGCTCGAAACCCAACCGCATTGGCGTCAGTCGGCAACTCTACCCTTGGGCCACGGGGCGTTCGGTGGAAGGCAGACATTTTTTTAGCGCATATTATATTACGCGCCTAATAGCTAGAGCGCTCAAATTCATTATTACTGAATGAGCGATGCGTACATGCTAGAGTGGCTACTGTTTTTCAAAGTCTACTTTCTAGAGTGCTCAATCAGGGTGTGAGAGCGTAATTATTCTCATCCGCAGACAGATCTGTACGATTATAAATATTAAGTAAAAAAGACACAGCAAGTGTTTTTTAATATAATTATATCGCCCCAAGCAAGGCATTTCACTGCCACTCTTTTGCAGGGGGTTACATTGGAGTAAAGTTATGACAAAGACTGACAGGTTATATGGATGTCAGAAAGTGGGTAAGAAAAGGGTGAGAATACTGATGACAGTGGAGAGAACGAAAAAAAAGGAGCATAAGTGAGAGGATTAGTGAGATTGAAGATGACTATTGATTTACATTTAAATGCTTGGAGATTGTAGCTATTGGGGAAGCAAGTAACTGTAAGGGAATTCCACAGGCGGGAAGCAAGAGAATTTATTGGTTTCACAGTAAAAGGGTGGGACCTAGTTGCTAATTTTGTGGTTCGAGTAAATTATTATATAGGGGGGGCACCAGTGAGCTAAGTTCATCGTAGCAGAAGCTGTGAAAGTATTTGTAGAAGAGACACAGGGAATCCACATTGGGCCGTTGAGAAAGTGACTGCAACTGAGCTGCCGAGTGGGGATCTATAACATTACAGATTCTCCGTTGAATTTTCTCAAGGACACCTAGGTGGGTAGCAGGAGCACCCGACCATATATGGCAGGAGTATTCATTGCACGGTAGGATGGTAGATTTAAATATGTGCAGGACTTTTGATCGATGCGTAAGTAAACTGTAGTGTCGTCCTCATATATGTCTTCTTTTATAAAACATATATAGTGTGTTCTATTATATACTTTTAATTTTTTATTCTGCTACACGTGTTTCTGGTCTCGCGATCGCCTGCAGGCTGTGTTTGTCAGTCATCGTCTTGTTTGTGTGTGATAGTAGTTCACATTTTATATTCCTAAGGGAATCTCTTTCCGCTTTAAGATTTAATAGAATGATTTCAGATGGGTTAATATCGGACAGAGGAATGTCTTATGTTTATTTCTTAACTTTTTAAAAAATTTATATACAAATAGACACACACACATATATGCACTTACATATACACATCATATGTCGTGTAGGATTTCATTTTGTTTTTCGTTTTTGCAAGTTTGTGTATAAATTTGTGTGTGCATGTATGACCTCTTAATATTTGTTTAATTTTTTAAAAGTTTTTTTCTCGTATTTTTAGGTATGTTTAATTGACTGTTTGATATAATGTTATAATCTTAAATTTGCCTTGATTGCATTGGAAGATGTGTTGTGTAAGAAAGAATTTTTTGTGGTTTGAATGATTGATGTTGCTTCTGTGAAGGGATACTCTGTTGTTTAGTGATTGGTTGATTCCTATATAAGTTTTATTAGCTTTTGTGCACTTGTGTGAATATACCACTGTTTTAGAGATGCAGTTCAATTTTTTATGGTGAATATTTTTGAGGTGTTATCCAGTGTGCAAGTGTTTCCTGCTATAATGATATCATAAACTCCATATTTTTTATTGTTACATTTTGTAACCCCCTCTGTCGAGTGTTGGCTAAATTTGGATGAGCTCAATATGTGTTTCAACTTTATTGGTTGGCGTTTGCTCTTAATTATATTGGTCGCTTTTAATAGGTTTTTCATGTTATCATTTTTGTTTAGTAGATCTAATATTTTTAAAAAATTTCTGCGAATAATTCTTGGTTGTCCTGTTGTATATTGAGACATATGCTAGAGTCTGATCGATGTTGCCTTTCTTTGGGTTTCGTAGTTTGTTTAGATATATATTTTTTCTGCCAGTTCAAAACATTTGTTTGTAAGTGTTGAGAGGTGGTATGGTTTTTAAGAGTTTCACGTAGTTATTTTAGCGGGTTTTTCGGAGGTCTTCGTCAGCCACTATAGTTCTAATTCTACATGCTAGGGAATAGGGAATGAATTATAGGCATCTTTTTGGGTGATGGCTCTTAAAATGAAGATATTTTTGGTGACTGTATGTTTGTGTTAAATATCTGCGATTATGTTTTTCCTTTTTCTAATGATGTTTAAAAATTGTAATTCGTGGAAACTATATTCTTAGGTGAATTTGATTTTCAGGTGGAAGTTCTGGAGTAGAGTAGTGGAATATTGTTCAATAAACAATAGTGAACAATATTGTACTGCCTGATAGTAGTGAACCTGGTACAGAAAAATGAAAGTTTTTAAGTTACAGTCCTATACGTTATCTATATTTTAAATATATCTCTATAAAGCTTTACTTCTGTATTGAGCACTTTATAAAAATAATAATTACCAAACTGCGGAATATATATCCATTATTTTCTACCCCTACCGTTCATGAAATAGTGTTCCAATATCTGGTCAGGCGTCCCAGCGGTTCGTCTTAGTGTTCTCGACAAGCTCCAAAGGGCAAATATGTAATGTGATTGGTCCCCATCTGGCAGCTTTACTCCAGCCACTTTCTCATCGGCGGGATGTGGGTACCCTCTTTCTCTTTTACAAATAATGTCATGGCTTCTTCTCCGACGAACTGAGGTTACTGGTGCCCACTCTACAAGAATTTACACGGGCAACAAGACTGGCATCAAGATCCCCTATATTTTACAGTTAGATCAATCAAATGCAAATGACAATTCTACTCCAGTAGCTTGTTTTCTGTGGAACTCCCTTCCATATGAGGATGTAGATACTAAAATATGCGAAAGAAGAAAATGTTAACATGGAGATTACGGTTACATGTTTCAATATTAAAATGATGAACTTTTGCTGCTGATCTAGTATTTCGCTTAAATTTCTCAAGTCGCACTGCCCAAAGTGAAAAGTAAATCAGAATAATTTTTATTCAACTATTTATAGCAAATACACAAGTGAACTATGTGACGGTGGTGGGTAAGAATTTTCCTAGGTCAAGACAGAAAATTTTTTCTCTTTCGATTCACGAGATGAAAATGATGTGTCTTTTCTATCATGTAGCCTTTCATTTTGCTCAGAAACTAAATCAATTAATTTTATATTTCAATGTACAAAATATAACGGCAGAACCCTGATACAAAATGTAGATTTACACCAGATCCTATTAACTCTAGCATGCCCAGTGCCGTAGTAAGTACTACCAGTTGCTGATCGATCTCGAAATTCAACTCCGAATGTATAAGCTAGACGTGCTGGCTGACGCCACTTCTTGATTAGCGCAAAATATCATACTTTATTTTTTAAAGTTGGCCCTACCTATGACATTGGTTAGATTTAAATCAATCAAAATAAAAAGAAAGCAAAAAATATTTTACTCTATGGAGTTTGATATTCTCGGCATCCTGCACGCTCAGATGTACATATTCTATTAATAATCTATCTAACAAGGCCCTAGAATATCAAACCATGGATTGGCAATATTTCTGAGCCTGTTTCTTTCACAACCATCTAGATTGTTCTTCTGCTAAAAGAGTTACCGATTTTTTTGTTGGTTTTCACACTTACGAGTAAACATCATCAATCAAAGCAACGGATTTTAGGCTGTCAGGTTCTTGCAAGTAAAATGTTAAGTAAACCTGTCTGCGTTTCCATTATACCACTCGTTGGAAGACGCCATAAACTATAAGTATTTTCTTATATATATATATATATATATATATATATATATATATATATATATATATATATATATATATATATATATATATATATATATATACATACATACATATATATATATATATATATATATATATATATATATTGTGAGTTGTTTTACAATAAACAAATAAACCAAAACATGCAATCAGTCATCTAATTTTATATATTATCTAATTTTATTATATATATATATATATATATATATATATATATATATATATAAATGATAAAATTAGATAATAAATCAATAAAAAACACATTAAATATTTATTAGGTGAAGAGATATGAAAAATACAACACAGATAATCTGCAACGATGATTATTTCTTTGTTAGAGATTATGAAACTTCTTTGCAGATACGTCAAAAAACAAACTCAAGATTATTTGAATTATTCCTCTCTAACATTATGAAAAAAAGACAAGATTATCCAGTATTATATATGGTTTATAATCCTTTTTCTTGAAATATAGTTGACCAATTTTCTATAAGTATATATTATTAAAGAATTTCAAAAACAATCAAATATCAGTGTTTAGGAATTAAGGCAATCATTATTGATGTAACTTCAATCTCTCGACTTATTTAGATAAAATATAAGAGTAACATCTGTTATTTATGACGTGGAAATAACTTAGCTCGATCAAGAAAGATTTCAAAGTAAACTTCTGTTGCTTGTTCAGTTAGAATTACAGAAATGGATTAAGCTGACATCTTACGATTTAAAAACTTAGGGTTTTCAGGCCGAAAAGGAAAGAACTTTTGACAATACATATATTTTAAAATTTTCTTACCGTCGGATTACATCGATTTGCTACTCTGAAAACAAATTATATTTCAACATAGATTAAAGAAGGAAATTCATCTTTTGGCATATATATTACTTTATTTACCGGCTCTAATGGGCTTAGTTTATATAATCGACATTGATCTCTCTTAAACGATAAAAAATTATTTAAGAAAATGCAAGATAACAAGACAAAGAAGATATCGGGAGCGTTTCATTAACAAAACCAAAAGTAATCAAGGGATAAAATAAACAAATACATGTGCTACAACATTCTTGTCAGATATTAACAAATTGGCATCTCGATTTTCTATATAAACTGTGATGAAAGCATATTACTTATCAAAAACTCATTACTTATATATATATATATATATATATATATATATATATATATACATAAGATATTTACTGAAAATACATTTTTCACCATGAAAAAATGCACAAAACCTTCAAATTTTAGAAGCCATCTTTATCAAAAAACTTAAAATTAACACTAAACAAAATGAACCATCACTATTGTAACAATGTTTTAAATGCTTTCGACAATAGATATTTATAATTATCTAAGTTGTAATAAAAAACACACAATTCAAAACATGTATATTGAAACCGTTATTGATATTAAAACTGGGTTATCAACTCTACACTTTATAATTTTCACATCTGCGTCGCGCGTTTCTACGAGCATGCAAAAACTTTTAACGGTTAAACCATAAAATTTTCATAATTTATAACTTTTCGTAAGGGATATTACACATTAATTAAGATAGCCTTCAAATACATACCCATACACCTTATATACACAATGCTCCAAGCAAGTTACAAAACTCACCTAAGATTTAAAAATCAATGCTTAAAGATGATCTTAGATGTGATGGAAAGTACTTTGGATATTTTAAACCAATAATTGACTTTAAATGTATATAGCTTCATTCCTGCTAATTTTAATCACCATATCAAGAAACGTATTCGTAACTAAGAGATGAGCAAAATTCAATAAATGGACAAAAATATCTAAATAGTTTAATCAAACCTGCTAAAAAATGATACTACCTAAATAAACACACCCGCACGCACACACAAACACATACACACATTATAAATTTCATGGTTATTTTGATTATTTAAATTTAAGATATTACGGTCATATTAAAATATAAGATTTATATGAAAACAACTTTATTAGCATATGCCATTTAATAGCATTTCATTGTAATAAACCAAATATATTATTATTATTATTATGTTTGTTCAAGTTTTGTGTAAATGTAAATATTTGAACGATAAAAATAGAACAAATTGACTAGCTGTAAAAACGAAACAAAATAACGTTATAAATGTGAACGCATTTACAATAAAATTGAAATTACGTTACTTTCCAAATAGAAAGTAAGAAAATTTAAAGATTTAAAATTAATACTAAATGTTATAAAAAAAAATTTGTTAAATATAACTAATGAAGGAAAAAACATGCTTTCTACTAATTTCGAAAATAAGGACCACATTCGTAAAAACAACAGATAGATAAATGTTACGCTTAGATATAAATAAAGTAAAACTATTCATAGTATACACCGACTAAAGATAAGTAAAGATGTACAAAAAATTATAGAATACGTATATTAAATACTGTAAATAAATAAATAACTTAACCAAAATATCATGAGATAATAAACAAGAAAAATATAAGAATAATTTGTTATTAAAAATAAAAATAATAAACAAAAATCGAGACTTTCCTTAACATTGCTTTCTTAGAACCATGAAAAACACATCCGTTTACTCCGACATCAGCGTCCCAATCAACGAAGAGGCTCTTCTATGGCGAGCTCTCCACAGGAAAACCTTCGTTTGGCCGGCCAAATTTGAGGTACAAAGGCAACTTAAAGGAAGCTCTTAAGTGATGTGACATCCCATACTCCTCCTGGGAATTCACTGTTAAACATACAGTTACCTGGAGACCCTAAGTGAAATCTGGAATTTCAAAATATGAAGAGAGTCGCAACTGGGCACTTAAAGAGAGACGCCAAAAAAAGGAAGGAGCACAAAAGTTCCATCAACCAGCTTGAGTCTGCCCCCTGCATCCCTTGCCCCTGCTGCAACAGGCTCTCCAGTGCAAAGATTGGCCTTATCAGCCACCTCCACACCCACCAAAATCCTTAGTGACCAGGAGGTATGGTCTTGTTTGCCTGCGAAGGACAAACATCATCATCATTCATGTTTTACTGTAACATTCTAACTTCAACCTAATGAAAATTCTTGTGAATCTTACACTCCATATTGTATTAGCTGATAAACATTATATTCAGCACGTGTAGAGCTTCTTAGATAAACCATATTTTAATGAATCCATCCACTAGTCAGGAGGAATCAGTAGCTAACACAACACTTTCTCGTTTTTATTTTCTTTATATTATTATAAAAATATACTCTTGTGTTTGCAATTGTCGTGAGGTTGATATGTGTGTGGATGCGTTTACGTGTGAGTGTGTTTGCGTACTTGTGTGCGTGTTTATATCTGCATATGCACACGCACAAATACAAACATAGTCATCCGTATAGAGTTTTATTTCGCTGTATAACATTATAAGTACGACATCCGACTGCCTCTACTCTGATTGAAACTCGACCAATTTGACATCAGTTGGAGCATTTACACAGAAGCTATCGGTCCACGGCAAAGTCAGTTTTTTGCGTGCTATACCATGTAAATAATCACCAGTAACCAAGAGTGTTCAATTCGTTGCTACAGCAGATTGCGCAAATAGTGGTGATTAGCTACCAATTTTAAATACTGGACTACAATTTTTAATTCAGAACGAAGAGTCAAATACGTAAAATCCTAAGGAATATCTACTTAAAAAATATCGCTGATGAAACTAATTTCGCCGAAATCATCATCTGTTTTATGTAATTTTTGAATTTTTATACATAAAACGCAAGCACGTGCCTCCTCCCGCATATATATATATATATATATATATATATATATATATATATATATATATATGTGCAGCACCTGCTATTCATGTCATACAAATGCCTAGACATATGTTTTTTCTGACCTGATAGCTGACATGTCAGTACAAGTATCAACTACACTGCTCTCGGCAAAACAAATTCTGCTCAGACAAAATATAATATTGAATTGAATACTGTTGGGGCATTCTATTTCTGAATGGTAGAGACATTTGCCATGTGTCAATCAACGGTGTCACGTGTGTAGCTGAAATACTGTAGAAGATATTATCATGGACAGCGTCGTCAGCGAAATTTGCGTGTTAGCAAACAAGTAAGAATAATTCAATAATGATGTGTGTTTCTGGGAATTGTTTAAAAATCTTTAGCTTCTATTGGATACGGGCGTAGAAAATGCACCACCAAACTCTGTTAACAACATGACACAAGACATCACGTCTCGTCTCGATTGAGGCCTCATCCTGTGAAACGTGCTGCAAACACATTGAATCACGCTTCCAGGCGTTTCGAGTTGACATGATTCCAGTGTAGGCGTACAAACAGTGATGACATAGACAAGATTATTAAACAAAGCAGTGTACAGGTTGCTGATTCCACTATGACGTGGTGTATTTCCGTGCCCATTGGGTTGGTCATGTGGTCATATATATATGTCATTCACTGGTGAAGGTTACGTTTTAATATATCGTAATGTTACGCCCGGTCACCTGTCCTTAACCCAGCCCAACTACAATGGGCGCTTCACTCAAGATAATGCAAGAAAAAAGCATTGAACTGGTTTGAAGAGAATTCTAGAAATTTTCGATGAATTGTTTGACTAATAAATTGCACGTGATTCCAGTCCAATTTATGGGATGTAGTGTAATATTTTCTTCGAACATCGAAGCAATCGTTTAATATCTGCCTGTCGGGGAGGATATCTTTCGTTGTAGCAGTATTCAATATCCCTGAAGAGGCTTTCAAACAATTTATGGAATCAATACTGCTGCAATATGCAGCAATAGTGTTCATAAATAATACAGACACCGTATTGGTGCATTAATATATACTACGGCCACAATTATTATGCCACACAAGTTAAAAATGTATTTCATGCTAGTTTTAGCTTTTATTGAAAAATGGATAATTCTAAATGAAAAAATAATGTTTTTTTGTTAATACTGCTCAATAATATGTGCATCAAATGAAGTGATCTATTGTTCAGGTTTTGTGCTCTCTTCCCCATGTTAGTCTCTTCTTCTTATTGGCTGCCTTGTAAAATTTTGCAGAAAAAATAATAACAAATAAACGATTCTATTTTTTATTCAGTATTATCCTCTTGGCAATAAATACTAAAAATAGTATGAAATACCTAATAAAAAAACTGGGGTCACCTAATAATTATGGCTGGTACTGTATATCATATAAAATTATCAAAAATGCCTCGATTCACATTTCCGGTTATCTCATGTAAAATAAGACATAGCTATAATCAATGCAATTCACACTTCCGGTTATCTGATATAAATAAGACATGGCTGTAATCAATGCGTTTGGATGCAGAAGGTGGAATTTTAGGACTTCGATTTCTGAAAATTGGTTGCATATATTAAAAACAAAATATAGTATAATACCATGTAATCTTATAGATAATCTTAACAAATATCTATGAAATTTACTGAATTGTTAACTTCAAGGAAAACTGGAAGCGGACAGGACTGAGGACGAATAGGTATTAGATATCAAAAATGTCAAACAATGCGACTCATTATAAGGAAGCGACGTATAAGTAAATAAAGAATGGATATCTGAGAGAGGATAAAAATATCAATTCACCAACTAAACTGAAACAAAGATTAAAACTTGTCCAATAAAAAGACAGCCATGTCGATAAGTCAAACATCGAATAGAAAAAACATAACAACAAATAACTGAAAAAGAAAGAATCCATCATCATGTAGAAAACTGACAGAGATAGCGTAGAAAATTACTTATGATATAAAAAACAGTCGTTCGGTAATTATCAGAAATGCTTTTAGGAGAAACCATAGCCTTTTCTAGGAAAGAAGGGGTGACATATACATATTTCGCATAGCAAGAAAGTGAATATATATATATATATATATATATATATATATATATATATATATATATATATATATATATAAAAACGGTCATGTCACGTTGGATACACCGGTTCCCGCTCGATCACCGAAGTTGAACCTGGTCAGTACTTAGGTGGGTGACCACTTGGGAATACCAGGTGCTGTTAGCATTCACGGATGTGCGGTGGATGTCGGCTTGGAGGGGAAAATCGGTGAGCCGAGTTCCAATTTCAGTCGAGCACGCTGCATTCACTTGCGCACTGGTACCCTTGGGAAAGGTATTAATCCGTTCGTTCCCTCGAATTATGGGTTAAATAATTGAGGTCTGCTGTTCGTGCGATCTGTGGCAGTCATCTGCACCAATTGTTTGTTATCAGCAGTTCCAAGAAGTGTGGATGGTACTACACAATGCCTTCACCACTATAAACAAATCTCTGTGTGGTTGTCTTGCTGGAAAAAGGTTGGACCCTCATACGTTGAACGCGACGGGAGAATCCATTATTCATTATATATATATATATATATATATATATATATATATATATATATATATACCCGCTAATGGATGTAGTTGTTACAGCCCAAGAATATAATTAATAATGAAAAGTAAGAATTGTAAAAAAAAACACAATACCTTCGGAGGAAAACTGAGTCATGTACAGAATATTGATATGTAAGAAAGAGAAAAATATAGAATGAAGGATTGTTTATTTAAAAATTGAATGAATGCCCGATTATGAAGTCATTGGTGTCGATTGCGTCTGCGAACAGACTGCGAATTTGATTTGTGATTTAGGATATAATTGTGTTTTAGAGATTAACAAGGCACATCTACTGTGTAGAAGCAAAGACATGAATAATAAGAAAAGTTTTTTATATAATTAAATATATACCTTCGTTATTGTTTGTTGAAACGATTTGTATGACTTTTATATCGTTATATTTGAAATGATTAACGTGAATTTATTGTTGGAAAGGGATAAAAAAGATATTTCCAGCGAACTTTTTCAAATAATATAAAAAATGTGACTACTCTGCATTTGAAATGATGAACACACACACACACACACACATATATATATATATATATATATATATATATATATATAATGGGAGTTTTGAAAATTGACGCATACTTTCTTCATATATATATATATATATATATATATATATATATATATATATATGAAGAAAATATGCGTAAATTTTCAAAATTAGTATAAATCGATATAGCAGACCTCCTTCTGGCCGCCCTCCTCAACCGACTGCAACTCCCCTGACTATTTCTTCTGGGACGTGATAGATGTCATGACTAACATGCACTCTTTGAAAGCTGACATTGTGGAGGCGTTCGCCGCTAAGAATAAGGACATGATCGTCAAATCGTGTGACTCTCTTCGAGCCCGACTTGAAATGGTCCTCGCCAGCAGTGGCGGTTTCATTGAAATATATTGTAGTGTGTAACTCTAACTGTTGCGAAATAAACTGTCGGGTCTCTGCATATAAAACTTATGTCTTTATTACCTATTTCGTTTTCTGTTTGTCAAGTGTCGGATTTTGCTGAAACTCCCATTATATATATATATAGAGAGAGAGTGACACGCATAATTATTGGATACATGTTATTTTTTGTAAAACTCTAGTTTCTGTTCGTCCTTTTACCTGCTATTTGGTAAGTAATATTTTGTAAAGTTGTTTTAGTTGTATGTGGAAAGAAAATCAAAAACTCATGGAGGAATCTATTTTTTTTTTCAAATTTCAAAATTAGAGTCTGCAAAAATATTGGATATGTTTTGTTGCGTAGCCTCTGTTTTGTTTTACTGCTTCCAGTCGCTTTCTATATTTGGCCACATGTTGTCTACACATTGATCCACCGTTATTTTACTCCATTCTTTCTTACATAATTCCTTTAATTGCTTGATACTTTGTAGTTTCCGCTTATGAACCTTAACCTTGAAAGTATTCCACAAATTCTCAATTGGATTCAAGTCAGGAGACTGACTTGGCCAATTGAGAGTATTAATACCAATTTTGTGAAACCATTCGTTTGTAAGATTTGCTGTATGTTTAGGATTATTGTCGTGGTGAAACACGATATTCCGACAATGGCCTAAAGAAGTTGATTTCTGGAGGTTCTTCTCTAGAATGTCCCTGTACATGCTATCATTCATTCTAATATGGATAACTTGTAACTCACCAGTGCCCTTGGATGAATAGCATCACCATATCATAATGGAACCACCACCAAACTTAACTGTGGGAATGGTATTGTGCTTGTTAAAGGCAGTGCCATTTTTTTGCTAAACACTTGTTGCTGTGTTCCTATCGATTAGTTGAACTTTGGTTTCATCGGAACAGATTATTTTTTCCCAAAACTGCACACTTTTCTTTTCATATGTTTGACAAAATTTAATCGGTCATTGACATGTTTGGTTTTCAGTAAAGGCACTTTTCTTGGTGATCTCGAATGAAAGCCTGTACAATATAGAGTTCTGCTAATGGTACCCTTACTTACATTAATTCAAGCACCCACAAAATCAGTTTTAATTTCAGAACAAGTAATGAAGGTTTTATTTGCACATTTCTGCTGATGCACCTTGAAGTTCTCTCATTTATTTTTCTCGGTCTTCTATTTCTTGGAAGGTATGCAGTATCATCGCCATACATCTTATATTTTCTGATGACATTTCCTACTGTACTTAGTGCTAGATTTTTTTCCTTTGCTAATTTTTTGGTAACCTTGTCCTCCTTTGTGATATTCAATAATTCTATCTTGCATATTTCTGGATAATTCTTTAGTTTTTGCCATTTTTAATCTTTGAATTTCAGAATGCACATCAAAGAGTCAGATGATTGGTAACACTGTCTTTTATGCGATTGTGTGCTTCTCTGATTGGTCACAAATAACATTCCAATACTATAAAAAATCTGAATATTTAAAGTCTTTTAAAATACAATGTTCTGATTGGAAATTTGAAAAAAAAGTGTCATTTATCGAATACTTTTGCACAGGTTAATTTTGAACTTTGAGAAAAAACATGGATTCAACCATGAGTTTTTAATTTTCCTTCCACATACGACTAAAACAACTTTACGAGATATTACTTGTCAAATATCAGGCAAAATGTCGAACATAAGCTAGAGTTATAACAGAAAATAACATTTATCCAACATTTACGCGTTTCCCTATATATATATATATATATATATATATATATATATATATTGTGTGTGTTTTGTGCATTGTTTGGCAGGGGGCACAAAAGCAAGAACATACACTAACTTACCCCTCAACTTGTTATATTAATCCGTGACTATTTAGAACTTCCCAGACGCTAATTAATAGCTGAAAACAACTGTTTGTTGTGTCTGACATTGATTGATTTTATTGCCTTTGTTTCTGTTTATTTCCTAATACAATAACACAAATACTTTCATTAACGGATACAAAATATAGAATCATTCTTGAGATATTTATGATTTGCCGCACAAATAAAAAATGCAGAATTGTGAACCTTCCAAGAAAAGATAGATGGTTTTTAAGATACTTAAATATATGAATGATATTTTTCTTTTGACGGGACTATGAGATTTTTGCAAATGATGAAAATATGATATGAAAAAATTACTTTATCTGATAAATTAGAAATATGTTTTCATTTATAAATAAATATACCCACATATATGCCTACATATATATATATATGTATATATATATATATATATATATATATATATATATATATATATATATATATATTATATATGCATATACATATGTACGCACAGACTAAGAGAAAGTTATAAAAATATACAGATAATTGTCTATATGAATATGTGTGTGTGATAGAATAAAAAAAATAGAAACAATTACAAATATAATTTATTTCGCTTTTCTTGAAGCTTCATCAGATAAGAAAATGATTGCCATACATAGAGAATATAGTGATTTTATTTTATTTGATTCCTATAAAATTAACCCACAAATGGCATGAAAGACATTGCAGAGAGTTACTGTGAGAAAAAACAAGTTAAAGTGGAAGTCGAAGAAAAAATAAGTCATGGGTCGGATTCAAGTAGATAGAAAATGGTAATTGATAGTGAATTTAAACTTTTGGAGATTGTAGCTATCACGGAAGCAAGCAAGGGTAGGAATTTCTTCAAACAGAAGGCGAGAAAAGAAACTCTTAGAGTAGAAGAGTCGATCACATTTGACTATTCTTCGGTAAAAGTGTGGGAGCAAGATGCCAATCTAATAGCAGGAGTAAAAATATGTGATCGTCGAACCAGGAGACAAAAACCTTATTGAAGCAGTTGCCATACTGTAGAAACTACAGCGATGTCACATTACGTCAGTGAGAAAATGACTGAAGGCAAGCTGCTAAGTCTAGATCGATTATACTGCATATCCTACTTTGGATTTCGTCGGGAACCTCAAGGAGCAGCCAACCAGATATAGCAACAGTATTCAATGCAGGGAAAAATGGTAGATTTATAAATATGAACATTAGACTCTGACGAGAAAACCACCTGGCCCGACACAGTGAACTAATCATTTCAATAGTAGATGCAGCTATAGAGTCAATGCAGACATTCCATTTGAGATCATCAGAGAAAGTAAGGACAAGGAAGTTAAATGCGTTGCCCTCTAAAAGATTAGCTTCGTCTATTCTGATGGTAGGCCAGAAAGTTTATCTGTAGTGGTTCAATGAGAGAAGTTACGTATAAGAATATACGAGACATTTCCTACCCCATTCAATCACAGAATTTATGTCTTTTTAAAGGGAATAAATAGCTTTACTTTGTCAGCCTTGACAAAATTCTTATTGAGATCGGAGTAAATGGTGGTGTCAGTTGCATAGACGCCTAATTGTTTTCTGTTAAAGTTCAAACACAACTGGATAATATTGACAGGGATTATACAGTAGTTGAAAAAATTAAAATAAAACTGTTAAGTCTTCTAATACCATCAGTACTCACACATTTCATGGAAAGGTTCAGACAAACTTCTTTCACAACAAAAGGAAGACAAAGAATTTGCTAATGTAATCATGCATTATTTACATTGCTCTGACTATTGTCTTCATCTTTATTGCCATTATTTCGACGTTCCAGCTGTTGTACGATCCGGCCTTATTTAAAAATTTCGAACCGATCCCTTTATTATTCCGGTAACCTTGAATGCATCTTCTTTTTATTCAACTCTTTAAGTTGTTCAGTGGTATTGAACTTCAAATTTTTTAGGTCGAGTCACTGGAACTAACCAATGTGTAAATCCACTGGTCATATGTCTTAAAAGACATCAAGGTAAGTGGCAAGACCGTAACACGAAGGGATATGGAACAATCAGGAATTGAAATGAAGTCAATACCCATCTCTTAACCACTTGACTCTAGTTCTTCCTACATCACCCTGTATATCTTTACCTTTCTACTCTACCTGTGAAACCCTTATCGCACCTGTATTCCCATACTTTTCATACTCCTTTCTCTGCCACTTCCTGTAACTGTCTTGTCTTTTTCTTTACTGTTTTCTTTCTAATCTTTTACTCTTATGTAGTGGCCTTATCGCCTTGCATGGGGTGAAACGATAAAAAAAAATCAGCGTATATGCTAAAAAATCTCCTAAGCCCACCAAGCATAGAGAGGAACATAATATGGGAACTAGTAATACGGAGTTCTAAAGAAAATGATTCCCGTCAAAGATTGAAATATGAGCTCTGGTAAAAATGTTCAATGTGATATTAGGTTTATATGTCCAAGAAATCCATAGATTGGTGTACTCATGGCCCAGTGGATATAGACGTTGGATAGTTCCAGTGACTTGACCCGAATATGAATTCAATACCAGTGGTGAACAAATAAATTAGAGTTAAGTGGAGATGGCTACCAGAAGTAGCTTAGCACATGGAGTGAATGAGAATGGCATACCCCAGTGAACGCAATAAAATATTCGACTCGAAATTTCTAGCAACTGAAGAAACTCGCACATTACAATGGCGTTATGATGGCAATAAAGATGAGGACATTTTTCCGAAAAATATAAATCGTGTAAATACTACCTAATCTCAGAAGTATAGACAAATAATGTTCTCATGTTTACATCACCACATTCGATACGTGTCATATCCAATTCATATCTGACTCTTGCACTGTTAAGAGTGTTGAAATGTCAAGAATCTAGAATGTCTTAGCATTCTTTGAGGTGAAATTCTCTATTCAGAACCAAATTTGACATTTGACAGGTGGCCATTCAGGGACCCTAAGGACGTCACAGTAGTCATGAAGAAAAAGTTTTCGGCAACTATAATGACAACTGACATAGCCTGAGAAAATTTAATAAAGATTTTATCTAAACATTAAAAAAAATTGTATAGTTACTCAACTTTCTCTACAAACTAAATATAACGTTTGTAATAATAGTACATAATGCGAGATAAATAAATCAATTTAAAAAATACTTTTATAAGAGAGGGAACCTAATAGATATTGGTTCATAGAAATCTAAATGAGAAATATGCATTTCTTAAATATTGAAGTCAAACTTTCCACTATGAACGCGTGTTGCTTGGTCGTAGTAGTATAAGCACATTTCAGTTAGAGAAGCACTTTCTTAGATGGGAAAGTGGATAGTGTTTCGATTCTTCTCGCAGACTTAATATTTCCTATTTCCTTACAATAAATTCTTCGTCGAGGCCGGTTGTTATAAATTCCAGCGTTTGAGAAATAGGGATTGCAGCTTAAATACAAGTAGCCATTAAATGTAACATTATTAGTAATTTCAAATAATATCTGATAAATAATCCATCTCCTTTAATATATATATATATATATATATATATATATATATATATCACAGCCTGATTGAGCATTCTGGAAGAAACGTAGATTTTGAAAAAAAAGTAGCTACTCTTGCATCTACGCATCGCTCATTCAATATATATATATATATATATATATATATATATATATATATATAGATATGTGTGTGTGTTTGTGTGTGTGTGTATATATATATATATATATATATATATATATATATATACGTATCGCCCATTCAGTAATGAATTAGAACACTCTGGCTATTAATGATAATATTCACGCTAAAAAGTAGTGCGCATAGCTCAGAGGTAGAATCGGGTTTCAGTCCTGGGTTAAAAAGCAATCGGATGACTGAACGTACTGATGAGCTGTGATACAGCGAAACAGATCTGTCTGCGGACGACTATTTACGCTCTCACAGCCTGATTGTGCACTCTGGAAGAATGGTAGTCTTTGAAAATACAGTAGCTACTCTAGCATTTACGCATCGCTCATTCAGTAATGAATTAGATCATTCTGGTTACTGGCATATGATACATCATACACTAAAAGTCTGCCACCTACCAAGAGCCCATATTTCAGAGGTAGAATCGCCGACTGACGCCAATTCAGTCGGGTTTCTGTTCTGAGTTAAAAAGCAATCGGATGTCTAACCATAATGATGAGCTGTGATACATAAGAAACGATATTCAGAAGTTTCAAGGTAGCAGTTCTTACAATAGTTCAGAAAATCGATAATATATATATATATATATATATATATATATATATATATATATATATATATAAGGCAAGGTGTTTGTATGTGTGTCTTTTTATCTGTCTGTTTGGCCTTTATACCAATCCACAATTTTTATCCGATTCTCTCCAAACTTCATACAAATATTCTTTAGGCTGAATCTGAGCTCAAGGACCATGGATTACTTTTAAAGCTTTCATTACACCCGAGCAACGCCGGGCTATACTGCTAGTATTTATATACTTTTGTGTGCACATATGTGAACTAATAATTTTAGAAAACATAATTGAATTTAAATCAGAATCTAGACTTTCAGAAACAGCATGAAGATGTTATGAATAGATTATTTGGTACATTAATTAGAGAAACGTCAGATATAACAGGGAATATAAACAGAAATAGCCGAAATAATCAAATTTTTATTGCTGTTTTTATGTGACTTTATATTAATTTTGAAAAATTAAAAAGGTAGAATATATGAGTCTGAAAAAATGAGTCTGAAAAAAAAAAGAAACACGGTTGTAAAAAAAGAGTAGAAAATCCTATAAAGAAAGATAATAGTCGGATATACACTTAATCAACACTGATAAATATTATTTATTAATTTTTAATCAACAAATATAGAATTTTCATAATTTAAGACAAAGTGTAAACAATAACTTGTCATTTCTCTACCTGTAAGGAAAATTTTATATCAAAAGAATAAGGGCATCGAACAGTTCTTTTTTACGTTATACTAAATAATCCAGGTCGAAAAAATTTAGAGGATATGTAAATATACGGATTTTTTTCATAACGAGTTTACTGATCTCATCTTATTAACTAACGGAAAAGAAAAGCATCTGAAAATGAATAATATCCGTTCGGAAAGAGGAGAGTTTGAATTCGAGTTAAATTCTTTGCATTCACTTGTGAGCAAATTTCCTTGGGGAAGATGTTAACTCATCTTATAACCCGCCAGCTATGGGTTGAATAGCAGAACATATTGAGTTATATAGCCTTGTTTGACAACCAGTCAACCGCAGCAAGAATTGGTGACCTACTGTGGGAAAATCTTCTGCTTAGTCAAACATGAATCAAAAGAGCCTAAGCGTCTATCACGCGGAGTATTGAACTGATTGACTATTCTACTTTAATAACGTGAAAAGATTATTTCAAACATAAGCCCAAATTATTAAAGTGATTTCGGAAGTACTTCTGAGTAGATTATAAATACCTAAGGTAAGAAAAATACAAGAACATATATGTGTTAAAAGTGGATCTTCAATATATATATATATATATATATATATTAGGGTCTTTGTTTGTTAATTTCATTCGGGTAAAAACGTCTGTACAATAAAAACGGAAGCTGATGATTGTTCGCCTGAAATAGGCCATAATCCCGATTTACCATGAAATAACGTGTCTGCCTTAATTTCTCTTTCATATATATATATATATATATATATATATATATATATAAACTTATTTATATATGGAACTTTGTCTGTGTGTGTGTGTGCTGAGTGTGTGTATCCGTTAAAATGGCTTAACCGAAATGGCTTAACCGACTTTCTTGAAAATTTACACAGTTGTTCTATAAGCGTCTGCGAGTGTTCTTCGAGAGTTTTTGAGTCCAGGTACCCATGATAAATATCGAAAATCGATTATCGAAAAAATCGGGTTATAGAAGGAGTGTTCCGATTTTAATGAAATTTGATACACTCATAGACAAAGGCATAAGAAACAATATTCAGAAGTTTCAAGTTTGCAGTTCTTACAATAGTGCAGAAGATCGATAATATATATATATATATATATATATACATAAATCGATACCAGGAAATAAAAATTTGACTTATATTCATTCATTTTTCTTTCAGTCTACGGTTTCGCTTTAACTGGAAACTTTTTAGTCTTTCGTGCCAAAGTCCAAAGAGTCTGGTCTCCAGAACCATGGATTAGTTTTAAAGCTTTTATTACACGCTGGCAACGCCGGGCTATACTGCTAGTATATATATGTATGTATATATATATATATATATATATATATATATATATATATATATATATCACCGGACAAAATTATTTAGAGGCAAAATAATAGACAACTCTGTATAGCTTTTGCTGATCATTATAAAACTTTTTCTCTGTTTAGCATAGTTTTAAATACTTTGGTATGAATCTTATAAATTTATTGAGTAACACATCAATAAATAACTATCAGGCCTAACAAATAAAACATCTTTAGGCAAAATTCGACAAAATTCATCAACATCGTCTGATTCCAGGCAGATACGCTGATTGCATCAGTTCTCTAACAATTCGATGCCTTTTTTGTAAAACAATTTGTCTTTGGCCTCAAAATACGCCTCAGTTTCCGATGTCAATTCTTCATTGGAACCTCTTTTTTTTTCAGCATTCTTTTGAAGTCGGCAAACATCCAGTAGTAGCTGGGGGCCAGATGTAGATATTAGGGTTCATGGGGAAGGAATTTGAAGTGCAATTCATGTAGTTTTTCTAACTTGCGATCGACTTGTGTCACAATGCGTTGTCTTCATGAAAGAACACTTTTGCTTCCTCATCTGTGGCAGTTTTTGGCGATTTCTTCCTTCAGACGCACCAATACTATTTCGTGTTGATGGTTCTTCTTTTCTCAATTAAACCGATGAAAAAATACCTGGCGCATTCCAAAATACCGTGGCCAAAATCTTCCCTGCTGATGTATGCGTCCTTGTTGATCGTTTCAGTGTTTTACAAAACAATAGCAGATTATAGGCGACCAGAGCGTTCAGCATCATTTGTGTCTGTACGGCCTCGTTTAGTCTCAGCATACCACCTCCTAACAATTGTTTGAGATGAAACAGAGTCCGAATAACACTTATCAAGCCATTGATTTGCTTGAACAGCAATTTTCCTATCAGAAAGCAATGCTTTAAAAACACACGAAATTCAGATTTTTCTATTGTTTTAAAAATTTACAGCAGTAGCTTCACTTAAATAATTGTAATTTTTAAAATAATAATCCGATTGGTTTCAAATTTTGTCAATGTCATTCAAAGTACAAATCTAATGGACTTTTGATTCGTGACGCCATCTATATATCGGGCCCGGGAATTATTGAGTGATGTGTTACATGCCATAAACGTAATTCAATAATTCTAGGTTACCAAGTCACAGATAAATTTATGATTGGAAAATATGCCTTACTATCTTGTAATTTGTTTTCAAAACACGTATTCTTTCTTTATTTTATTTATTTTCTTTTTTTGCCGACTGGACAACATCAGATATTATTAGATATTATTAGATGTTATCAGATATTATTCTCGCATTAATGTTATGTTTACTCTTCTATGCTGGCTTAAGTCATGTTAGAAAAGAGCATTTGAAAAAATTTCCACAGTAGGTAGGCAATACTTTCTGCAGTAGAAAAGTTGTCAAGAAATTAGAACATATAAGCAAACCACGTATATTTTCCAATCTGTTTTGCTATTCAGGCCGAAGCTGATGAAAGAAGCGATGGATTTACTTTTTTGCACGTAAGCAAATATAATTAACTAGAGAGTAATTAGGACTAGGCTGGCCCGATTTCTCAATCCGAGCCAATATCCTTTATAACACAACATGCATCCGTTATATGGCGGAGTGGTTACATATTTTTCTTTCCGTACAGAAAAATCCGGGTTGAAATTGCATTATGGTAGCGTTTTACAATTTAATCTAAACAATTTTGAGCATGTCTTGAAAGTATATATAAAAAAATGAATCGGAAAGAGATAAAAGTTAAAATCACCAGATATAATGCCTCAACAAGATACGATTTTCCAACTAAAAATTGAAATAAAATAAACAGAAATTTTCATATGTAATATTACGAAACAGAGTTGAAAAGGTGGGAAAACAAAAATCAAATGAAAAATAACATATGGACTAATAATAACCGTAATAAAATATCACGAAACCAGAAACGAATAGTAATTACGTAAAAATAATTTATGAATAAAGCTTAAATTAAACATGTAATTTTACTATTAACAAACGAATGTATATTGGCATGAATGAATGACGAGTGATAAAAATAGCGAGAAAACTGAATGGTTTTGTAAACAGAAAAACACAGATGTAAAGGGAAAGATCATTTCTAATGTTAATTGCTAGAGACAAATTTAAGCGAATACTAATTAGAAGACAAATTAAACTAAGATCTACCGTAGAATTGATTAAACGACAGAAATGAATAAAAATTGGGCATTTGATGAATTTTTGTTTTCTCCGACTTATCAAATCTGTGTGCCATATTTATAGCCGAAGTATGTGTACGATAATTATTTCTTCTTCTTCTTCGATGTGCCCTGTCCCTTCAGGACCTAGGCAATCATGGTTCTCCATGTCTCCCTATCCCTGGTGGTTGTTAGTATGTATGCTCCTGTTACACCTAACAACACCCGTTCCGTCATCTACCTGATCAGGCCCTGCAAATATGTTATCCGCTGCCTTCCTCTGTCTCTCTTTCCTTCTATCTGGCCTGTCAGTATCAGGTTCTCCAAGCTCTCCATCCTCATTGCATGTCCCAGGAACTTCAGTTTTTTCTTTCTGATGCTCACTATTAATTTCCTTTTCGTTGCCAATCTTTCCAGCACCTGATCGTTGCTTGCATGCTCAGTTCAAGATATCCGCAGCATCCTTCTGTAGAACCACATTTCCGCTGCTTCCAGTTTTGTCCTCATTTTCGATGATATTGTCCAGCATTCACTGCCGTATTGAAGAACTGACATCACACAGCAATCCAGCACTCTTTTCTTTGTTTTTAGTGAAATCTTCCTGTGTGGTAGGTATTACTCAGCTTCTGGAACGCGACCGTTACCATGTCAATTCGCCTTCGGATCTCTATGTCGCACTTGCCAATTCCTGTTAGAACACTTCCTAAGTATTTAAACATTTGTAATTGCTTGATTCTGGTATCCACCACCTGCATTCAGTTTTCTAAATGTGTAATTGTAGTCCTTTTTGGTCACTCTCTACCGCTACCTTCTGTAGGAGGTTTTGTAGTTGTCTTTCCGTGTCTGCAATGAGCACTGTATCATCTGCATATCTTATGTTGTTCAAGTTCTGGCCTCCAATAAAAAATCCTGGCGTATCATCTAAATTCCTCAAAATATTCTCGCTGTACAAGTTGAACAGATCCGGTGAAAAGACACATCCTTGTCCTACGCTACTTTCTATCTTTGTAAATCGTTACCTGTCCGTATGCAGACAGTTTGCTGCCAGTAGAGATTCTTGATTACTCTGATGTGTTTCCCTAAAAAGTGTCGAGGCTGCTGAGCATCTCCATCAATACTTTGTGTCGTATTTTGTCGAATGCCTTCGCATAATCAATAAAACAAGTCTTTCTTCATTTGTGTTGTCCTTTCAGAGAGGATCCTAATAATAAATATGACGTTCCTTGTTCCAGTGTCTTTGACGAATCTGCACTGTTCCTGTCCTATCTCTGGCCTGATTCTGTTTCTCGCTCTATTTGTCAGCATTATCACATTCAGTTTTGTAATGTCACTCATTAAGCTGATAGTTGTGTAGTTCGCACTTGTTTGCACCTGGCTTCTTTGAAAGTGCTATAAATATCGACTTGAATAGGTCGTCTGGTATTATTCCACTGTTATAAATTTCGGTATTATGTCGGTAA
Organism: Ascarosepion bandense; assembly: GCA_037127315.1. Lineage (NCBI taxonomy): Eukaryota > Metazoa > Mollusca > Cephalopoda > Sepiida > Sepiidae > Ascarosepion > Ascarosepion bandense. The sequence goes on along the minus strand of JBBBDQ010001981.1, from coordinate 3,475,145 downwards.
TTTTTTCTATGTCGTATTCTTCCAGGTTATCAGCAGCTCTTTTACGATGCTGTCTAGACCAGCTGCTTTGTTTTGCTATTGCAGCTACCATTTTGGATTTTAATATTTCTGGTCCATCCTCCTCCTTGTATATATTCGGTTGTTCTCTCCTGTCGCAAAAAAGAACATTCATATATTCTTCCCATCGCTGGAGTAATTCTTCTTTCTCCAATATGATTGTTTCATTCTTGGATTTTATGCATCCTGTTGAGGAGCAGCATTTTTGTCTTGTCATTTCTCTTATCTGTTTATTCATCTCTGCTTTATTGATACTGCTCAGTCTCTCTACTTCTGTGCATATGTTGTTGAGCTATTCCTCTTTTGTCTGTCTGCATTTGTTCCTTATCTCCCTGTGTAGTTTTCTATATTCTCCGCCATGTCTTGGCGTTATTTTTTGTCTCCTTTGCATCATGTGGAGAATCTCTTCAGTCATCCATTCGTTTTTACTTTTCTGAAAATTACAATATTTTTTCATCAAGATCAAAATTCAGTATTTAATCTATAATGTGGTAGGAGATAAATTTAAACATTCCCAAGATTATTTGCGTGTAGGCACATTTTGCAATTACAAGTAGAATTTGGGCTCAGTTTTTTTTATTTCCTATGATGTCCATTAAATACTGTACATCCACCCGAGCTCGAGAGAAAGTAGAAAAAACAAACTACAGAATATGGGATTAAATTTGACTATCATCTTAAACAATCTTTTAAAAGTGAATTCGGCAAAAAGAGTCATTTACAAATATGGTAATAAGATATTTTTTTTCTGGAAAGAAATGACACAATAGCAAATTTAGTGTCGTCATGGAAGCAGAAAAGAAAATGTGTCTAATTTGCAGTGAACTAGTGATCAATAATGAAGGTCATACTATATGTGTATGTGATTGATTGCTTAAATCTTTTGTGTCTATTTTAAGAATATCAACTGTTTACAGGTTGTTTAAAGTCGGAAAATATCTTTATATTGTTAAAATTCTTGTCAGTAATAATTTTATTTTCTTTTTAATCGTGTCACTCCGAGCAAGATGGTAACACCACCGATGTGCAGTTGGCTACATAAGAATAAAACGATTAGATAAGAGAGAGTGAAGAGAGTGAAGAAAACGAAGAACCAGTGAGAAAGGACCAAGAGAAGGATGGGAATAAAGGTGTGACGACAATTGCAAAGATGGAGGGAAAGGAAAGGATATACAGGATGGTGAAGAAAGAACTCGTGTCAATTGGTTAAGAGATGAGTATTGACATTGCATTTAAATTCCTGGAGATTGTAGCCGTCAGGAAGGCGAGATAATGGAAGCGAGTTCTACAAGCGGGAAGGGTGAGAAAAGAAACTGCAGAAGTAGAATTGTCGTCTGCATTTGGTTGATCCAACTGTGAATGTGTGAGACCCAGTTGCTAGTCTGGTTTAACGAGTAAACACCTGTTGCAGAGGCACCAGAGACTTAAGTTCGTTGGAACATAAGCCATGAAATTATTTATAGAAGAGACAAAGGGAAGCCACATTCCGTCGGTGGGGAAGTGGCTGGAGTCGAGCCGCCAAGTCGGTACCTATCACATTACTGATTTTCCTTTGGAGTTTGTCAAGAACACTGAGATAAACAGAGAGGGACGTCTGAGTGATAGAATTATACTAATTAAACCCATAGCGGTAGGAAAACAGCTGGATTTATAATAATCCTTTGAGAACTTGCGCGAAAGTAAAACGACCTATATTGAAACACGGCATCAGGATTTCATATTCCTAGCAGTTATCCATTACGCAAATGCCTCATGGATGTTTACAGAAACTGGCATGCCCAAGCGGTCACTCATCTAGGTTCTGCTCAGGCTCAGCAATACTTAACAAGTGTACAATATATATCAAAATATATCTATCCGTACACATCCAAGAAGAGAGCACGATGGCACAGATTAGCCGCATTAAGGTAGCAATAATAAAAAATTCAAAACAAAAAATCGATGAAGAAAATGTAAAGTGAAGTACATACGATAAGGCGGCAAAATTAACTGGTTCACTATGCTACATTGTTATGTATCGTTAGGGAACACGTACTGCCTGACGATACTTAACGGTTGAAACCTAGGTAGCATATTGGTCCAATAAACAATACGTTGTCGTATATATCTATCTCTATATACATTTGCATACATGTCTTTACAAATAGAGAAAAACAAACAGAATTTATGTATGATGCTTATGTCTATAGTTTCTTTTTCGATTTGCTTGATTTTAGGCGATGTGAAGCCTTCATGACCGATTTAATGTTGATATTTTATTGGCTGTCACGTAAATAAATGGGTGCGCTGACATTATGATAATATGTGCATCTAAAATATAACGGTGATGCGAGTTTTTGAACCACTGAACTTTCAGATTATTCTTTGTAGTTTTTCAAGTATCAGTACACCAAATTAGATTTTATAGATGCGCTTTTTAATTTTTTATTTAGTATTGTAGGGTCAGTTGGGCACCGTCTATATAAAAAAGAGCAACATGATGCAATACCCTTCGCCAGAAATTTGAAAACTGTATGCTGTATTGCTTGCTATTCACAAGAAAGCTTCAATACTAGCATTTCGGCGTTATGCAAATTAGGAAAGAATTGGATGAATTGGGAAAGCGTTAAATGATATATGATAAGGAGTGTTCACTAGTAATGGCGACCTTATGGCTCCATTCATATTCCCACAGAGCATCAGACTCAACACAATAGCCGCCATCAAGTTCTGTGAAAAATTAATGCTGTCCTGTTTCGAAAACAAAGGTAGGCGGTTCCAAAGTCTTCTGGATGCTGTGTTTGAAGCTCATTGCGATTTTTATTTAATATTTAGTATTTTAAGATATGTTTGTGTAATTATGTTGAATAAATATGTTAAAATGAGATGGCAGTGTCGTTTTCGTTTTGCTCACTTTAGACGACAATTTATCCATTGTAACCTGTTTATAGAAGAAGCACAATACAAAGATGTGACAGCAAAATTCGATGCACAGACGAATAGCAGATGATCGATTCTGACAGGAAATAAACTGTTGAGACGAAAGGATGAACAAACTTTCCTTATAGCAGATCCACCAATGGATTCAATATACATAATGGTTCCGCATCATGTCAGTTGAAAACATTTGACCGTGAACTCGTGAATGTCAGCCTAAGCCCAGCAGAATGAGAGAAAAGATTGATTTATAAGTTTAAAGGAGTGCATGGAGAGTTATATGTACAATGCATGCAGAAATGAAAATACAAGAATATGTTTGTTTTAGACTTCATTCGTTATAATAAAAAAATAGGATAAAATCGTCTAGATATTAGAGAACAATTGGAGAAATTTCTAAGTGCCTGTGTATAAAATATCGACAATGTACAAATTGATTTCATAGAAATGCATGTCAAGGAGAGCGTATTGTGGCAATGAACATTTCACGCAGTCGATTGAAGTGCATGAAAAGAACAAAGCATTGGGAATATTGACATCCAAAAAGAAAATATAAATTGATATAAAAATCCATGTAGTTGATGAAACTGTTTACACACACACACACACACACACACAGAGAGAGAGAGAGAGAGAGAATATGGAGGGATAGACTTTATCTTAATATTAAATGTTTGCCGTATTGAATTGTGCAAATTGTGTTTGCTTGATGCATTGTTTTCTTGATGCATGAGAGAAAATTTTGGGCAAGGGGATTTGTATCAATATAAATAAACTAATGTCGAACATGGTACAAATACTCGAACAAAGAGGACAAAAGCAATAAAATATAGAAATAAGTATGTGAAAAATATTGAAAACTAACAGAGCAGAAAACAATAGATATGAAATTCTTGGTTGTCAATTAGTAAAGTGAAAAAAGAAAAAAGCCAAGGATATTAATTTAAAAATTGTCGATAAAGTCAGGCGATGGTCTCAACGTTTTGAGAAAGTTATTATTATTCCCTATAGAATCGCATCAGAATATATCGCCTTTTCCAAAAATATTGATCAAGATAAAATACATGAAGATAAATTAAATTAAATAACTTCACTATCGTTTTAACTAATTTTTAAAATAGTAAGATTTTATTTATCATCGCTGAAATATGATATATTGCTTCGGTGTGCACCTGAGTTGACTATTCTGCACTTTCAAACTTCGACATAGATCCGAAGCGTTTTCGAGGCCTTGTGTGTAATGAATTATTTTCTGCCGCTTTCCCACAGATGTTAGACTCACAATAAATTATCGCTAGTCTCATATCAGAGGTTGGGGCCAACAACAGCCTTTTTTTCAACCAAATTATACCTGAGACGAGTACACTGAATCTACTCATCCGCATTACCTTTATATACCATTGATAAGTTGGAAGATTTACTAAAGGAGATTCTTCTAAGAAATTGTTGTATTATGAATAGGACACCCGAAAAGATGCTTTCGAGATCACTACAATCTTAAACTCTTCAAATAGAAAGGGAAATATTATCTATCGTACCTATCCTAATAATAAAGTCTTACTCTCTTCCTGGTCATACTTACAACATAATTTAGTAAACCTTACAATTCAGTGATTTTGTGCTGTGCATTATATATATATATACTACCGGCCATAATTATTAGGCGACCCCAGTGTTTTAACAAATGATGTATTTCATACTATTTTTTAGTATTTATTACCAAGTGAATAATTGTAAATATTGTTATTAAGTAATAAACTGAATCCCCCACTAATTACTACTTATTAATACAATCTGTCTCTTCTCTCTTCAGCTGTAGTTTAAAGAGCAGGATATAAAATCTGCCTAGTCAGTCATGTCTCTTTCGGGACATGATCACCGGGCGTGTATCACGTAGGGCACTTAACTGAATTTTCCACACCAAAAAAATTCAATATGATGATAATGACGAATTAAAAACGGGTTATTTTAACAACAAAAAATAAGGAATTTAATTATTCACTCTTTTATTTTTAATTGTAGTAGATAGACTAAACTATCGCCCGGCTCACACTTCACCCACGTCGATTGAACAGGTGAAGAGGCTCATCCCTTGTTCCTTGATTAAGATGTGGATTCCGGCTTTCTCTTTTCCAATCTTTTCAGTCTTTTCTTTTTTTTTTAATTGGAGTAGATAGACTAAACTATCACCCGGTTCACACTACACCCACGTCTATTCAACAGGTGAAGAGGCTCATCCCTTGTTCCCTGTTCAGGATGTGGTTTCCGGCTTTCTCTTTTCCAATCTTTTCACTGTTACGTAGCCCCCTGCGCTTCAGTGGCGTTACCGCCTTGCTCGGGGTGATATGATTAAAAAAAAATAGAATGATTCTTATGTTAATACTGTACAATAACCTGTGCATCAAACGATTTTATAAATATTTAATAAATACCTATGTTGCAGTTTCATCAATGAAAGAATAAAGAAAATTTAGGGCATTTCGGACGAGGACATCTTTGCTTCCTTGCCTTGTAAAACGTTGCAAATCAATAATAACAAAAGAACCATTCTGATTTCATTTAGAATTATCCACTTAAAAATAATATGAAATACTTCATTTCTTTTAATAAACTAGGGTTACATAATACTTATGACCGGCAATATATATATATATATATATATATATATATATTGCTAAATTTTAGTGATGTTTACAAAATCATTTTTTAAAACATTGCTGTTTTTTCCAGTAGTTTACTGGTGAAAAGTCCAGCTAGAGATTTTTGTTACAAACGTTTCCATATTAAGATAGAGTGTTAATAGAATTAATGAGGAGAAAAATCTCCCTTAGCTAAGTAGTGATATTTCAGTCATGGCGACTTCAATGTTTTGTGATATCATTATTGGATGTCTTCATCTTTCAGTGTTGTTTTGTTTTTTCTAAATTTGTTTCTTATTTTTTCGCATTTTTACAGAGTTTTATATCTTTATGTGTGAGTATTTTTTGTTGATGAACTTTGTTTCGTAAGTGGTGTACTATTTGCAGGTGGTTAATTCAATTTTTTATAGTGTTCAGCTCTTTTTAGTGTCTGTCAACTAATATAAAAGGAAACTCCTATACCATAATTAGTGCAGCATTTGTTTCTTATCTTAGCTGCCAGGCACTTGTAGAAATATATATACATATATGACCACAGTGTATGAGTTCATCTACAAATACGTTGATGACATATGCCTGGCAGCTGATCTCCCCCTACTGAATAAACTCACACAGCTCAATGGTGAAAAAATGACGCTTATATTTCAATGCATTCAATACTAAGCTAGTAAATTTAATTACCTCAGAGAATCCTTAGATCTACAACAATCGTGATCACGGTGATACTTTCAGAGCAGTTCCGTCTTCGAACGCCTACTGAAGCTGAATCGACTTTTAAGTGATGCGGGAATAATAATGCGTTTGTTTTTATATAACATCAGAAATACCTAACAAATGTTTCTATGCACTAATTTTACAAGAGTCAGATCATAAAAAGAATGGTTTGTTGATACCATGTCTGGCCTGGGGGTAGTATTTTTTTTAAAGAGCCTTTGGTAATAAATTTTCGGTAATAGCGTCTAACTAACCTATTGCTATTACAATGATTAATGTTTGGATGCGTTATATTCCTTTGACTAATCAACACATGGTTTATTTAGGAACCCTACCCTATCATAATTTCACGCTGGCAAATTCCTTTCATGTTTCTCTGAAAATGTACATGAAAAAATATACACTAGGAAGGGAATACAGTCCAATTATATATATATATATATATATATATATATATATATATATATATATATATATAGTCATGCGCAGACAGATTTGTTTCGCTGTATCACAGCTCATCTCTACGGTTAGAGAACTGATTTCTTCTAGTCTGGATTGAAACCCAACCAAATTGACATCAGTCAGCGATTTTTTACCACTGAGCTATTGGCGGACTTTTAGCGTGTTATATACAATGTAGCATACGCCAGTAGCTGAGAGTGTTCAAATTAATTACTGAATGAACAATGCGTAGATGCTTGAGTAGCTTATATATATATATGTATATATATATATATATGCATATATATATGTATGCATATATATATATATATATATATATATATATATGTGTGTGTGTGTGTGTGTGTGTGTGTGTGTGTGTGCAGGTACACAGTATTTGTATGTGTGGCGATTATTTCAGCATAAGTTATATTCGAATGTGTAACACCCAGTGATGGTCGAGCTCACTATTTAGTCTTAACTAATCTAGTCAGTCTAAGTTGCTAAGCATGATACCCCCTTGCAGGACTTAACTGATTTGTAAGTGTAGCTGAGTTCTGGCACAATGACCTATGTTTGGATCTACCAGCACTAATCTAATTCACTTCCCAGTCGTAATTGATTTAGAAAGACAAACTTGCTAATCATTCCACAGGGTCACATTTCACGCATTTCACCTCATATATAATACTTTTTATTCATACATCATGTATATTACTTTTATTCATACGTCTTCCTGCAAAACTTTCTACGCACACATGCGCAGGCGTTACTCTCTATGTATGTGTGTTTGTGCTTCTTGAGAATTTGAAGCAACCAGAAATCAGAGAGCCGATTACGAATTCTACTTGAATTCGTTGCATTCATTTACGAAAGGTATGAATCCATCTCTTCTCCATTCATTTTGTTAAATATCAAGAAAGCTTAGGTTCCATAGCCTTGGTTGGCAACCAGTCTACCGCAGAAAGTAATGGAAGATTTTCTACCCACTTTGACATGTTTCTTTCGAGACATGAGTGCCCAAGCGTGTATTATGTATTTAACTTACTGAAAAATCTAAAAGATTGCAAAATTTTGAAATTTGCATGGTTACCTTAGTATCAGTATATATAAACCTATTTATTGGCCTGTAAAACAACTCTTGCACAGTTCTCAATATCCGCTTATATATATATATATATATATATATATATATATATAAGGTTTTCTAAAACCACAATAACTCTTTAAAAACTTTGTAATATTTTTTTATGAAATGTAAACATAAATATTGAAAGTTCGTATAGATAAAAAAAGAAGAAATTTCATTATGAAAAATGTATGAAATTATGCAAAAGAAAACTAAAATATTTAAACACTGTCGTTAATTTCCGAAATGGCGATAAAAACATTGACTAATCTATTTCCGAAACATAAACCAGCACAAAAAACCTCAGACGCAATCAATACAACTAGACAGTTGTAAAAGACTATGAACGTGGGCGTTAAATGTGTAATATAAATGACAGAATTCTTAAGAATCTTAGAATCTAGGAGATTTAGAAGAAATGTTATATAGAGGTATGTCTCCTATCTCTAAATCTTAAGGAAACTACTAGGTAGCGAATGTGTATATTTTCCAGAAACCGCATTAGTTCATATAGGTTATAAAAGATGCCATTGCTCTTCTTGCAGGATAAAAATAACATTAAAATGACTAATATATAGCTATTAAAGAATACAATTTCAAAAAATGACAATGAGTTATATATATTTAATATACTTACTTGTAAATATTCCCTGGATATCTAATGCGAGTGGATATCAAAGAGAAAATGAACGAAGGATGTTCGAAAAATCACATCATAGCAGCTGAAGTAAACAATCTGTTATGCATATGATGGGGGGGGGGGACTGAACGGTCCATAGGCTGACTGTGAAGTTGTGAGGCTAGAGCTGTAAAATATTCTATGCTTTAATTTTAGTTTATTAATAACTACATTGTTTATAGCCAGGCACATTGACATCAGATTGTTCAAAGAAAACTTCAAATGTAGCTTGCCTAAAACTCAAATAAAAATGGAAATTATTTGACATAATGATACTATCAAGTCAGTTAGCCAGTTCAGTGCCATTCGTGATACACGCTTGGGTGATCATGTCTCTAAAGAGACATGACTGCCTGGATAGAAGATTATCTCGAAGTAGTTTACCATTGCATTCTGCGGTAGACTGGTTACTAACCAAGGCTATAGAACACACTCTGTCTTATTATTCTAACCCATAGCTAGAAGGGGAAGTGATGTATTATATTATTAAGAAATAATTAAAGGGGGATGAGTTTGTTACCTCATAACAATATTAAACTGATCCCCCACTTTATGCTCAGTAAAAGCATATTTCTAACTATTATAATCAAACAGTCAGTGCCTTACGTGATACACGCTTTCGAGACATGACTGACTGGTCAGAAGATTATGCCGTAGTAGGTTAATTTCTGCGGTAGATTGGTTGCCAACTAAGGCTACAGAACCCAATCTGTCTTGTTATTTAGCCCATAACTGGAAGAAAGAGAGGGATTAATACCTTTCTTAAGTTTATTTGAGCGTAAGTGAATGCAAGGAATTCAGCTGGAACTGGAACTCAGTTCCCCGATTTCTCGTTCCGAGTCGATATACACTGCACCAAAAGAATATCAATAGTAACAAAACAAGTACATTCAGAAGAAAAAGACATTTATTCTAACACAGATGCTACACTAAGGGAAGCCACCTCAGCTTTATCAACAGCGTAAATTTGGCAGTAAATATAAAAGGGAAACGAAAAGTCTTACAGATTATATAAGTATGCACATCCTGCTGAAGCCATTACAGAAAAAATAAACAATGATCATATTCGCCACAGGTTGATGGATGACAGGCGTCTAACTATAAATCTAAAAGCTAATGATATTAGCTTATCTCGTGAAAAAATGGAAAATGCCTAATGAATCTGAAGGTTTCTACATAGTAGTACCACGTCCTCTGACATCAAGTGCGCCGGGTTGATGGCATCAGGTGAAAGTATAGCACTGAGAAAGATTCAGTTGATTTGGTTGAAGATTTTCTAACCCGTGACGAGTGTTGAGTTCTTTACTTTAAACGAAATTAGACAATACATACATTGAAAAAAAAAACCTCTTCATTGCTTCTAAGAAGGACAAGATCGTTTCGTTTGCAGGGAAAGAAATACTTTAGAATTTTTTTATGGAAAAGTTATTGTTTATTTAATAACTTCAACAAGCCATCCGCCAGCAATGGAGAATCAGTCAGTCAGCTAAGATCCATATTTGACTCATAGCTAGAAAGCAGAGAGATGTGTTATATTATAAAGGATTAATTAGTGGGGGATCAGTTTATTACTTTATAATAATATAAAACAGATCCCCCAGTGTATGTTTAGTAGAAGTCTTTATCATATTTCCAACTATTATATTCAGTCAGTCAGTTAAGTGTCATATGTGATACACGCTTGGGCGATCATGTCACCAAAGAGACATTACTGACTGGGTAGACGATTATCCCGCAATAGGTTGCCATTGTTTTCTGCGTTAGATTGGCCTACTTTTTAACCCATACTGGAGGAAATAGATGGATTAATACCTTTCCCAATGTTATTTGCGCGGAGTTGAAGGCAATCAATTCAGCTGGAATCCGAATTCGTTCCGAGCCGATATCCACTGTACCACAACGAAACCAATTTGCCGAGGTGGTTATAAAAGGCTACCAAGAGAAAATGTATAAGAAAACTAAGTAAATGTGTTTGGTTTCATTAAAATAATTCACCGACATTACAATCTCCTGGTTTCAATAGCTGCTTTGCGTCAATTAGGTGTTGAACTGGTTGAACATCCTCCCTATTCGTCGGTTTTTTACAGTATCACGATGATGATGGTGTCATATTTACTGTTGATGACATTTTTACTACTAAAACAGAATGAAACGTTGTCCTGCAACAGTCAGATTGCATCTGAAAATAAGAAATGCAGTTATTGATAAGAGAATTGAAATTAGTGCATGCAATATTTCACAACACTCGCATCAATTCTTTAGATTAAAAACTACGAACACTTTAGTCTACTAATGTAAAGGCTTTATTTACATTAACTGAACTCATTATAGCATAGAAAATAATTGAACTCATTATAGCTTAGAAAATAATTATATATAAAAAGACATAAGTAATAGATATAGATATCAAAGCTTACTATATATGCAATGGGAGAGTTATAATATTTCCTGTGTTACTTGTCATCAAAAGTTGAATTAAATAATTTTATTGATGATAAAAGACCAGATATGAGTATCTTGTTTTTAAAGATGCAGACAATAACAAAACGGACGTTGCATTTCATTTAATTACTTTTGATAATGAAGGAAGGCATCTTGAAATTTAACATCAACTAAACTGGCAATTCTAATACGAATTTCGCCCCAAGAATCGGAAATTAATTCATGAACAAGACAGTAGATTAAATATATGAGCTTCCGTTTTTTTATATAATTTCAACGCCATGAAAGATGATATAGGCCAGTAGGTCACAATGGGTTACTGAGATGAAAGAAACAACAACTTTAATAAAAGAACAGGATAAAAGAAACAAGTGACTATACTTGATATTGCGTAAATCTTTCTAAAGGACTAATGACCTAAATGAGATTTCTTCATGCCAGAATGATTAGAAAAAAAACAACAAGTATAAAGCTTAAGGCTATATCTAAAAACACTTCAGTAAACTGATGAGACCTTTCTTCTAATCTAGTACTGCACTTACATTCGTGGAGTTGATGTAGGAAATAAGGACACTTATCAGGACAATTACTTTGAAAATAATTATATTAAAGGAAGATGGAATCTACATTTTGACGCTGGGAAAGTGAATGAAGCAGAAATGCCATATCGGAACCCATCAGGTAGAAGATTCTCTTTTTCAGCTTGTCCTAAATATGCCAGTTGAATATCTGATTTGTTCTGAAAACTTGTAATGTAAAACTACTGATTTTGGGCTTTTTGACGCTGAATATATATGCCCTCTAAAATAGCTTAAATGATAAATAATTACAAACATGAAAACAGGAAAAATGGAATGTAAATACAGCTTGTCTAAATTAAATAATAAATAATAACGTATTAAGGATTTCAAAAAAGAAAGAAAGAAAGAAAGAAAGAAAAGTCGCAAAATAAGTTTAGAGAAATCATATGAATTTGAATGACTGAAATAAAAAGAATATGAAAACAAAATCGAGACAGAAGACTATAAGAGATATGAAAATAAGAAAAATATAAAAGCAATACTGAAATAATGGTTACAGATTTCATTTTGCGAGAACTAAATTTTAATACTAAAATCATAAAATCAAATGGAATAGTAATAAAAATAATTTTTGGGATGCTCAATATCTATAAATGAAAGAAATTTTGATTACGTGAAAAGCATAATCCATTATTTTAAATAAGCGAAGTGATACAAAACAGATTCAAAATAGATAAACATACGCATTACGCAGCTGATGATGATTGAAGTTTAAGCTTATGAATAAAGATAAAAATATGAAAGCCTTTTTAGATGAGAAAACAAATTGTAGTGAAATGTATGTTGAAATGTAAAGAGCGTAAGATAAGAATCAGAAACAAACCTGGTGTAGTGTCGTAACGCCGAAAAAGAAATCAAAATATTTTCTTCAGTAAGAATAAATAAATAAATCAAAGAAATGAAAGAAACAATGAAACAAGTTAAAATAGATACAATTTGAAAAGAAAAAAATACTATGTTTTGCAATTAAATGTCCGGAAAAGATTTTGTTTGTATTCACGCTGTGTTATTTCAGTGAAATCCAGAAAACGATCTAATATTGATCGCATTGCCAACCATACTTTCGAATGATGATTTGCCAATTTTCAAATGACAGCCTGAAAGTGTGGTCTCTAAAGATTGTTCCGGGATTCAGCCACGCGAGAAAGTAAGAAAGAAATAATAAAATAAAGTAAAACAAACATGAAAAGTGGGAAAGAATTAAAAAAAAAAGAAAAAAATCGGGAAGTAAAGTTTAGGGGATAGGGGAAAAATGTTGAAAGTGTTTTCTGCCTATTGACAGTTTTTCGAATATGAAATCATCCATGTTAACATTAATCATTACTGGGTTACTGAATCATACTTATGTTATTGTTAAACACACTCACAAAGTTATACACTGTATAATTTGCATATATTTACAATGAAGTATATATGAGACCGCATTATGGCATTTTTAGTTTACATCGCTATAACTTCTGAATTTAATTCATTAAATCTCAAACATAAGTATGGCGGGAAAGGAAGGATTTTATAGATGATTTGAATAAATCATAAGATGTCATTAAGGATTTAAACATTCCGAATAATGAAATAAATGCAGAAGCGTCGGATTATATTGATCGAATCTGATAAGAATCAATAAAATAGGAGGACGTCAATAATCACAATTTTACGTTTTAAAGATTCGTGATTCCACTTTTTTCTGAATCTCACATATAATGGATATTGCTTTAAAACCATCTTTCTAATATAAATATTTTGTTGTTTACATTTAAAGTGCAAAATTTTTTCTTAGATATTTAATCATCGGAATTATAACTTGTCAACTTTTAGGAAATAGATGTTCAATGATTTTTATTTTTTGTAAATTTTAAAATTGGTAGTAATCGTTTAAGACATGATACACATCAGTTCCATAATATATGATACATGATAAAACGCAATTCAACATCGTTGTCATGGACTGGATTTATGAAAACATATTTAAGCATTTGTTTAAATCTCTGTTCAACCCAAATGTTTAGAGATGATTTCTAACGAATCCAGCGTCTGTTATATCATTTTTCTGTTATTCGACACTACATTTAGTAGGAAGATACTGCTCAGATACCCACTCAAAAAATAGAACCCAAAACATTTTGATAAATATCACAAACGTCCAGTTATTTTCAAGAAACTTGGTAGATCTACACATCAGTCTGATATTATAATTTCGTAAAGATTTAGTTAAATTAGTAGCTTTGAATAAAGATCACGATCATTCCAAAAAATGGTTCGAATGGTCTCCGCGGCGTTGGAGATTATTTGCAAGCGTCTCGCAAAATTGCCGATTATTCTTTGGGAGTTTTCATGATTTTTACTTTTTGCCTTAGTTTCCCAATTGTTTGGGGGTTTTTCTGATACACATTATCCTTGAGATACCGTTGCAAATAAAAATCTGGTACGGTTTCAAGTTCGGTGAGTGCGTTGCCTACTCGACACCAAACTTCCTCCTCATCAGTTGTTCCTTAAATCAATCTCTTAGCAAGGCTATGAAATCATTTGATGTTTCATAGTGGTCTTGTCTTGATAGAACCAATGTTCATCTCGATTTATCCATTTGCAGTTTCCTAGAGATGTCCAAAGCTTCTTCAGCATTGCCGCTTAGCATTCCATATTTACAGTTTCATGTCTCGCATAATCATCTTAAAAACAATATTGGCCGATAATGCAATGTTTAGAAATTGCAAACTTTGCAGTGCACTTAGTTGATGTACCTGACATGGTAACACATAATCTGGGGTGGCTGTACCCGGATAAGCATTCTTTTTGCTGCTTACATGTCCTGAAAGTAGGAAGTGTGTTTCGTCAGATAAGCAATTCTGATCATTTTTTTTAAAAATCATTTCACCCCAAGCAAGGCATTCCACTGCCACTATTGCGCAGGGGCTTACATCTGGGAAAATGATGAGAACGCGTGGTTAGATATAAGAAATGTTAGAAGGAATGTAATAAACGGTTAAGGATACCGATGATGAGGGTTGGGTAGATAGGACCTTACATTTAAACTCCTGGAGGTTGTAGCTGTCGGGGGAGCAAGTATGTGGAAGGCAATTCCATAGGCGGGAAGTGCGAGAAAAGAAGCTGTTGGAGTAGAAATTGCAGTTACATTTTATCGGTTTCACTGTAAAAGGATGCGTCCTAGTTGCTAATCTAATATCTCGTGCAAATTCATACCTAGCGGGCACCAGAGAACTAAGTTCATCGGAGCAGAAGCCGTGAAAGTATTTATAGAAGAGACACAGGGAAGCCACGTCACACCGGTGAGAGAGTGACTGCAGCCGGTTTGCCAAGTCGGTATCGATCACGTTACATATTCTCCGTTGTATTTTCTCAAGAGCCCTGAGGAGAATAAGTTTGGATTGTCTTCGATTATGTCGCAAAACTATTCACACATGATTACACGTTTTTCCATATCCGTCTCCTTAAGTTTTGAATTTATTTGAATGTTTGAGGATACCATTGAAAATCAAATTTAAAAAGACTCTTAATGACCTTTGATAGATTCGCAGCTGTTGACTTCGTCGTTTAAGTGATTTCTTTGCGTTCCTTCCCACTGAGTCCCGTACAACCTCAATGTTCTTTTTTCTTCTAGCATTCACCCTCCGACAGAATAAGTGCCCCCAAGATATTTAAAGTTCATATTTTTCAGAGTTCTATAACCTCTGAACTTTTCACCCAAGCCAAAAATTTTGCACTTTGAAAAATTATGAATACACTGAAAATTCCTCAGAATTTTTTCTTGCATTACAGTGTATGATTCGTTAGAGGAATAGACCTACAAGCAAAATGTCTTTTCCTTGGTTGACAAATATATATTGGGGAAGATTATTGTTCCAATATTTCTTGCACAAAATCAATATATATACACTGAAAAAGAAAAAATGTTATTAACGGCATTATTAAAAAATGTGTAGGTTCTCTTTAATTGGCGTCACTCGCTATATAAACAATTCAATATGATACAATTTTTAAATCTATAAAATACATTTAATTAGCAAGTAAATCACGGAAACACACTTCAAACTTTGTAAATACAGGAGGAACATTGCGTACAAATGAATTTAAATAATATTGATCTTAAATATTCTTGACTAAACACATCTTTTTTCTTGAAAATTGAAAGCGCTTACATTTCAAACAATATTTATACAGCTTCAATATACTATATAATTATTGTATTACCCGATATTTTTTTTGTTACAATCTACATTACTATAACAATAATTCAGGATTGGAATCAACTTTGGACAATACAGTGGATTTCTCAATCTAAAATAAGCTTATATTTAACTGTATCTCTGTTAGATATCTTTTTACTAGCGATATATACTTTGCTAAAAAAATAGATTCAGCACCAAACCAAGTACCGGAATTTCTCTGATATTAAAAGCCTGCAGTATAAGAAAAGTTTTACATGCGAAACCTTTAGAAACCTAAATATTATGTTTCGATTATCCATGTGAGTAGCAGTAGTCTTAGCAAAACTCAGCGTGTCTTCTGTGACGTCAGGCTATTTGTTATCCTACATCTCAAATAATCTCTATACGTAACGGAATTGTGTGTATATTGTAGTGGAACTCTGGATCCTGATTGGTCATCAAATCATAAAATTCAAAATAATTCAGAAAAACGGTTTTTCCAGAGCTAAAGAAAAAATAATTCTAGGAGCTACCCCACGTGATTGGATTCAATATTTAAGGATGTTCTCTAACCAGTCACAGTCAGTCAGAGATGGGAGCAGCAAAAGAGAGACACACATCAAAAATGTAACTTCAACTTTTCAGCGACCCGGATTTCTCATCTTTCGCTTTTCTCCTTATCTGTTTCAACAATTACTACTAGAAACATTTTCAAAAGGTTCAGCGTAGAGTTCGTACAAAATGTTCTAGTAGTAACTGTTAAAATAGACGATCATTATTTCCGCTACAATATTATTGTGTGCATATATGTCATCTGATAGTTGTGTGTCTGTGATCGCTTGTTTTCTGTGCTTTTACATCTATTCTCTTCTTTGTTCTCGTATATTGTTTTCATTTGAGTATGTAAGTTCTATATTATTGTTAGATTTGTAGTATGGTTGATGTCTCAATTATAAGGTTTATACGCATAAAGAAATAAGTTGATTGGGTAGACACCCAGTCAACTTATTTCTTTTTTGAGCCAACGTAATATAAATATATTTAATATTTTGTTTTAAATTATGATATTTGAATATTCGTTTGATGAAACAGTTTGAAATTTTACAACTACGGAAATATATTCTGGATATATAGCCGTTTAATTATGAGTTGAGTTTTCTTCTCCCTGTATCATATTTCTCTGTATACTGTCGAATGAGGTCTCTATTTTATATATATATATATATATTTAATATTTTGTTTTAATTAGATTTTTTTTTAATTATACTCTCCGTTTTAACGGTTTTTATCATTATTACCTCTCCTTCCCATTCTCTCTTTCTCACTCTCCGTCTATATATATATATATATATATATATATATATATATATATATATATCCAAGTGAATAAGAAACAAAGAAAATATTAAGAACGTTCAAAACATTAACTTAAATCAGTGTTCAAAATAGAAATAAATTGTAATAATTTCTACATGTTCTAATATATACATACATACATATATTTTCTAGACATATTCTATTAAATATAAGAGACAATGAATGTCTATTATGTTTAATCATGAGCCGTTCTAAACGTCGTATTTTTGCTTTAATTTCAGTTGAAAATGAAGACAAAAATTCTCCAACATTTGGATAATTATTTATTGGTTTTCTTCTAAGCTTTCGGCTCACATGAGCCATCTTCAGAGAGGTAGTTTAAACTGAAATATTATAAAATCCACCATCACCGACGATTTTATTTTGTGTTGACATAAAACTCCGCTTGGCAACGGCAATAGTTACCAAAAATAATAAACGCAGTTCTTAAGTTTGCGATGCGGTTTTATGACGTCACACCGCGGGATAGCGCGAAATGACAACACAACCATCTAGTCAAATGCAATGTAATATGTTATTTCCTGTTTTAAAGTTGATTTTATTGAGTGTTGGTTGTTTTGATTTGATGTACATGGCCTCCAATATCTGCAGGTTCCTCTTACTGTGTGTATGAGTAAGGATCACCGTATTGTTGACCAAAATCTGTCTGATATTACCTACATGTTTATGTTTTTCAGAGAAATGTTGTTTAATAGTACTCTGATCAGAAAGATGACATGTAAGTCTACGGGAGAGCGTGGTTGTGGTAAAACCAATATATGTACTAGGTTTTTGAGTAGTATCAGAGATGCAATCTCTGAATGGGCATGTAAATTGGTACACTACATTGGTTTTTTGTAAAGAATTTAGTTTAGTGCCTGTTGGGTTATTATAAACTATGAGGTCAATTGTTTTAAACTTTTTATAATATATAATGAGTTTAATTTGATTATTACTATCCACTGGTTTAACATTTCTACGTATTATGTTTTTGAGAGTTTTTTCATCTTGTTTATAATTATTATGTATTTGGTTGCAATAGTATAAGTTAATAGTGTTATGTTTATTTTGATGTAAACCATTATTAATATTATCATTATTGTTAGAGCTATTGTTAAGTTTGTTGAGATACATTTTAATTTGTTGATCAATAACGGAGTTAGGAAATCCATTATTGACTAGTGTTTGCTTAATGTTGTGTAATTCTTTATAAAATATAGATTTGGAAGAAGATATCATTTGTGTGCGTTGAAGTAAGTTTTTTATAACAGCTAACTTATATCGTTGGGGACATTCACTATTATAATTAAGAAGACACGAATTTATGCTAGTTGGTTTCCTATATAGAGAAGTAGTAAATTTATGTGTGCTAGAATCAATGAATACATCAAGGAATGGGAGTTTGTTATTAATATTAAGTTCTAATGTAAATTTGAGGACGGAGTGACTTTCAAATTTGTTTTTAAGATATTTAATTTGATCGATATTCTTAGCTAAAACAAAGATGTCATCTATATATCTTACATATATACAGGGTTTATTGTTGTCATTAATTATTTTATTTTCTAGATTTGCCATATAATAATTAGAAAAGAGGGGACCTAAAGGAGATCCCATCGCAATGCCATCTATTTGTGTATAAATATTGCCTAAGGGGTCGTGAAAGGGTACTTGTGTGGTGCATGCTAATAATAGTTTTTTTTAATATAGTGGGTTTAATATTGATTGATGGGAGAGTAGCATGGTTGTATACATCACGGATAATGATGTCAATTGTTTCATGGACGGGAACATTTGTGAATAAGTTTTGAACATCCAAAGATGCAATCATTTGATTATTAGGTTTTACGGAATGGAGAATCTGTAAAAATTCGTCCGTGGAGTTAATGCTATATTTTCCAGGAAGATAGGGAGTAATTAGTTTGTTAAGTGTTTTGGAAAGGTTATATATTGGTGTGGGTATTTGAGAAATGATAGGTCGGAGGGGATGATCTTTTTTATGGATTTTTACATTTCCATAAAGGTAGCCGGGCTGATAATCACCTATAATCTTTTGAAGTTTATAGGATCCTATTTCAGCATTGTTTGCAGTAATAAGTTTATTAATATGTTTTTTAAGTTTGGTTGTGGTATTACAAGTTAATTTTTTAAATTTGTTGTGATCGTCGAGAATGGCCTGTAATTTTGAGTGATATTCCTGTCTGTTTAAAATAACAAAAGTATTGGTTTTATCGGCACGTCGGATAACAATATTTTTGTTATTTTTGAGATGTGTGGCTGCTTTTATGAGAGGCATATTTATAATATCATTAGGATTTTTATGGTAACGGTGTTTGATTGATTCAGCTTTGAGTAATTCTTTTAAGCCTACCTGTGTAGTAATATGGTTGTCCTGTTCGAGTTGAAGTATTTGTTGGTATAAAGCTTCAATTTCCATTTGTTTAAACATTGAATTAGGTTTCTGTGCGACATGAAAATTTGGTCCGAGATTAAGGAATTCTATTTCATCTGGAGTAAGTTGGTAATCCGATAGGTTAATGAAGTTGTCATTGATGTTTGGTAAGAGTATTTTTCCTTTATATAATTTGTTTAGCTTTTTTTGGATGACTTGTTTATGGGATTCATGTTCCTTTTGTGTTGTATTGTATAATAAATCCAATATTTCCTTGAATTTTTCACTTGTGGTAGAAGACTGTAAAATTTCTTTGATGTGTACAATTTCAGTGTTGATTTCTTGTAATTCCTGTTTGGCTGTGTGCATTTGACGTTTTATGAGGTTCCATTGCAATTTCTTAGCGGTGGGATCATTTAATGCTGCGGCATCATGTAACTTAAATTTAGTATATCGAGGCAGCAAGTAATTTTCTAGACATATTCTATTAAATATAAGAGACAATGAATGTCTATTATGTTTAATCATGAGCCGTTCTAAACGTCGTATTTTTGCTTTAATTTCAGTTGAAAATGAAGACAAAAATTCTCCAACATTTGGATAATTATTTATTGGTTTTCTTCTAAGCTTTCGGCTCACATGAGCCATCTTCAGAGAGGTAGTTTAAACTGAAATATTATAAAATCCACCATCACCGACGATTTTATTTTGTGTTGACATAAAACTCCGCTTGGCAACGGCAATAATTACCAAAAATAATAAACGCAGTTCTTAAGTTTGCGATGCGGTTTTATGACGTCACACCGCGGGATAGCGCGAAATGACAACACAACCATCTAGTCAAATGCAATGTAATATGTTATTTCCTGTTTTAAAGTTGATTTTATTGAGTGTTGGTTGTTTTGATTTGATGTACATGGCCTCCAATATCTGCAGGTTCCTCTTACTGTGTGTATGAGTAAGGATCACCGTATTGTTGACCAAAATCTGTCTGATATTACCTACATGTTTATGTTTTTCAGAGAAATGTTGTTTAATAGTACTCTGATCAGAAAGATGACATGTAAGTCTACGGGAGAGCGTGGTTGTGGTAAAACCAATATATGTACTAGGTTTTTGAGTAGTATCAGAGATGCAATCTCTGAATGGGCATGTAAATTGGTACACTACATTGGTTTTTTGTAAAGAATTTAGTTTAGTGCCTGTTGGGTTATTATAAACCATGAGGTCAATTGTTTTAAAACTTTTTATAATATATAATGAGTTTAATTTGATTATTACTATCCACTGGTTTAACATTTCTACGTATTATGTTTTTGAGAGTTTTTTCATCTTGTTTATAATTATTATGTATTTGGTTGCAATAGTATAAGTTAATAGTGTTATGTTTATTTTGATGTAAACCATTATTAATATTATCATTATTGTTAGAGCTATTGTTATGAAGATGGCTCATGTGAGCCGAAAGCTTAGAAGAAAACCAATAAATAATTATCCAAATGTTGGAGAATTTTTGTCTTCATTTTCAACTGAAATTAAAGCAAAAATACGACGTTTAGAACGGCTCATGATTAAACATAATAGACATTCATTGTCTCTTATATTTAATAGAATATGTCTAGAAAATTACTTGCTGCCTCGATATACTAAATTTAAGTTACATGATGCCGCAGCATTAAATGATCCCACCGCTAAGAAATTGCAATGGAACCTCATAAAACGTCAAATGCACACAGCCAAACAGGAATTACAAGAAATCAACACTGAAATTGTACACATCAAAGAAATTTTACAGTCTTCTACCACAAGTGAAAAATTCAAGGAAATATTGGATTTATTATACAATACAACACAAAAGGAACATGAATCCCATAAACAAGTCATCCAAAAAAAGCTAAACAAATTATATAAAGGAAAAATACTCTTACCAAACATCAATGACAACTTCATTAACCTATCGGATTACCAACTTACTCCAGATGAAATAGAATTCCTTAATCTCGGACCAAATTTTCATGTCGCACAGAAACCTAATTCAATGTTTAAACAAATGGAAATTGAAGCTTTATACCAACAAATACTTCAACTCGAACAGGACAACCATATTACTACACAGGTAGGCTTAAAAGAATTACTCAAAGCTGAATCAATCAAACACCGTTACCATAAAAATCCTAATGATATTATAAATATGCCTCTCATAAAAGCAGCCACACATCTCAAAAATAACAAAAATATTGTTATCCGACGTGCCGATAAAACCAATACTTTTGTTATTTTAAACAGACAGGAATATCACTCAAAATTACAGGCCATTCTCGACGATCACAACAAATTTAAAAAATTAACTTGTAATACCACAACCAAACTTAAAAAACATATTAATAAACTTATTACTGCAAACAATGCTGAAATAGGATCCTATAAACTTCAAAAGATTATAGGTGATTATCAGCCCGGCTACCTTTATGGAAATGTAAAAATCCATAAAAAAGATCATCCCCTCCGACCTATCATTTCTCAAATACCCACACCAATATATAACCTTTCCAAAACACTTAACAAACTAATTACTCCCTATCTTCCTGGAAAATATAGCATTAACTCCACGGACGAATTTTTACAGATTCTCCATTCCGTAAAACCTAATAATCAAATGATTGCATCTTTGGATGTTCAAAACTTATTCACAAATGTTCCCGTCCATGAAATAATTGACATCATTATCCGTGATGTATACAACCATGCTACTCTCCCATCAATCAATATTAAACCCACTATATTAAAAAAACTATTATTAGCATGCACCACACAAGTACCCTTTCACGACCCCTTAGGCAATATTTATACACAAATAGATGGCATTGCGTTGGGATCTCCTTTAGGTCCCCTCTTTTCTAATTATTATATGGCAAATCTAGAAAATAAAATAATTAATGACAACAATAAACCCTGTATATATGTAAGATATATAGATGACATCTTTGTTTTAGCTAAGAATATCGATCAAATTAAATATCTTAAAAACAAATTTGAAAGTCACTCCGTCCTCAAATTTACATTAGAACTTAATATTAATAACAAACTCCCATTCCTTGATGTATTCATTGATTCTAGCACACATAAATTTACTACTTCTCTATATAGGAAACCAACTAGCATAAATTCGTGTCTTCTTAATTATAATAGTGAATGTCCCCAACGATATAAGTTAGCTGTTATAAAAAACTTACTTCAACGCACACAAATGATATCTTCTTCCAAATCTATATTTTATAAAGAATTACACAACATTAAGCAAACACTAGTCAATAATGGATTTCCTAACTCCGTTATTGATCAACAAATTAAAATGTATCTCAACAAACTTAACAATAGCTCTAACAATAATGATAATATTAATAATGGTTTACATCAAAATAAACATAACACTATTAACTTATACTATTGCAACCAAATACATAATAATTATAAACAAGATGAAAAAACTCTCAAAAACATAATACGTAGAAATGTTAAACCAGTGGATAGTAATAATCAAATTAAACTCATTATATATTATAAAAAGTTTAAAACAATTGACCTCATAGTTTATAATAACCCAACAGGCACTAAACTAAATTCTTTACAAAAAACCAATGTAGTGTACCAATTTACATGCCCATTCAGAGATTGCATCTCTGATACTACTCAAAAACCTAGTACATATATTGGTTTTACCACAACCACGCTCTCCCGTAGACTTACATGTCATCTTTCTGATCAGAGTACTATTAAACAACATTTCTCTGAAAAACATAAACATGTAGGTAATATCAGACAGATTTTGGTCAACAATACGGTGATCCTTACTCATACACACAGTAAGAGGAACCTGCAGATATTGGAGGCCATGTACATCAAATCAAAACAACCAACACTCAATAAAATCAACTTTAAAACAGGAAATAACATATTACATTGCATTTGACTAGATGGTTGTGTTGTCATTTCGCGCTATCCCGCGGTGTGACGTCATAAAACCGCATCGCAAACTTAAGAACTGCGTTTATTATTTTTGGTAATTATTGCCGTTGCCAAGCGGAGTTTTATGTCAACACAAAATAAAATCGTCGGTGATGGTGGATTTTATAATATTTCAGTTTAAACTACCTCTCTGAAGATGGCTCATGTGAGCCGAAAGCTTAGAAGAAAACCAATAAATAATTATCCAAATGTTGGAGAATTTTTGTCTTCATTTTCAACTGAAATTAAAGCAAAAATACGACGTTTAGAACGGCTCATGATTAAACATAATAGACATTCATTGTCTCTTATATTTAATAGAATATGTCTAGAAAATTACTTGCTGCCTCGATATACTAAATTTACATACATATATATATATATATATATATATATATATATATATATATATATATATTAATCATTTCATCCCGAGCAAGGCGGAAACGCCACTGATGTGCAGGGGGCTACATAAATGTAAAAAGATTAATTAGAAAAGAGTGAGGAGTACAAACTAGTTAGAAAGGAACAATAGAAAGCTGAGAAAGCAGGTGCGATGACAGATACATAGGTGGAGAGAAAGGGAAGGTTATACAGGGGTGGAGAGAGAGCTAGAGTCCAGTGGTTAGTAGATGAGTATTGACTTTGCATTTAAATTTCTGGAGGTTGTAGCCGTCTGGAAAGCAAGAATACGGGAGCGAGTTCCACAGGCGGGAAGTGCTAGAGAAGAAGCTGCAGGAATAGAATTGTCGTCTGCATTTGGCTAACCTAACTGTGAATGGGTGGGACCCATTTGCCAGTCTGGTTGTACGAGTAAACACTTGTTGAGGCATCAGTGACTTAATATATATATATATATATATATCATCACACCTGTCTGCCAACATTTAGTTCCTTTCCTACGTTCCTGTTTCCGATGATAGCAAGTTGCCTTCAATATATTGCTCAGCGCATTACGTATTCTAATTTTATTCAATCAACAGAAATAAAACAAATTGTAGGGATAATAATTCGCTGAAATTTTCGGAGATGAACAGAAATTCCAAATCCATTAAGCATGGCTGCTGTCCATTTTCTGATTCACATCATCTGTCTATAATGTCTCCATTTCAGGCCAATCTGCATTCAATATATACTTTAAAATTGCGTGTAATCCCGTAAGTGTTTATTGACATAGTTAAGAATATATCTTCTGCGTGTTAATTGCGAAAATTAATTATTTGATAGGCTCATATGAATTAAGATAACATAGACTATCGATAATTCCGTGTTATATAGTAAAAGTGGTATGTGCTTCTCGGGCGTAGACAGCTCTCACAACTTCTTGTGCGAATGTCTATGGGATCTTGTGAAATAAAAAGAAGTGATTTCACGTTTTCATCTCTATGGTTTTCATTCAGACAATTCCATTTTTTAGACAGGCTGAAACTGATTATAACGTGTTCAGCGATTCAAATGCATTTTTATCTCTTTTCGTTACTTTTTTGGATTCATATTTCTTAATCCTTTATCCACTACAATAGTGTTCAGGCTGTGAATCTTTCAAAGTGGTCTTTGAACTCGATATCAAAATTTCGATTTTAAACTTTGTGCATCCTTCCAGCTAACCTATTATCTCTACTTCATTATTACTATATGTTTCAAATTTCTACCATTATTTTACTTTGAATATTGCTCGAGAATATATATGAGAAGTAAACAGTGGAAAATATGGAATCTATTTATAGATGATTTACTCTAAACTAGATGAATAATTCTGAAAGAAATATGCACGACGAAGCAATAAATATCATAAAGAAACAATTCAAAGAGAGTTCTAAGATTTTCTTAACACTATTGAACTAAAGAAATAAACCATGAATCTAATATTTAATTTTAATATATTTTTCATATTTATGCAATATACACAGAATGTAAATTATTACATGAACCTTATTTTCATGGTACTTAACTATGCTTCCCAGTTAATATATTTCCAGAAGACCTGCGTGTAGAAAAATTAGAATACAACGAATACTAAAATCCATAAAAACAATCTTACCTCCTCAAATAAGGATATGAACGTATAAGTCACACAATGAATGTAGCATATTCATCTCAGAAATTATATGAATACTACTTAGAGACTCTCTTTCAGTAAAAACTTTTGAACTGAGTTGAATTTTTGAAGATTCCATTCTGTCATTTTCGAAAAAAAAAAAACAAGAATCAAATTTGAAAATCCTAAGAAAGATTTTAGAGGAAATTCATATTTGGACGCAATAATAATTCATGCGGATGATTTTATTGATGATAATACTAGAATTTTGAAGATAAGGATAGAGAATTTAAACTACTTGGAAGTTAATCTTCGGAGTGAATGAAATAATTGTTAACCTAAAATTTAGTTTATTTCTTTTTAAAAACAAATAAAATAATGAAACAAAATTAACGTAATATTCGTTTCGGTTTTCTGACATTTTCGTCTTTACTAAAAGGGAAAAAAATTCTGAAGAATTGTTGTCTTTCGCTATTGAAATATCCAACAACTTGTGGTAACAAACTTCAACGAGGAAAAATTTAAAAAAATCACATACGAACATAACTCAGGAAATAATCCTGTACAATAAAACAATAAAGATAATCATAACATATGGATGTTAAAACATCACTTATTTAATGCAGTGATTATCTTGTGTTCAAATTAAACTGTTTTCCAATAATCTTATAGTTATAATATAACTTTAGCAAAATCTCATCAAAAATATTTTAAATGAACAAAGGAATTTACTCTGTCTATATTGAGGATACATATACTATATTTATACATTTGGAAAACAAATAAATTCTCTATTAAATTTAACAATGAGATTTCGACAATTCTTTTTCTTCAATGTGTTTTGTTCTTCCAGGATGTAGGCAACCATGGCCTTCCATGTCTCTATATCCCTGGTGGCTCTGAGCAGGTTTTCTCCTGTAACACCACGCAATCTCCGTATTGTCATTCAGCTGCTCAGGCCCTTCAAATATGCTATCCGCTGCTTTCCACTGTCTTTTTTCCACTATCTTGCCTGTTGGTATCCGGTTCTTCAAGACTCCTCTTTCTCATTGCAGGTCCCAGAAAGTTTAGTTGTCTTTTACTGATGCTCAATATTAACTTTCTTTTCTTTTCCATCCTTTCCAAAACTTCATCATTGCTCACATGCTCGGTCCATGATATTCGAACCATATTTCTTTTGCCTGAATTACAAATGGACAAGAGAGAGATGCTATTGAGCCGGAGGAGAGCGGAGGCAGTTAGTTTTTTAAGACTTTCTTTTTAATCCATTCCTAATGACAACATTCACTTACATAGTGTGAACAATGTACTAAATGACCGAATAGATCTTGTTGTTGAAAAGACTGCTTTACAAAAGGGGCATTCCATTGTTTGTCTAAGGATATTTCTGGTTGCCATTCGAGTTGCGCTATAATCTAACATATTACATTTAGTTGTTCTCAACAGTTATTATGTCACCACTTAATATTTTGAATAATAACAAATATTCATTATTCTATAATATATTTTGTCAGAGAATCGATTTTATTTAATTATAAATATCTCATCTTGCAATAGAAATTAGTTGCTAACAAAAATGCGTTTAAATTAAGTATTAATATAATACTCAAAGAAACGCATGAAATCCAACCTTACCTAAATATAATTTCATTATCCTATACTCTTATTTTTATCTTGAATGTTCATGTTTTTGGTATAGGCACAGAGTTTCGACCAAGCACAATCTAATCATCATCAGATGTGCATTGTTGAAGTTGTATTAAAAACGACAATAGGCATTAATATTTAACAGAAAATCGTCCAATCTAATTGGATGGGTTTTACGTAAAAATTCTTATCAATAATTCAGTATTTTTTATTTAAAATAAACAGTATTTCCGATAAACAGTACCTCTGCATTCCTTACATTAATAAATAAAATGTTTTATCTTTCAAAGTTTTTTGCTTCACTGTAATTTAATATGTTAAAAATAGTAAAAAAATATTTTTATTATCATTATTAAATTTGACAGCAGAGATAAAGTTTATTAAACCAATGTTAATTTTTCTTTTCCATCTATTTTGTTTTTGCCAATTACTTTCATTACAAGAACTAGTGATGGTAAAAACAACATTATTTAACATAATACTTCAATGAGTTATGTTTTGTTTGGTTGAATGGCTGTTTCGTTCAACGTCTTCCTCCTTAAACTCCAATCGAGTTGTTGTCTACTACCGAATATGTATATATACTCACAATCTTTTCTATGAGTATAACGATAAACGGCAAACGAAGGTAAGGCTCTGGCCCGAGAGTTTCTCAGTTTAGAGTAGAGTGGCCCTTTAAATACCAGTGCCCCCAGGTTTACCTGGTCTCGAGATGATAGTACACTTTAAGGGAGCTATCTATAGGTTAAATAGCTATTTTAGACTGCTAGTAGATAGAAGTCTACAGCCTTAGCAGATAATTCATCTAGGACAAGTAAAGTCTGACGTAAAACCTACAAGTCTAGGCACCTCGCTGTTCCGGAACGAGCTTGCTAGATAAAACACGGGTGTAAAAAGAGAGGCCAGTACTACGCACACTACACTCCAGTTACTAACTTTATTTTGCAGACCTAAAGTACTGTTCCACGTCCTCGATGCTACCGAATCTTCCAGGACCTGTGATGATGGGAAAGGGGCGAAACGGCAGGTGAAATATGTCACTGGAAGCTGCAGTTCCAATCCTACGTGCAGGCGGTTCAGGATATTAGTAGTGTGAAGTTGAACTAAAACGACAGCATCACTCGGCAGCACTATACCACCAAGCAGCCCTCTTTAGGGAGTGCACTGCTTGCTTCACAAGAGGAAGGGCCTAGAAAGGTTAGCTTAACAAAAACTCGTCTCTCTACCCTCAGTGAGCTTTCTGCGATCATCGATCATATTCTCAAGCGGTAGAAAACCACCAAAACAAAGTACTTACCGAACTCGAAGGGTGCAAAAACACTGAAAATCGCATGCTAGAATATCAGAAACATGCTTGACAAAGCTCACAGCAACCGACCTGAGTGTTGCTCATCTCTGATCGTAAATGAACTGTCTCGGTTAAATGCCAAAATTTCTGCACTCAGTGAGGTCCGCTTCCAAGGAGAAGGCGGCCTCAAAGTGCATGGCGCCGGATGCACACTCATTTAGTCTGGAAAACCAGCGACACAAAACACTACTCATGGTAGAAACCTGGGTAGTAAAATAACTCGTTTAAAAATAGAAAATATTCAAAAGTTCTACAATATAATTTTATCGAACACATTTAAATACAAATATGTTCTGGTCTACCCCTATTATGACCAAAAACTATGTATCAATCAATCAATCAATCAATCAATCAATATATATATATATATATATATATATATATGAACAATACGCTGATTTGTTTATATTATAGAAAAGTTATTCGCAACCACCAAACATTGCTACAATCATGATGGTATGTATTTTCCATTACTGGATTATTTTAATTGGAGTGTTTATCGATTTGTTTGTTGGAATATTTCGTCAAAGTGTATGGTTTTGTCAAAAAGACAGTCTTTATTCCCCTATAAGAAATATATGTAGTATTTGGTTAATTAGAATGCATCGTGATATCCTAGAGAAAATTCCAGTTTTGTGGTACCTGTGTTGGGTTTTGCCCTTACGCTTTTTCTTACTCAGCATATAATGTTGATATATTTCCAATGAAGGATTGCCTTACTCTCTGTAGTTGATTTTAAATTTATTTGAAGCAAAAGGAGAGCAGCCATATATTACATGATCTGCCGTTTTAATATAGATTTCTTTTTAAATCATGTCAAGATCGGAAGCCGATAGCATTCGTGCTGCGAAGAAAGATTTTTTTTGTGCATTTTTCCGAAGTTTTTATTCACATGAGAGTGAACGATTTTTTTTAATACCATACCGAAAAGGATTATACCGGACTGACACAGCCGATCAATTTTTCTGCTTGCACTACCACAATGTTGTAACTTTTCTTTTATACGTAACAAAAAAAGGTTTCATCACCGACATGGATTTTATGAAGCCATACAGCTTTATTTATAACCTCGCATAAAGATATTATCTGAACAAAAAAAAGAGAGAAAATAACGAAAATTTAGACAAATATCAAATAAAAGTGAACATAGAAAAAAGGACATGATACAGAAAGTTAAATTAAAAGAACAGAAAAGCTCTCCTCAAACTACTCTAGCCTAATCGATGTAGCCTGGTTTCTTGCAACGAATCATCTGTGTGCATTTTCTGCTAATTTATCAGTCCTGAAAAAGTATCGTCGAGAAAAATTTTACCTCGTTGTCGATAACAGGCTAATTAGGAATATTTTTCGATTACATGAAGGATTTTACAATCACTTTACTACTGAATATTTAGGGTAAAGGTCTAATAATTTTTAAATTTATTATTTGGATCATCCACTTTACGTTTTCGCTACAATGTTTCAATTAGATAATTTTTTGTCTAGAAAGGTTTCTTGACTCAGCTGGAATAGATATGTCTGTGAGTCACAAATGGACAGATAACGATCACCCCTAATTATTATGAACATAGCAACAGTTCGATTCAAAATAACGTATATATCCAATATCGACGTCTACTGCTGTTTTAGTTTAATTTTAGCAAACCAGCATGATAATATCGCGAAAAGATTGATAATGTTTGTGCAGGTTTCACTGAAGCGGCGCCGAAAAACAGTCATTTTATTATAGCGGGTTTTTTCTCCATAAGTCAGCGGTAAAAATTCGAATTTTAATATTAGACGTTTCAAGTTTCAAGAGAAATCCGAAGGGGAATTGGCATGGTCAAGGAGGCATTCCAGATCTTGAGTAAAGTATTAATATACAGAAAAATTTCGCTTGTAACAAAGAATAGAATACTGGATTGCTATGCGATGTTAGTTCTTTACTATGGCTTGACAATATCATCGAAGATGAAGGAAAAACTTGAAGAAAGTGAAATGTGTTTCTACCGAAGGATGCTACGAATATCATGGATCGAGCATGTGAGCAATGATGAGGTTTTGGAAAGGATGGAAACGAAAACTAAATTAAATTAATCCTGAGCATCAGGAAGAAACAGCTAAAGTTCCCGTGACATACAATGAGGAAGGAGGGTTTAGAGAATCTGATAATAACAGGCCAGATGGAGCGAAAAAGAGACAGGAGAAAGTAGCAGATAACATATTTGAAGGACTTGATCAGGTGGATAACAGAACGGGAGTTGCGTGGTGTAACAGAAGAAAGCGTACTAAGAGCCATCAGGAATAAGGAGATGTGGAAAGCGATGATCGTCTACGTCCTGAAAGCACAAGGCACATAAAAGGAGAAGAAATGTTATCATCTTCTTTAATATTGATAAGATCTTCCTTCTGAATATTTTGTTGGAAACAATTGAATATTGGTATTTCGATTGTGTTATATTTTCTTCGAGTAACATAAGATATCAATTTTAATTGTTTCTGTGATTGAATGACCTGAATTGATCCGGTTTCTTTTCTTTGGAAACGTTCTTTGTCATACTGTAGCAAAATCTACTAAATTAGTGGAGAAGATGATCACCCTGAAACTTACAGGCCTCAGTTATTTTAAGCTATTTTAGTCATTGACACAAGAAAGCGTTTGTATTAGAAAACGTGTTATTTATTTCTAAACGAAAGAAACATCATGCATGACATGTATTCGTGAATCTAAATCTAAACGATGTTATTTAAGAATGAGGCTTGATTTCTTAGGTTAATATTTTTCATTATCATGGAATTTCTACAGCACGTTTCATGTTCAATATCTTTTATCTGCTCCGATGAACTTAGCTCACTGGTACCCGTTATATGCGAATTTCTTCGAGCCACAGGATTAGCAACTAGGTCCCACCTTTTAACTGTGAAGTCAATAAATTGTAAACACACATTCTACTCCAGCAGCTTATTTTCTCGAACTTCCCGCCTTTGGAATTCTCTTCCACTTGCTTTCCTGAGATTTACAATCTCCAAGAATTTAAATATAAAGTCAATAGTCATCTTCTGTCACACTAACTTACATCCACTCTCTCCTGCTTTTCTACATCCACCCCGATCTCATCAGTAATCTCTTCCCTCTCCTACTCTCTTCCTGACACCCCCAGTAACCTCTCACTTCTCATAACATTCCTCCTTGTCCACCCCACTCTCATCAATACTCTATTCCTTTACTACTCTCTTCCTGACACCCCCTGCAACCTCTCACTTCTCACAACATTCCTCCTATGTAACTCCCTGCACAGTGGCAGTAAAATGCCTTGCTTGGGGCGACACGAATAAAAAAGACTACTCTTTTAAATACATAACAGATGATTCTACAGCGAGTTATTTCAAATGCCGATTATGTATTACTTCCGAATGGATAATCTTTGGATGGTTTTAAGGCAGATGTGTACAGCGTTTTCATTCTAGTTCTACATTATTAATTCTGATTTGCAAAAGTTCAATTATTCTTACTTCTTAGAATATTTGTTAGGAAATGTTTATTTTTTGTTCACGATAATCCTTATTTTCAATATCAATCGCTATATAATTAGTATAACATTGTCAACAAAATGGCCTCGACTGGGAAAACCAAAAGCCTATTTATTAGTAGATCCGCCTCTGGTGTATAAGGAATGCTTAAATGATCATTGTCAGTTTCTTAAAATTTGTGTTAGCATACGCACAGTGAATAGTTCAAAGAGAGATTAAATAAGCGGGGGATCTCATTTTCACATCTTCGTACTTCAAGGATTGCTTAAAATGATTAATATTGGGTCAATTCCATGATGTGTATGTCTTCGTGAGCCTGTTTAGTAGTTCTATCAGGTCTTGAGATTCAATAATGTCAGATCATGACACATGGTTTCTAATGGATGAGAAAAAGTCGATATTGATGAGGTCACATGCGGCATTGAGGTTAACTTAGCACGTGTACACGGAGAAGTGTCCAATTTCTTAAAGTGGTTTGATGACATATAAGTCATTATTCCACTTCTTAGTGGAATGAAGACCAAACTGAGTTGTCGAAATATGGTGGCTTAGTTAATACAATATTCATTTGTGTTTTCTTCATATTTTCTTCATAATGGATCCAGTTCAGTTAAATCCGTATGTTTGAGTCACTTTGGGAAAAATCTTCTTGTTCTCATAGTTCATTAATGCGTGATGTTTAGCATTGCTTTCAGATGGGCTTCTGATTCTAGAATTCACTCATAAAAGTAAGAAACGCGATTTGTTTTTCTTTTTATATTTAGTCAGAAAATTGTTTTATATTTTGTCAGGTAGGCTATTTTTTTAAAAATCGTTAATGTTAAATGATGTTTTATTTTTTATTTATATTTTAATAACTTTCTTCACTCTTTCCTCAAGAGGTTCATTGTTGCTTAGCTTGAGTGACAAACATTTTAATATTAGAGTTACATTTTTTTCTTACTGGCATGAGTGTGGTCAGGGGTGAATTGTCATTCATAGGATCAGATCATTTATGTTTCGATTTTATAGGCATAACTAGCAGTATATCCCGGCGTTGCTCGGTTTGATGAAAGCTTTAACTATAATCCATTGTCCTGGAGCTCAGACTTTTTCGACGTTGGCACGAAAGAATGAAAAGCAAAAAGCAATAGTTGTTTCAGGTTAAAGCAAAACCGTAGACTGAAAGAAAAATGAATAGATGTAAGTCAAATTTTGATTTACTGGTATCGATATCAAATAAGATGTTTTCGTCATAAACTGAATTTTGAAGGCTAAATAAGTCCTCTGAGTAAATGGTATCATGGCTGGGACTAAAAACTACAATTATATCTACTTAGAGCCAAACCCGAAGCAAAAACTAAAATAAAAGGGCTGAAAAATACAGACATACAGGCAGATAAACAGACACACACACAAACATCTTGCCTTTTATATATATATATATATATATATATATATATATATATATATATATTATCGATTTTCTGCATTATTAGAAAAAACTGCAACCTTGAAATATCTGAATATCGTTTCTTATGTCTTTGTCTATGAGTGTATCCCATTTGAATAAAATCGGACCAGTTCTTCTATAACCGATTTTTTCGATTATCAATTTCCAATATTTATCGGGAGTACCTCAACACAAAACCTAGCTAAGAACACTCGCAGACGTTTAAAGTACAACTGTGTAAATTTTCAAGAAAATCGGTTCAGCCGTTTATGAGTCTATAGGTAACGGATACACACACACACACACAGAGAAACACACACACATACACACACAAATAGACAAAGATAAATAAGTTTAGATAACATTGTTATTATTTTGCTTTTCTTCACATTTTAACACATAATTTATACTCGTAGGCTATCACTTGTAATAAGTATTTTTGAGACAATCGCTATAATTAATCATTTTTCTACTTCTTATTCACCTATCCATATTTAAGTCCTCTTAAGTCCTGCTGCGCTACACTTGTCGCTCTACTCATTTAGGAACTGCAATGTAGTATAATGGATTACAAACATGTCTCGTTAGATTGATTACGACTGAGCAGTGAATTCGATCTTCACTGTGTGCTCCGTAATTTTGACTCTGTGCCGTATCAGCATTTTGTTTTGGTGTAAAAGTTAACAATTTTCTCTCGCTATGTCAATTACGACTGAATAGTGAGCTCGATGCTCACTGGGTGCTCCGAACATTTAGATTTGTGTCCCATCTATGCTACACTATCACTATGTTCCTATTAGATTACCCAATATCCAAGTATAATTGCATTTCATTTCCTCGAGTCTGTCTACTTTTCCATAGGCCTCACTGATTTATATATTTCCTTATAGAAACATTCTCTGTAAGAGTTGAATATGTTCTATTCATAAAATCGAATACATTTTTACATCTCATCTTTCTTTATACCGTTATTTTGTAGTGGGATGAGAAATTAAGAATGAAAATCAGCCTTCTTCAATCTTACAAAAATTCACAATGACGTGTGAAATCCTGGCTTTTCCCAAATAGAAAAAGCATTGATCATGTACTTAAAAAAAGTCGAAACCAGATTTAGCAAGGAGGTGTTACATTGATTTTTTACGAATAATAGCTACTGGCAAGACTTGAGAAATTCGAGAGTCAGTGCGAAAAATCTAATAACAATAAAAGGTCTCCGATCAGCGTCAGTCAGTCAGTGATGGATAAAATCTGCAAAGACCGCAAGCTAAAATATAACGGGAGAAGCTTCAAGCTGACCAGGACATTCGTCCTCTTTCTCCTTCCTTCTGGAGTGCTGATTCCTTTTACTTTTTCTTTTGCATCCAATGACATTCCTACCAAACCAACACATACATACGTACGTACGCATATACTCTTTCAACAATTACTAATATGAACATTTTCCACAACTCTTGATACCTTTACTCAATACTTGTTTCTCATTCAACATTAATTTTTAAGAATTCTTGTTAATCCTTCTTTTAATAAATTACTATTTTAACATGCAAAATGTTTATTTTTATTCTCACATTATTCCACACACAATTTCACACATTCCAACCTACCGACAACCAACCCTCTGATGATAATTCTTATAAAACTTGTAAGCTGTAGGGAGTTCGTTTATGAATGTCAGAAGGCAGAATCAAATAAACCTTAACCATGTCCCTATATCTTCAATTTCAATGGGTGATTTTTTTTATCTTTTTCTTAACTTGGGTTAAGTTTTATCTTCTTTTCTTTCATAAATATGTTTCATGTTTAACAACAATTTGATTTAGAATCACTTTTGTTGCTAATTTCAAAAGCAAGGTTCTATCCACGGTACTGCAGTATATTTTTCTTTGCCATGATTTCTTTGAGTTCATCATATACATTTGCACAGAAATACTGCTATTTTGGATAAATTTGAAGGGGAAAAGCCATTGGCATCTAAAATGAACATTTACCCCATAATGTTTGTTTTACTTGTATTCCGTTGGGTTTTCTTGTATATTATTTTGATGTTAAGAGTTTTAAGTTTTTAAGAAATGGTTCGTTAAATGTCAATTCTCTCCTTTTTTTAAGTTTCCTTACTTGACTTATTACTCTCTCTTTTTTTTATCTTTCCCTTTCTTTCACTTTCTACTTATTTACTTTTTCCTATTTTGTTTAAGGTTGGACTTCCGTAAATTTGATTTTTTGTGTTTTTTCCCAGGGAAGTCTTATTTCCATTATTATTCAGATTTCTTAATTTATTCTTTTTTTCTGGCAGATTTTGGTAATTTTCCATTAATAATTCTTGTTTGTTTTTCAGTTTTCTCCATTATGTAGTATATGACCTTTTCTTTACTTACATCTCAGACATTTGCATTCCCATATTTTTCGAAATTTTATTCATTATTCAATTCAGTTTTAACATTTCATTCCATACTTGCTTGCTTTGGAATAGTCAAAGGTTTGATCATTAATGTTAATGATGTTACCCATCCGATAATTCTCATCTATTCTTCATTGGTTTTTGAAATGTTCTTCTTTCTTATTGATTCGAATGTTAATGCTGTTCTTTCATCTATGTTAATTTGTTCTATTATTATTAGTTGGATTGTATCGTCATTTTCTTTTTGGTGTCTTTTTATATCATTTGAATGAACAGAGCTTCATAGTTAACGCCCGAGGCAAGTTTGGCTTTGAGCTTTTGTCTGTTGCTGAACAAGACAACAATCAATTCAGCATATATTTTATCTATTTTCTTATTATTTTGATACTTCCAATTTATATTTCAGGAATTATATGTTTTATTAGTGCAAGTGCATATTTTAAAGCTAGAAATGTTCATATATATCATAAAAATAATAATTGGATACGAATTTAAAATGCATGTGTTAAAAAGGGGTAAATTTGAATATATATATATATATATATGAAATGATTTGTTTAGACATTATTTTTTTATCGATACTCTTATTTAAGTAGATATTCTGTTATTTATGATAAATTTTTATTACGAAGGATTCGAACCTGCGATCCCTATCCACATAGGGAAATTACTATATGATCTGGCTCGTCTTAGACCTCTCGGCCACGAATGACCATTAGTCTATATATAGAAACTAATGGTCATTATTATTATTGTTATTATTATTATTATTATTGTTGTTAAAACCTCCTTTAGACTAATGGTCATTCGTGGTCAAGAGGTTTAGGATGTGCCAAATCATATGGTAGCTTCCCCTATGTAGATAAGGGTTGCAGGTTCGAATCCTGCCGAATGACACACATTTTCGTAAG
Organism: Ascarosepion bandense; assembly: GCA_037127315.1. NCBI lineage: Eukaryota > Metazoa > Mollusca > Cephalopoda > Sepiida > Sepiidae > Ascarosepion > Ascarosepion bandense. Next base: position 3,438,347 of record JBBBDQ010001981.1, on the reverse strand, counting down.
AAAAATTTATCGTAAATAATCAGGCCGGTAGATATAAATATATAATACGGTATCGAGTTAAGTTGCTTGGTAAATTTGAATTTAAAGAATAGACCATAGAGATTTCACAGGGGAGGGGTAACAAATGGCTGCTGATACCTTGGCCAGGATAGCTTCGCATAACAGAATAAATAAATAAAAAACCCAATTTCTTTTTTTCCAAATGAAATATGAAAGCCAAAAAGTGAGAAAAAAAAGGGGGGAAAATACAGATTTAAGAAACAATTCATACATAACACGCAGTTTCACACAGGAACTTTGAATTAAGAAAGTTCCACTATCGTCAACTCTTGCTTTTCCCAAAAATTAACATCGAGTTAAGCTCTTCAATACCTCCTTTAATCCATGAATTTGAGGTTCTCACGTCATCTGCGGACAAAGCTGAGTGCTTTGCCCACAGATTCTCATCCAACTCCACATCTGACTCGACTTCCCTATTAGAACTGAGGCCAAACTGCACGACGTATATATTACCTCGACAGTAGTATCACGAGTAATTTCAAAACTCCACCCATATAAGGCGAGTGGAGACGATGGAATCCAGGTGATAGTCCTTAAGTGGTGTGCTCCTGAAATTTCCCCTGTCCTCTCTAAACTGTTTAACTACTGCCTTTCTGCTTCCTGCTTTCCTGCATGCTGGAAGTTCTCTTCAGTCGTTCCTGTATTTAAGAATTGTGGTGAACCCTCGGACCAATCCAACTATCGCCCTATCAGTCTTCTACCGATATTTGGGAAAGTATTCGAGGCCATAATCAATGCGTGAATAGTTCATCATATCACAGCCCACAAACTGTTCTCTGACAGGCAATATGGCTTCCGCTTTGCCAGGTCCACGGACGACCTGCTAACAATCGTAACGGAGTACATGCTACAGGTCCTTGATGAGTCTGACGAGGCTCGCGCGGTTGCTCTGAACATCTCCAAGGCTTTCGACAGGGTTTGGCACTCTGGTCTCCTATGCAAGCTACAGGGTTACGGTATTACCGGTCGCCTGCTTGACCTAATCCAATCTTTTTTAAATAACCGCAAAATGAAGGCCGTTTTGAATGGGCATGCCTCTTCATCCTACTGCACGAAAGCTGGTGTCCCACAGGGCTCTATCCTGGGCCCGACGCTATTCCTTATTTTCATCAACGACCTCCCAGATGAGATCAAGTCCCAAGTAGGCATCTACGCAGATGACACTACAATATACTCCAGCACCAGTAAGAAACCTGTCGTGGTGGACAGACATAATCTCGCTGCTGACCTTGAGTGGGATCTACACTCTGTGGTGAACTGGGGCAAGAAATGGCTTGTCAACTTCAATTCGTCCTAGACCAAGCTGTTGTCTGTCAACCATTACAGGCAACCTCTCCTGACTCCCGTAAGCATGGACCAAGCGATTCTCCCTGTGACCAATACATTACACCTCCTCGTACTTACCCTCTCCTCAGACCTCAAATGGAACCACTATATTGAATCCATAGCAAAATCTACTGCTAAGAAGGTTGCTGTGTCGATCCAGGATGTTTTTTCCGCCTGAATCCATCCTGCATATATACAAGTCAACCATCTGTCCGTGCATGGAGTACTGCTGCCATTTATGGTCAGGTGCCCCTGCCGTTCACCACAGTGTTATTACAGTCTCCAAAGGAGAGTCTGTAATGTGATAGGTATTGATCTGGCGGCTCAACTGCAGCCACTTCCCCAGCATCAAAATGTGGCCTCCCTCTGTCTGTTCTATAAATAATTTCATGGCGTCTTCTTGGACGAACTTAAGTCACTGGTGCCTCCTCAACAGGTGTTTACTCGTGCAACCAGACTGGCAACTGGGTCCCACCCATTCACAGTCAGGTTAGCCAAAGGCAGACGTCAATTCTACTCCTGCAGCTTCTTCTCTCGTACTTCCCGCCTGTGGAACTCGCTCCCATATTCTTGATTTCCTGAAATTTAAATGCAAATCAATACTCATCTGCTAACTACTGAACACTAGCTCTCTCCCCACCCCCGTATAACCTTCCTTTTCTCTCCACCTATGTATCTGTCATCGCACCTGTTTCTCAGCTTTCTATTGTTCCTTTCTAACTAGTTTGTACTCTTCACTCTTTTCTAATTAATATTTTTACAGTTATGTATCCCCCCGCTCATCAGTGGCATTTCTGCCTTGCTCGGGGTGAAATGATTAAAAAAAAATTAAAAACAGAATATCTACTTAAATACGAGTATCGATAATAAATAATGTTCAAATAAATCATTTGAAACTGTCGGTTGTTTATAACCAAGTTTCGTTAATTTCCGTTATATATATATATATATATATATATATACACACATATATATATATATATATATATATATATATATATATGGAGAGAAAGAGAGTTCTTGTAGAACTATAGCGCTATACATTTCGGTAATTAAGGTAACTATCTAATTATATGAGCACAATTCTAAACGTCTTTATTAAAAAAAATGTCTTATATACTGATAACTTAAATGATTAATCACATTTACATAGACTAAAAGACGTGTAGAATTTAATCCATTTTTAATCTAATTTAAACTATTTTTACGTCTGGCATGTGTCATCTATTATTTCATGATTATGATTAGAAGAGTTCATCTAGAAAGACAATTTTTTTCTTACTTTTAACAAAATATCTTTGGATATTTTCCTACAAGAGATTAAGGCTGGAAACTTCTTTCGATTTCAGTTTGCAATATTTTTGAGATCCTCTGCAGAGCTTTAAACAAATAGCCGGAAAAATTTATTTTCTATAATATTATTCTCTGGTCTACTAGAAGAACGAAATCTACTCTTTCACATTTTGCTCAATCTGTTTTTCACTTTCTAATACACATTCTAGTTTCTGTACATGTAACTGTTTAAATTGCAATCTTTCAGCGATTTTTAAATTTTTCTTTCCTTTTTTGTTGTCGACTATACGTTCGTCAGTTATGTAGTTGCATTTCTCAATGATTAAAGCTCAATGTCTGCATTTGCTATTCTTTTGTTCTATCTTGCTATTCTTCTTCTTCTTCTTCTTCTTCTTCTTCTTCTTATTATTATTATTATTATTATTATTATTCTGTACGAATTCCTTAGCGGGTATAACTTGGTTACAAAAATCATAAATTCTCTTGACCATCTCCGTACTTTGTCTGAATCATATCCATTATTCTCTAGATATATAGTTTTCCCATTCTTTTGAAATGAGTCACTTTGAATGCTCCTAAATTCGCTATTATTATCCGATCGAACGTTGCTTTCATATTCCATAATTTTCGCCGATTTCCCTAAGGTCCTAATATTTATCAATTTTCTTAGCTCTTCTTGGGAGTGAGTTCAAAAGGCAATCAATCGCTAGATTTTTCTTTCATTCCTTACAATAACTAGATTAGAACTTCTGAGATGGTTAGCGTGATCAGTCTGAATATTCGAATCCTAAATTATTTTTTTTTCAAAGAAAGCGTTTGCTTTGAACTGATATCATTTGTTCGTTAAGTCGTTGGCACGATTCCCAGGGAATCATCTTTCAGCACATTCGTGTCCCGTGTCTTTATTCATTTCAGGCTGCAATCAGACACGGATTGCGGACAGTTCCTTGTACAGTTCAACAATTGTGTCTCATATAACAACTCAGACTTGTGATAAATCTTTTAATTTCTTAAAATATTACTTTCATACAGTTGAAATATCATTTTTTAATCTTATGAAAATATAAATTAATTTAACTGATTAGACATTCAGTATCTGTCATTGCAATCCTATACTTCTAATTCTTTTAAAAAGAAATATTTCTTTCATACTGAAAGAAACTGATGGAGTGGTGCTAAATTCAGTGACAAATTTGTATGTTCGGAAACGTTTTTGAAGGTTCATAAAAGTCATATTCTATAGGCGAATTCAATAAAAATGAAAAGACGCTCTTTTATTCTGGAATTAAAGGCGAAATTTTGCAACTTGTACCCCAACAGTTTCTTTCCTCGCACTTCCCGACTGTGGAATTCCCTTCCACACGATTGCTTCCCCGACGGATACAATCTCCAGGAGTTTAATTATAAGATAAATAGACACCTCCTAACACAGTAACCTGCTCCCATTCCTCCTGACATTCCCTATGTCTAACATTCATTCCTCCTGACATTCCCTATGTCTAACGACTTCTTCTCTTTACCTTCCCCTATGTAGCCCCATGCGCAATAGTGGCAGTGGAATGCCTTGCTTGGGGTGAGATGATTAAAAAAAAATGTAATACCTTTTAAAGAAAACATCTCGTAGAGATATCTTGTTTGTTTTAGCTGGTATTTCTAGAGCATTTTTACATACTCACTCTTTGAACCTGGAAAAAATTCAGGTGTCCTCAATTTTTGTACAACTGTAAATCTCATTTATTATAGTAGGCTCTCGAAAAATAATGTCCGATTTTGAAATCACTTTTATTCCTGAACTAATATATTTAACTAAGGTTTAAATCAGTCAAAAAAGAAACCCTCAACATGTCTATATATTTTTCATTGAGGAACATATATATCTATTTCTTTAATCAAAAACTTTAAAAGTCTGTACACTGAGAATATTTTGAATGAAGTTTTCACATCTTCTTTGCAACCAAATATGTCTTTTAGCTTTAAAAAATTTCAAAACGCTTGGAAAATGATAGGCTATCTGTGTGAGATCAGGACAATATCGTGGATATAGCAATGTCTTGTACCCTAAGACGGTGAGATTCTGCAGTGATTTATCTGGTAACGTCTAGTCGAGTATTATCATGATACAGAATTGAAACCTGGCGATAAACTAATACCGGTGGCATATTGTCGAATGTGACTTTCATCCAGTTGCGATCTATAAATTTCTACTTTTTCCCTAGGTAGATTCTAGAAAACTGTAATGTATAATGACAATGGTGAACTATAAGACACTATAATCTCTCATAATATGACGCCAATGAAATGAGCTTAGATATTAAAATAACACAACTATCCCAACTGCGGACGGCTTTGATTTATATTACGACTAGCAGTATAACCAGGCGTTGCTCGGGTGTAATGAAACCTTTAAAACTAATCCATGATCTTGGAGCTCAGACTCTGCCTAAAGAATATTTGTATGAAGTTTGGTGAGACTCGGATAAAAATTGTAGATTTGTATAAAGGACATACAGACAGATAAAAATTGGAGAATAGGATGATTTTTCTCGGGAAATGTAATCGAATAATTGAATCTGGTTACAACAATCATCGACAATATATTTTCACCCTGTTTAATAAATTGTTATTCTAAAGAAATAGCAGGTAAGACGTTTTTCGGTTATACCCTACGATTCTCGATTCTGTAGTTGCGTCCAGTGGCAGGAATTATTTTTTAGAAAATTTTCGGAGTTCTCTAAATAGTCAACAGGAAGCATGACAGACCATGAGTCAGAGGAATTGGATAGGTTTGAGGTAGAAGAGAAAGTAATTGGATCAGCGATACACCGCCGTTCTGAGAAAGATATTGTGGGACCCCAGTTACCCATGTTTGGCGAGGACCCCAGGGAATTGAAAACATTATGAGTTCTCAAGTCTTAAGTTATTTTTGGAATTTCGGACCGTGTAACCGTCTATGTGGCATGGAATACCGCCAAAAAGAAAGTCTCAGAGTTTATAGGGCATCTTCTAGATTGGAATCGGTATATACCGTAGAAAGAAGCAGAAAAGATGGACACAAGGGAGTTTGACGATAAAAGAAGGAAAATAAGGCCATGAGTATACTACTCAGACTAACTCAATTAGGGAATGAAACCCCAGGAAAGTTGGGAGTTGGGAGCTAGGCCAGAGAAGATAACCGGAATAATATTCCCTTAAAAGGTGCGGGCAAATGCAGTGATGCAAGCCCAGTTCACCGATTTGTACGTAGAACCTCTTAGGGATGCCCGTATTCGCCAGCGTGTCCTAATGGAGAGCGACCTAACTGATCGGCTGCGTTGGCCCTAGCAATGGACATCACTGAAATCTGGTAGAGGGCAAGAAGCAAATATCCAGGGGGAAGTTCGTGTCATAAGAGTGGTTTTCTAAGATCTTCGGTAGGGATTGAAGATTCTGGAAGAAAAAAATGTTTTATGAATCCACGCCGGGTAGATAGGACTTGGTTTGTTGGATGAATGCTATGAAAGCCACAGGGTGATGAATTGCCCGACGAAGATAGGATAGTCCCATCCCCAACTTCAATAGTGAAAAGAAGCCCAGAGCTAGATTGTGTGAGCTTGACAGAGTTGCCCATCATCTCGAATCAAAAAGGAACCGGAAGAATGGGAAAAATGAGAAGTGTGGCCTGAGTAGTAACAGCATGGCTGGCCTGTATCAGAACGATTAGAAAGAGATGCTGGGCATGTGCCCCATAATTAATGCTGGTCTTGCGAAAATCAGGTCACCTGAAGAGAAACTCTCTTCAGTAATGGAGGACTAGTGAAATGAGAAGGGTCAGCTTTCGATCACCCGGATGAAAGGAGCCATAGTGGGATTCCCGTGTGATTGACCCTGGAGATTCACTACTGCCATCGCCCATCATCAGTTGGCGAGAGAGCCAAAGTACTAGGAAACGAAAGAAGACAGATAGGGTGTCGCATGTAAATGTTCAATTAGAAGAGCTTTATTGTGAAATATTAGTGGGAGGGTCAGTAGTAAGAGTTCTAATATATACTGGGTCATAGGTCTTAGTAATGAATCAGGAAGGTTATGAACGCTTGAGCAGTAGGGGAAACTTGAAGGAGGCAGACATAGAAATTACTCAAGCGGAAAAAACCATGATGAAGATAAAGGAGATGGTGAACCTTCCAGTGGAAATAGAGGGGCTGAGCAGTATCCAGAGTTTTTGGTTGCTTAAGGTTTGTGTGAAGAGGCGATTTTCGGATAAGACTGTCTTCATATAATAATACTGGAATAGAGTTTACTCCCCTGCTTTAATAGTAAAAGTTAGAGGAGTACCATTAGTATCGGCAATAGGCAGACCATTACCGAGGAAAGTAGTTAGCGTTACAAAGGTGAATAAGGCAAGAAGAAGGGATAGAAATCAAATTAGAAAATGGAGATAGACAGGGACTCTGTACAAGATGAATCAAGTGAGTGGTAGGAGGAAGACGAAATATCTTTCACTGAATACCAAGAACGACTAAGAGAAGAGGCTTAACCACATTTACCTAAACAAGAGTTAGCGCAACCAAAATCAAAGAGTCCTAGAAACGAAGTCCGAGGTTATACATTGAAACTCTTCAAACCAGGAGAGTGAGGAAGACGAAGCGTCAACTGTAAGATAACAAATGTGAAATATCTTTCTCTCAATTCCGAAATCTACTGTAAGAAATCGTTAAGAGACAAGGTGTATGTCCGGATGTACTCCTTAGGGAAAGATTACGAGGGGCAGAAAAATCTGAGTTTCATTGAGTAAATAAAGATGTGGAGACTAGAGGTGTGGCTGTCAGTTCATGAGGGGCGGAAAAAAATTTACATGTCGATTCCGTTTTCGGACAGCATACTGGCCAGAGATCTGTCCGACAACGTCATTGATAATGGCATCCGAACCTCGGATGGTGGTGATGTTTATGATTACTGGGGTGGTGATGGCTATGATTATGGTGGTAGTGGTTGTGTTGATTATTATGGTTATGTTGGCGTTGTTTGTGGTGATGGTTATGATAATGGTGATGGTTATGGTAGTGTTCGCGGTGGTAATGTTTATGGTAGTCCTATTGGTGACGATGGGGATGTTTATGATTATGATGATGGTGGTAGTGATAATGGTTATAACTATGATGGTGGTGGTGGTGGTTATAATAATGGTGGTGTTGATAATTATTATGGTTTTGATAGTGATTTTTGTTATCATTATTATTCCTACATTCATAAATATTTGCTCATTTTTTCTTGGAAAATTATTTTAGTCACCATAAATTTTCCAAACCATTAATTTCCCTGAGTAATCTATATAATCTACAGTAAATATATCAACCTTTCTTTAACAAAGTTGCATCTCGTATATTATGAATCATATTAATTGATTAAGACACTTTTTAGAATAACTATGCGAATGTATGATAATGTCATGGCACGAATCATATGTCTTATTTTATAAATATTTTTTATTGATATTTTTACTAAAGTGAACGAGAATTATTAAATATTGAAGTAATCAGAATAAGTTTCCTTTATATATCGGTTTGTTTTGAAGACAATCGTATTTATCGTATTACTACTGAGTAATTTTTAATTGGCAATTCTACTGCTACACTCCATAAAATTAAAAAAAAAGATCGCGCAAAATAAATGCCCTAAAATGACACAGCTGCTATAAAAACATGGTTAGTAGAACAAAAAACTATTCTTTCTTTACATCATTTTACAAAGATTTAATCGACAGACATCATCCTTCATAGTTAACGCAAACACGGTAAACAAGTGAATAAAAGTAACCATTTGCGGGATCAATGAAGAAAAACTGCTTTGAGCGATTAAATTCTTTGCAAATATTAATCTGCATAGGGCATTTTGGAATTGCGGAACAGTGTTACACAGAGTGTCACTCGATACTGAGACTCTACCAAATAAAATATACGCCATCACTTGAATACTACGAACAACATCGACAACTAAAATGGAGAGCCCATGCAATTCAAACATAATTAAATTTCCGCACCACATGAAAAGGAAGATTCGAGAGAAATCCCCTATCAATACTGGATATAGCGAAAACAGCTACTAGTCTTGAGAAAAATGTTTCTCTAAGAAATTGTTTTAAGAGAAATACTTTGTAAATATCAATGCTGGCTTCTCGGTCAATGAATGATGAATGTTTCTGTATAGGGAAACTGCTAATACAACAATAACCATTACACTTAACAACTTTAGAAATTTAAAGAAACAATAATTCTCATATAAACTAAAATAAAAAAGAAACATCGTTGACTTATTTGATTGAAACTTTAGTGTACATACAATTCCCCAGTGTATACTATTCAGTCATTGCATTAACCATTTAAATTTTTGTATTTACTATATAAAATATTTTATCATTGCTCATAACTCGAGACCATAAGCCACATTTATCTAACACACACACACACACACACACACACACACACACACACACACACACACACACACACATATATATATATATATTTAGTGTATCGAGGCAGCAAATAATTTTCTAAATAATAAACTTGAATATAGGAGATAATGAATGTCTATTATGTTCAATCATGAGCCGTGAAAAATATCAATAACTAAAAACATTTTTAATTGTGCATATAAACATTTGTTACAAAGAAAATCATTACATTTACCTTGATAATGCTGTCATTTTGTCATCATATATATATATATATATATACATGAAATGAATTGTTTGAACATTATTTTTTATCGAAACGCGTATTTAAGTAGATATTCTGGTTTTTTTTTAATTAAACAATATTATATATTTATAACTAATGGCTTGATTATTTACAATAAATTTTTATTACGAAAATGTGTGTCATTCAGCAGGATTCGAATCTGCGACCCCTATCTACATAGGGGAAGCTACCTTTTGATCTGGCTACGTCATAGACCGCTCGACCACGAACAGACTCCAGTCTAAACGAGGTTTTTATCAAGCCAATTTTTTATCAACACAATTTTCGATTCATCGCAAACAACCATATTAGCTCTGAAATATATCGTAATGTCAACAAATGTAAACATGTTACGGAAATTAACGAGTTTTAACGAAACTCGGTTATAAACAACCGACAATTTGAAATGAATTGTTTGAACATTATCTTTGTCATTGCCAGATCAAATGGGAGATTCCCCTATGTAGATACGAGTCGTATGTTCGATTAATGCTGAAAGACACACATTTTCGTAATAAAAATTTATCGTAAATAATCAGGCCAGTAGATATAGATATGTAATACTGTTTAATTAAAAAAAACAGAATATCTACTTAAATACGGGTATCGATAAAAAAAATAATGTTGAAACAATTCATTTCAAATTGTCGGTTGATTATAACCAAGGTTCATTAAAATTCGTTAATTTCCGTAACATGTTTATATATATATATATATATATATATATATATCCAATGTACAATTAACTCAGAACTATATATATATATATATATATATATATATATATATATATATAGGTGTGTGTGTGTGTGTCTATCCAATGCACAATTAATTCAAAACTACGTATATATATATATATATATATATATATTTTATATGCCAAAATACACACAATATATATATATATATATATATATACATATATATATATATATATATATATATATTGTGTGTGTATTTTGGTAGCATTTTTTCATTAATACAGGATTCATTGAATAATATAGACAAGTTCTGTCTATTTATTTTGTGTAAGATCCGTTCGTATGATCTGATTAGCTTGATAGTGTTGTCATGGAAAGAAATCACAATAATTGTTGATTTTTTTTTATCAGGTCTGAGCTTTCGGCTTACATAAGCCATTATCAAAGGATGAACATTTAATGTTCAGTGAACATACAACAACTTAATTATATTAGCGAATGCCCCCACTATTACAAATTAGGAATCATAAAAAATCTATTACATCGTGCAAAAAACCAACTCGTCGACAAAACACATCTTCCACAGTGAACTAAAAAACAAAACAGACGCTCATCAACAATAATTTTCCTAACTACATAGTTGATGAACAAATACGACATTTCCTTACAAACCTGAACACGAAAAAAAAAACAACACATGGTAATAGCCCCACCAATCCCAAACATATCACTCTCTTACATCGTAGCCAAATGCACACCAACTACCAACTAGATGAAAATATCCTAAAAAATCTCATAAACACTAATATCTCTCCGACAGACCTCAACAAAACAATTAAATTTATCATATATTACGCTAAATCCACAACATCCAATTCAATTGTCCGCAACGACTCCTTCCCCCACCGTTAGGGATTTGCAAAAAAACAATGTAGTGTATAAATTCAAATGCCCCTTTCGAGAATGTATCTATAACAATCTAAATAATACCTACATTGGACATACTACTAACTCGCTTTCGCGGAGACTTACATTGCACTTAAATGAAAATTCTAACATATTCCAACATTTAAGACACCACGGCTATCAACACACACTTCTTAGGAAAACACTTGTTGAAAATACGCACATACTTAGACAAGAAAATAATAAACGCAAACTTAAAATTCCAGAAGCTATCTACATCAAACAGTTTAAACCTAGCCTAAATAAAATAAATTTCGACACCTCTACTAACATACTTCAATGCTTATAATCGACGGGAGAGATCATAGTTATTATACTTACCCACTACACCATAGTAGCAGCAGTTCCCAGACCAATCCCTCATGCCACTATACTAAGTTGGAAATGTGTTATTTCGCGAACTAAGTTTCTAATTCTCAGTGTCTTCATGCGATTTAATAAACTGATTTTACCGTTCGTCAAACGCTCAGGGATCTTTTATGAACGCGCAACTTTTAAAATTAAAAATCTGAGTAGCGGATTTACTTATGATTAAATTTTATATATCCGTATGTGTGAGCGAATCTATCTATCTATCTATCTATCTATCTATCTATCTATCTATCTATCTATCTATCTATCTATCTATCTATCTATTTGTTTGTGATTATATTTGTTAATTTATATGTATAAATCTATGTATATATTTATATATGTATATATTTTTATGAGTATCTATATATAGGTATGTATTTTTATATATATCTGTATATGTATATATATATGTGAATGCATATACGTATATATATAGATATATATGTACATACATATTAATATACATACATAAAATATACATATGAATGCATATATATATACAGATTGATACAAAGATAGATAGAGAAGAGACAGAGATTGATGTTAATTCAAGATGGATATTTAATTTAAATTCGCTTAACATTCTTGCAGTGATAAACATAGAAAACTATATTCTATAAAAATGTAATCTGAAAGATGTGTTTACATGTCTAGTCGGAATTTAAGAAGAATTTAAATATATTTATGTAAATTAATTATTTCATATTCAAAATTTGTTTAGGATTACCTAGCATTACAAATTTTCTATTTTATTTGATAATTTTATAACATTATCAATATTAGATTACAAAAACTTTTGTCAAAAATAATTTCGTATATGGAATCTCATTTTGCTTTTCTTACATGATGCCCTATTTTGCTATGTCTGAATTTTCAAATATATTCTGCGTCTCATCTGTAAGATTTGCAATTATGTATGATTACTTGTTATGAAATTGTTTTTGTGTATTTTATGCTCAGAATGTACGACAGAAAGCTAACTAGAAGTATACTAATGTGAGGTGATAGATAATAGGTTTAAGTTTTTTTCTGGCTTACCTTCTTTGGAATTCCACCACATAACCCTCGATGTGACTTGTTTCCATTTGCAGACAGAGTAATCTATCATTAATATAAATAAAAATAAATCATCGTTTCATGTTAAACAAGAGTTTCTTAATATTTGTACCTGTAACAACTAGACACAGAAAACAAAAATTATGCGTAAAAATATTTAAGATACTATTTTTTTTTAATCCACGGAGTTATCGTAGCACTGTGCCGCATCTTAGCGGACCAAAGTGAGATTTCTGAAATTTGAGATAAGACATTGCGTTGGTTGGTACAAATTTAGATTCAGTGTTAACAGAGATAACAATAAGTTATACAAAAAGCAAAACAAGATATCGTTACACACCAGCAGTGGGACGAGACTAAACTACAAGGTGAACACAAAAGACGTTGCTTTTTTAGTTTATTAGGAAAAATATTTCGAATAATATCTGACATACCGTTTTGCCTCAGTACAACCTTTAGCGTAAATCCCTGGCGGTACACAGCAAGTGTCTTTAGCGGAAAGATATCTATGAGTACCTGCCACTGTCTACCTCATTTGTGAAAAATTTATCATGAAGATGGTTCTCTAGAAAGAGAAGAAATGGAAGGGGTGGTAATCTGTAAGTGCAATATCCGGGGTTTAAGGAGTATGTCACCATATCTCTCAGCCAAACAGCCCTATTATATACCTTTCTTCCCGCGTTACATAAGGCTTGGAAGTATCATGGAAGAGCAGTACTTCTTCATTGTGTCTTCTCCATTCAGGACGTAATCGATCATGTCCTTCCATATCTATCTATTTGCTTAAGCCTATTAAGTAAGTTACACGTTGCTTTTCCTTGACTCTCTTTAACTCTAAATGAACTGTCTGAACTTCAGCCTTTTCTCGTGTCCATCCTTTACAAAATCTCATTGTTGCTCACCTGAGTCGTCTATGGTATCCTCAGCTTCCTACTGTAGAAACACATTTTGGTTGCTTGACGTCTCTCCTTTATGTTTGAGGATATTTTTTAACATTCACTGTCTTATTGAATAACAGACGTCACATAGAAATCGAGTACTCAAAGTATTTCTGTGTCTCAATAGTCTACTCAGGTTTTGGAATGCATCTTAGCCATACCAATTTTTATTTGTATCTCAGTGTTGCACTTTCCCTTTCTGTTAGAAAATTTACCAGGTATTTAAATGTCTGTACTATCTTGATTTTAGTACCCCCTGCTTGTAGTTAACGCTTCAAGATTCTCTTCTTACTGATGATTTTGTATTCAGTTTTCTAGTATTTTATATGTAGTCTTTTCTTTACACTTTCTTCAGCTATCTTCTGTACGCGGTCTTTTCGTCTCTTTTTTGTGTCTGCTACAAGCACTGTATAATTATCGTATCTTTATTTTTTAGATTTGCCAATGTCGAATCCTCGTATGACTTCTAGGGCTCTCAGAATTAATTCGCTGTGTAAGTGAATTAGGTCCGTAAAGAAGATACATCAGTGTCTTACACTCCTTTCCATCTTTGTATATCTGCTTAACTTGTTTCCTGTATCTAAAGAAGCTGTTTACTGCTAGTAGATGTTCCTTATTATTTTTATGTCTAGGTTGCTACAAGTTTTTGTAGCGTACATAGTCGAATGACTTTGCGTAGTCTATAAAACATTGCACCTTTAAGATTATTGTGCTTCAATTGTTGTTGTACAAGCTCTAACTGCTGCGATACAACAGAGTAGTGATTGCTTAGTCCGTTGGTAGCAGCTAACAGGGCACCACTTGTCAATACATTTATCAGATGAAGTATTGCTGTAAATGTGGTCTTGTGAGGCACATAGTTTCGTTGAGACAACCAATATCTGGCATGATTGGGTGTATCATACAGAACCCAATATATGCACTCTATAAAATATTGGTACTTGCGTTGCAGAGAGAGCAACATGATATATGTTAAAACTTGTCGTTCTTTCTTGACTTAGGACAGTATGTTTGTTACCGCCTTGTTCAAATATTACACCTTTTCTAACTGAAAAGAATGAACAAACTCACCACAGGTTGGAATTGTCCTTTTCTATGGCAGATTTCAGGGCCGTAATATCCAGGATGGTCATTGCAAGGTTCATCACAAATGGACACATTTCCCGACCTGAGTATCTTGAAACAATGCCTAAGGTCATTTCCCCCAAAATCATATCACCAGATGGAAGAGAAAAAGGGTATCAGATTACTGTTAAATCCTACCAGGCTTCCAATAAATAAGTGATTTGATGTGATAAAAGATAAAGTTTAGGAAATAGATTTTTGAGTGACCAGGTCAAAAACTATCTTTACTGTATCTTGACCACACATTAAGAAAATAAAGAAAAGATAATAGAATTTTCTCTTTCTCCAGTCAATAAAAAACGCCTGGTTACTGGGAAAGTGTCAGGGCTACAAAAACATCCGACGGCTTACACACGAAGCTTTATTAAGATAAAAAGATAAAAAATCCTGGAAAATACGTCGTTGGAGGCTGACGGTATGTCTGCGGGATGTTTACACATCCACGGAAGCAAAATTTAAGTACCTTGAAATTTTGGACTTACAGTCACCAATGCTTATCTTTTGTTTTCAGCCGGTGGTCTCTAGTGGACTTCCGATCTTTTCAATATAAATACAAGTGATTTTTCCTAGACGATCAATTCAGTTCAGCCGGGTGTGTGCTTGAAGTAGCTACGTGTGTCAGGCACACTGAAGAAGGGAAACTCCGTTCGTCTGAGTCGGCGGGTTCGACATTTGATCTCCATTAATTAAAGTTAGAGCTAGTGTCACATCGCCTGCCCCAAATGCAACGAAATAAAGCATCGATTTAACTCATCCAATCTGTGGAAGTTCGTTCCTTATAGTTTATCTTGTGCCCCCCAGCTTGGGACTTCTACTTTTCCAACCACCCCCCAGCAACATCACAGCGTGGAGAACGGCCGCCGGATAAATTGTTCGGACCTCCACTGGGGTGTTACACTTTTTTCACTGTTATCAAATTCGCGAGCAAGTTTTAAATCTATTTTTGACCGCTAGAATAAAAGCTTGGTACCGTGCTAAGGAAAAAACAAAAATACAATTTAAGGAGCCTGTATGAAGTGTATAATCTGGTCAATAGTAAAAGAGGGAGACTTACAAACTGAACAAAAAGAACAAGTTGCTTTCAAATCGAACAACAAAAGTAATTTTGAATTTCTTAAACTATTTACTCCTCTAACATTGTCTTAGAACATTTACAATTTCATAATTTCATACATAAAAATTTTATGTTATTGTGCTCGATAAACACATTTTGACAAACGAGACAGTTTTATTTTTCAGCCTTCTGATAATCATAAAATGTAGGAATTTCGGTTGTGTTTGGCACAAGGACAATTTGACAAACCCAATCGAAATTTTTACAGATCATAGAAAACATTTATATACGGCTGAGTGTTTTAATATTTGTGAACCGTTTTGGCACCATCCATTGGAATGCCTCACTTTGACAAATTTCGAGGTTTTAGTTTAAGACTTTATAGCAATTTGCAGATTTGGGTTAAACTGCCCTTAGCAAAGCCTGTTTCTTAGTCAATTAGCTTATCTTCTATTTGTTTCTTATTCATATTCATTCATACGTTAAGGTATTTGAAGTATTTGCCATCTATTTTTTAAACAGTTAAGAGTTTAAAATAGAAGAGACTTAAAATGAACATGTTTTTTTAATTCCACTCAAACAGAGCATATCGCCTCCTATATCCACTTACCTTTCTACTTTTTTCATTTAATAGGCGTAGTTATGTCCGCACATTACCCTGTTCATACTCCCCAGTCTTTTGTAGTAGAGTTTTATCCTCGTTTCCAATTAAGGATTGTGTTTCAAAGCCTGTCCAGTCTTTTTCATTGCCAGTAAGATCTTGCAATGTAAGGACATTATCTCCTTACTTGGGGTGAAATAATTAAAATAGTAAACAGAAACAGCATCTCTTAAATGTCTTTCCTGTCTGTTCTCATTATCAGAATGGAATGGTCTAAAATTCAGGACGTAATATACATATGTAGCTGGTTATCTAACTAAGAACCTAAGGGAAACAGTTATACTGTAAAGACTCCAATTGTACGTTAACAGGAAAAGCTACCGGCAACCTACTCCTTTAACCAGCAGGGTACTGATCGATATCGAGAATTCATAGCTTGTCATTTTCTAGGTTATTATTGTCAGATCATGATTGAAATATCATTGCGTAGACTTCCATTAACTCGAATCTAGACACCATTCTTACTGGTGGTCAGACAGGAAGACTGACCTTTATTCCAGTTAGTGGCTGATGGACAGTTATGTACTTTCAAACCCATTTGTTCGAAATCAGATAGTCTTGTGAAACTGATGGAACTAAATTGACATTGGTCAATCTGCACAAGAGAGAGGGAAAAAGCTCGTGCCAAAACGAATTTACTTCGAATTGGTGTTATTATGTGATCGAGCGGCGATTTCGATAAGAAATCGGTTTTAATATCGACGCTGTTCCCATCGAAGAACAGTCCTGCGGCAACAACAAATGCTAATGCCTCTCACCGGCGGGCGAGAATGTAAGAGAATATGACGCAGATAATGTGAGCTCATTAAGGGATGCGCTTTTGTCAGGATTGGCTACTTCCCCGTGGTTAAGCAAACGCCCATGGCTGACCAATGACACATACTAGCGACGAGAACATCGTTAAGAGAGTTAATTATCTCATAATCCAAAAGTAACGCTATGGAGGATTTTCTTCCTTCTTCATGCTACTTGGTGACTGCCAATTTCTTCAACTTCTGCGAGGCGCGCTAATTATTGCCGAGACTTCTCTGCATGTTCGCCCGGACTAATGATCAATCAGACTGTTGTGGCCAAATAAATAGCAGAGAGATTGCAACTGGCAGGGTTTATAACGTCATCCGTTAAAATGAGTGAATACGAAGAACATTAATGGAAACGTATTACAGTGAATTAAAAACTATTGATATTCATAAAAAAGCTGTAGTTGTGTATTTTTAATAATTATTTTGCAAGATCTATACCTTTGTATAATCCGCACATTGTCACAATGTTATAATTATTCAGTATTCTCAGTGTAATAAGATGGTTATGTCGGACAAGAAAATATAAAATTCTTAAAAAACTAATCCGGTTCTGGTTATAAGAACTCATATGAAATTATGTTGTATATATAGATTTTCATATTTAGGTAATAGTGTATATAGTAGAAAAAATTGATTTTTATGTACTTAATGATTACTATTATTAATCCAAACTCATTGTAAATTTACTAAAATGTTTGAATAAATAGATAGACTGACGTATATATGATCATTCATATTGCATTGCACGGAATTGTCTGTGCAGAAATGATTTAATAGAAACTGCAGATTATATTCTTCTTTCAGGATTGGCTATAGAACGGATAAAAATGGTCTGAGTGTACATGTCGAAGTCCAGGTTTGCTATAGAAGCACCAAAGACGAACCAGTAAATTATCGCATCTTCAACCGAATGATCCATAATTAACCATGCGCGTCGCTAAATAATTCATGGTTGAAAATTTTACAGAGAACAACAAGCAAGATTTGCACAAGGTACCTTCATCACTGAATATTACAATATGCATTTTTATTATCATGCTTACCGTCTCGAAGCAAGGCTACAGATGTGTAAAACAATTATGAAACCAAGCCAGCGTTAGTAATAAAATAAATCAATTCTAAGTAATATGTATTAAAGTTCCTGGGTTTAATTTCGTTTACTTTCTCTTGTGGACACCAATCTTTCAGTCATGACTATCTTTAGAAAAGCCTGATGGCAGTGAATGGTGGACAATATCATCAAAGATGAAGAAAAAAATTGGAAGCAACTGAAATGTAATTCTAGAGCAAGATGCAGTGGACCGAGCATGTGAGCAATGATGAGGTTTTGGAAACCATGGAAACGAAAATGAAAATTAATATTGTCCCTCAGGAAGAGAGAACTAAATTTCTTGGGACATGCAATGAGAAAGGACAGTTTGGAGAATCTGAAACTAACACGCCAGATAGAAGGAAAATGGGATAGAGGAAAGCAACGGATAACATACTTGAATGGCCTGAGCAGGTGAATGACAGAACTAGTGTTGCGTGGTGTTACAAGAGAAAGAGTGCTAAGCGCCACCAAGGATAGGGAGACGTGGCCTCTCTGACACATAAACCTTTCGACGTGGGGCTATGAATGTATGAATATTAAGTTTACTAATCATGCTAACATCAAAGTCACCCATGTCTAATATTCGAGACAATTAACCGAAATGATCATAGTGTACATGGTATCTTACAATCTTTCTTTACTTGGTTTTTTATAAAACCAGCATTTGTATGCATTTGCTTGTCACATGCTCGCACTAATAACTTTTAAGAATATATGTCTTCCGCCAGTGTGTGTCATTGTTTAAAGCTCACAACGAGATCTTGCACATATATAATATACCTGATTAAGTATTTTATCTAAAGTATTACTATTTTGACAAGCATATTATATGCTTTGTGCATTTCATTTATTTTAGATTTCTGTAATTTTGTTTTCAATTATTGTATCTGCATTTATACATTTGGATAATGCGTGCGTAATTACTGGTGTCAATTGTCCCAAAAAGTTTAAGCAAAAATTTATTAGTTAATGTCGGAAAAGCTTTAAAATTTATCAGACAATTTTTATACGTTTTCTTAATTATTTTGAGATAGAATACCTAATTATATACAATTACAAAATCTACTTATCTATTGTAAGAATATATTTTGGTTATATTCAGTAATTTAAAGTCTAAAATTTCTGACACATCACACTAATATGCTTGCATACAAAACGGATTTCTTCATGTTTATTGATTGTTACAAACTGTTTTGATCTCTCAACTAGTCTCCCTAAGAAATGATTGAGTCAAACTAAAATAAGTATTATTGACTTTTGATGAGTATTATCAAAGGGAATGTGTATTTTCTCAAGTGATGCGGTCCTGGGTATGACAATAAAAGGCATCAAACAGCAAGGCCTATGTTTGGGAAGTTGTGAGGATCATGAATTGAGGTTGTTCCCAGGTCTACCCTGACCCTGGGTGGTAGCACCTATTAGGGTCCCAGCTATGGGCAAATATTTTATTCCCAAACTGGGTTCAAAGCAATATTAAAGTTTAAAAATAGACTTTTATATAGGAAATATACAGTTTTGAATTAAAAATATTACAGCAATACATTTTTGAAGTAAAGAAATTATTGCCATAGTACGTTTTTGAATACAAAACTAGTACTCATCTTGAAATTGCTTATACTAGTAATAATAATAACAATAATAATGACAAAAATATGAAAATCTGACTAAATCAACCTTCTTACTATTACCAAACATTCAAAAATATCTTAAACCCCTCCATTTTTGGCATTAAATAACCCAGATGTTAATATGCCGTTATATAATACTCAAACTCAAACTCAAACTCATGAGATATATTTGAATTCACCACAAAAGCTTTGAACGACCAGAAACCAAAACCATTCCTTACGCCTTGTGCGAACGTTCATCATGTTTAAAAACTGAATACAAATGCATTAAAGATTGTTTTTTGCTTTCATGATCTCTAAACCTCTTCAGCTTGTCTGCATATGTTCCTTATCTCCCTGTGAAGTTTCTTGTACTCTGCTCCGTGTCTTGGCGTTATTTTTCTTCTTTGCATCATGAGGAACGGCTCAACAACAAATGCGCAGAAGTAGAGAGACTGAACAGGACAATTAAGCAGAGATGCATAAAGAGATAAGAGATCTGACAGGACAAAATACCTGCTCCTCAACAAGATGCATAAAATCCAAGGATGAAACAATCATATTGGAGAAAGAGGAAATACTCCAGCGATGGGAAGAGTATGTAAAGGTATCATTTGTGTGACAGGAGAGAACAACCCGGGAATACACAAGGATGTGGACAGACAGGAAAAACTAAAATTCGAAGTGGAAGATGCAATGGCCAAACTGAACAAAAACAAAGCAGCTGGTCCAGACGACATAATGATAGAGCTGCTGATAGTCTTAGAAGAATATGGCATAGAAAAAAATTACCGACATGATAAACGAAATTTATAGCAGTAGAATAATACCAGACGACATATGCAAGTCGATATTTATAGCACTGCCGAAGAAACCAGGTGCAAACGAGTGTGAACTACACAAAACTATCAGCTTAATGAGTCACGTTACAAAACTGATTGTCAGAATCCTGATGAATAGAGCGAGAAGCAGGATCAGGCCAGAGATAGGGCAGGAACAGTGCGGGTTCGTCAAAGACACTGGAACAAGGGACGCCATATACATGATTAGGATGCTCTCCGAAAGGGCAATACAAATGAAGAAAGACTTGTACCCATGTTTCTTTGACCATGTGAAGGCATTCGACAAGATACGACACAAAGAATTGATGGAGATGCTCGGCAGCCTCGACATTTTTGGGAAAGTCAGAAGAGTAATCAAGAATCTCTACTGGCAGCAAACGGCCTGCATACGGACAGGTAACGATTTCAGTAGATTTACAAAAATAGAAAGAGGCGTAAGACAGGGATGTGTATTTCACCGGATTTGTTTAACCTGTACAGCGAGAATATTTTGAGGACCCTAGATGACACGCCAGGATTTGTTATTGGAGACCACAACTTGAACAACATAAGCTATGCAGATGATACAGTGCTGATTGCAGACAGGGAAAGGAAACTACAAAACCTCCTTCAGAAGGTAGCGGTGGAGTGCGACAAAAAAGGACTACAAATAAACTTTAAGAAAACTGAATGCATGGTCATCAGCAAAAGGTGCAACCCAAAATGCCAAATACACGTGGGCGATACCAGAATCAAGCAAGTACAAAAATCTAAATACCTAGGAAGTGTTCTAAAAGGAGATGGAAAGTGCGATACCGAGATCCGAAGGCGAATTGGCATGACAAAGGACGCGTTCCAGAAGCTGAGTAAAGTACTAACACACAGGAAAATTTCACTAGAAACAAAGAAAAGAGTGCTGGATTCCAATGTGATGTCACTTCTTCAATAGGGCAGTGAATGCTGGACAACATCGAAAATGAGGACAAAACGGGAAGTAGCGGAAATGTGGTTCTACAGAAGGATGCTGCGGATATCGTGAACTGAGAATGCAAGCAACGATGAGGTGTTGGAAAGAAAGGCAACAAATAGCAACTTAATACTGAGCACCAGGAAGAGACAGCTGAAGTTCTTGGGACACGCAATGAGGAAGGAGAGCCTGGAGAACCTGATACTGACTGCGAGATAGAAGGAAAGAGAGACAGAGGAAGGCGGCGGTTAACATATTTGCAGGGCCTGATCAGCTGGATGACGGAACGGCGGTTGCTAGGAGTAACAGGAGCAAACATACTAAGAGCCATAAGGGATAGGGAGACGTGGAGAACCATGATCGCCTACGTCCTGAAGGGACAGGGCACATGGAAGAAGGAGAAGACCTTCTAGACCAAAACCTGGCTGTTTTTAAACATTAAAGGTGAAGCAGTACACATCTGAAAAGATAACTTCGTTCCTATCTTAAATGCCAAATATTTACTTAATGTTTTAATTGTTGGAAAAGTGTCTTTATTTAGGGTTACCCATACAGTTTTAAATATCTGAACGAGTTTTAACATATAAGATGTTTAGTAACTGTTTGCATGTTTCTTTGCGGCTTAATTTGTTTAATATTGCATAGTAATTGCATATTGTGAAGAAGTTAAAGTATAATTTTCAGGTTTTATATTAACAGAATGTATTTTTCTTACCTATCGTCTAATTCTAATATGCAAACTGTTTACACTGCTGAGCTATCTTTAAGTTAAACAATTATTATTTATTTTATTTCTTCATTTTACTACAGACTTAATATGTAAACGAAATGCTAAATTATATCAAACGCCGCCATCAATTATTATCAAAATATTAATCTACGTCCCGGGTTTTTCCCCAATCTCACTTTTCCTAATACAAACAATACTTCTCCTAAGACAACATATAAAAGAAATATTTAAAACAATCCAAATAAAAAGGTTAATTTCCATGTCATAAGATTACATTTTAACATCCTGTAAAATAATACTATACTGCACATACAAAAAAGAAAAAATATATAGGGAAACATAAAATATGAGATTTTTTAAATGTTTAATTAATTAAATTAATTTTATGCATATTTAATAGAGGTTTTACTAGTAGTCAATAATGTTCAGTTTATGAGTCATTTAGTAAAGTGACATACATGATACACGCTTGGGCAATCATGTCTCGAAATAGACATGCGCACGGACGATTTTGGTCATTTGCTTTTTGTCGTGACAGATCAAACATCCGGTCAAACGCTTTTGCTCGGTCGGTATCACCACAAATAACTTATTTAAAACAACTTTCATTTCAACACTTTGCCTTGCTAAAGTCTGCCTCGGACGAAACGCGTCGGTGAAAAAAAAATAGTTTTCTTCTTTTTTTCATTTAATCAAATATACATATATCGGTGTCCTTACAACTCTTCGCATTTGGCATGAATATTCTCTATTAAAGAGACAAAATCTTTATATATATATATATATATATATATATAGACTGTTTATGCTCTCACACCCTGATTGAGCACTCTTGACGAATGGTAGACTGAAAAACAGTAGCTACTCTCGCATGCACGCATCGCTCATTCACTAATGAATTAGAGCACTCTGGCTATTGGGCGTAATATAATGACAATATACATGCTAAAAGTCTGTCTACTTCTACCGAACGCCCATAGTCCAAAGGTAGAATCTCAGACGCCAATTCGGTAGGGTTTTAATCCTGAGTTAAAAGCAATCGGAGTCTAACCGTTCTGATGAGCTGTGATTCTGCGAAACA
Organism: Ascarosepion bandense; assembly: GCA_037127315.1. NCBI lineage: Eukaryota > Metazoa > Mollusca > Cephalopoda > Sepiida > Sepiidae > Ascarosepion > Ascarosepion bandense. The sequence goes on along the minus strand of JBBBDQ010001981.1, from coordinate 3,414,995 downwards.
GGTCTGTCTGCGGATGACTATATATATATATGTATATATATATATATATATATATAATGATTAGTCTAACCTCATCAGGTTAAACCTGAAAGAAATTGTAATTTTAACACATATTTAAAATAACTTTTACAGATTCGTGACCGTATCGATAAACATTGTACAGGGATAACTGCAAAAAACCTCTTTTAGAACTGCAGATATTTTCTACCTGTCTATTTCATTTGAGACTTTTTATGATTCGTATTTATACAAATTCCTATTTTCTGTTTTGTTTCTACATCTTTTTTCTAATTAGGTCTCAGTTGAGCTTTGTTTTTGATCTTAACATTCGGTTCATATGACATTTTATATCAATCTCAAAATTAAATTTTAAATCTGGATTCACCGAAGATTCACATTTTGAAATTTCCGGCTCTGCTAATTATCTTGCAATTTATTCCGTTGCAAAATTGTTGGAACTGAAAACATTTTCGTTTTTAATTCAGTCTGTCGATTTTAATTAATTAATGAGCATTGATATTTTATATGTTTAACACTCAATCAGGCCTGAAACAGAAGCCAATCTCCAACAGTATGGATTTGTAGCGGCTAAGGAACGAAGTTCAACATTAAATTGAAAACAATTAGTTATATTTGGCGTGAACATTATTTAAAACACTTACACATTTAAAAATAAAATTTTGGTTTTGAATGATTCCTGTGATAAAGCGTTGTGTGAAAATTAGGATTAATTTGCAGTATTATTAAATATGAATTTTCGTCGCCGTTAAAATTCAGAGAATGATAACTTTATCACGTTTAAATGGTGTTATTGAGAAATTGTTTATAGCCACTAAAATACCAAAAATGATTCTTAATCATTTTCCTTGTAATACTGCTTATATATGTTCGAAAAAGAAAATAGAAATATATGATATTATGACTGCACATACATAATTTTTGTTTAGTTTATTACAGTCGACGAGTGTCTCTAATAAGCATATTTTATCTTTTTAAAAGTTTACAATTTTATATTTGCTAGATTTTTAATGTCATTTTCGAATGCTATTTTTTTCAGTATCTAGTAAACCATGAATCCAAAAAGAATAATTTTCTTTATAATGGGAAAATTGTAATTGTAATGAAAGTGCAATGTTTGACCGTTGTCTTCTATATGATTAGAGATAAACTTATCTTTGCCCTAGTTTGACCTCGCCTTACCACCAGAGAGATCAATCTACACTGTTCGTAACCTAGAGCTTCGACAATGAAAAGTACTTATTTTCAAGAGGTTCTGGAACTTCTAATAAAAATAATATTTCGCAATATTTCTTTAGTTTTGTGATAAAATCGTCAAGACTTTTCCCTTAAGATTTCGATAATCTTCCTGTACGTTTTTTCTATTTTTCTATAATCTTCCTGTACGTTTTTTTCTATTTTTTCTATAATCTTCCTGTACGTTTTTTCTATTTTTTCTATAATCTTCCTGTACGTTTTTTCTATTTAGTTTTCTTCATCTTTATTCTGTTGAGACACAATGAGATTTGGCCTTAATTAAAACAGCGAGGAAGACAAATCTACTCGAAACCTTTTTATCACTAATTGCATAGACGCTTTTACGACTAGCAGTAAAATTTAAAGTAATTATTTCAAAGTAACCACCCGCTACCCGGAAGGAAGAACAAGGAAATCGAGTAATAACTAATTTTTTTTTTTTTTAATCGTATCACCCCGAGCAAGGCGGTAACGCCAGTGATGTGCAGGGGGCTACGTAATAGTAGAAAGATCGGAAAAGAGAAAGCCGGAAACCATATCCTAAACAAGGGAACAAGGGATGAGCCTCTTAACCTGTTCAATAGACATGGGTGGAGTGTGAACCGGGCGATAGATAGATCTATTTACTCCAATTGAAAAAAAAAACCCAAAAAAAAACAAGAAAACAAAGTGAGAAGATTGGAAAAGAGAAAAACCGGAAACCACGTCCTAAACAGGGAACAAGGGATGAGCCTCTTAACCTGTTCAATAGACATGGGTGGAGTGTGAACCGGGCGATAGATAGATCTATCTACTCCAATTGAAAAAACAAAAAAAAACAAAAAAAAACAAGAAAACAAAATGAGAAGATTGGAAAAGAGAAAGCCGGAAACCACGTCCTAAACAGGGAACAAGGGATGAGCCTTTTAACCTGTTCAATAGACATGAGTGGAGTGGGATCCGGGCGATAGATAGATCTATCTACTCCAATTGAAAAAAAAAAAAATATGGCAGTGGATTACTAAGTTTTAACTTAGTAAAATCCAGTCAAGAGATATCTGCTAAAATCAAGAATTAAATTAAAGAAAACCAATTAAACATGAAAAACTTAAAATTTAAAATTAGGCCGAAAAAAAAAAAGCCTTACTTTAAGTATATTTTCTAAACATACGCTGTTAAATATAAGAGACAATGTATGTCTATTATGTTTAATCATGAGCCGTTCTAAACGTCGTATTTTTGCTTTAATTTCAGTTGAAAATAAAAGCAAAAACAGAGTACTATTAAACAACATTTCTCTGAAAAACATAAACCTGTAGGTAATATCAGACAGATTTTGGTCAACAATACAGTGATCCTTACTCATACACACAGTAAGAGAAACCTGCAGATATTGGAGGCCATGTACATCAAATCAAAAGAAACCAACACTCAATAAAATCAACTTTAAAGCAAGAAATAACATATTACATTGCATTTGACTACACGGTTTTGTTGTCATTTCGTGTTATCCCGCGGTATGACGTCATAAAACCGCATCGCAAACTTAAGAACTGCGTTTATTATTTTTGGTAACTATTGCCGTTGCCAATCGGAGTTTTTTGTCAACACAAAATAATATCGTCTGGTGATGGTGGATTTTATAATATTTCAGTTTAAACAACCTCTCTGAAGATGGCTCATGTGAGCCGAAAGCTTAGAAGAAAACCAATAAATAATTATCCAAATGTTGGAGAATTTTTGTCTTTATTTTCAACTGAAAGTAAAGCAAAAATTCGACGTTTAGAACGGCTCATGATTAAACATAATAGACATTCATTGTCTCTTATATTTAACAGCGTATGCTTAAAAAATTACTTGCTGCCTCGATATACTAAATATATACAGAATTGTCAAGGTGGTTATATCTAATAAATCTCAGCGTGAATGCGGTCATCCACGTGTCGGTTTCAGAAGATTAAACAAGCGGTATATAAAATTGGAAGCCGGTGGAATTATCGCTGGCCGAAGAAAACATCTAGAATTGTAGACGTGAGACTCAACAGAAGTAATAACACAGTTGTTCTATGTGACACCTACTTAATCACCATATAATCTCAAGTGAATCAGTAAATAAATAAATATTGAAAACATATGTCCTGTTTACATTTCTTAGTCTTTTTTTAACTTTTCACTTGTTATAAAGATCTGCCATTTATTTTACTGTTTTTTTTTTCGGTTCTACAACGCAACTAAGAATTGAGAAAACAGAGAAACAAACAATGTGGGGGTGAGTTATTTCTAGTTGTTAAAAAATGAAAAACGTTCCTACTAGAAATGACATAATCACATTCAGGATTCCTTATTTTTGATTTTCTTACATAGACTTGAATGGAAATACTATCGATCATATAAATATTTATTTATACCAACTAGAAGAAAAATTGTTAGCGCGAACCACAAGCGCCCTCGTTGTGAAAGGATTATGGCATACATGGATTTATGCCATTTGAAAAAGCCATATTTACAAAAAATATTGAAGGCACGGTGGAATAAGGGATAGCAGCTAGGATTGCGGAAATAGGAGAACAGAGTTCAAATTGCAGTGGAGTTCGTTACATTCATTTACATGCAAATAACCTTGTAAAGCATATAAATCCATCTCTTTTTCATCGCGGGTGTCTTCAAATAGTACGAGATTTCGGGTTTTGTAACTGTGGATGACAAACGACTAAAGAGACGTTTGGTTAAATGACCTCACCAACCAACAATTTACCAAGAGTGTTGATTACAGCTATATCAGTGAACCATAGACAATCAGTGAGCGGTTCCATCAACAGCTCTGGAATGTCTATGGATTTAGATATGTAAGGAAATATATATTATTGATTAGAAACTTAAATAAATGGTTATTCTTTGTATGTTATTTTATTTCTGTATAGAGGTGTTTAAGATTTAAATTTAAACCCAAATATTTATGAGAAAGACATAAATAGATGAATAGTAGTAGGTCTAGATTAATTATATATTGAATATGACTGCGTAAAATTATAAGTAGGCCAATATTAGGAGAATCATATCTAGTATTCCTCATGTAGATTAGAAACTATTTGCGATGATGATTCTTTCAATTTACAAATGAATGTTGTCTTGATCATTCTCTAACCATACCTACTTTATTTAATAGAGTACAAGATGAAATCAGATACTGAGAGCCAAAAAGTGGATAAGGCGATTTTAAGCGAGTCTTCCTAATTAGATTAATCATGTCTGCCCAGTAATTCATCAAAGGAAAAAGCTTTTAAGACTGAACTCTACCCTCCGGAAATGCGTATGAATTTTTGCCGGAGACAGATCACATATATTTTTCCCTTTTAGGTTATCATTGACACTTTTATGCGCACAAATTCTTCCCGTATTATTAACTATATAATTTAAGCTGTTTTAATGAACATAACACAAGGTTAAAGATAATATATTCATTAGCACTTTGCTAACTCAGGTTATTAGTTAAGCAACAAATTAAAAATGAGTTAGAAAATATGTAGAATATCAGAAACAATTGGGAAAAGAAGCTCAGTATAGCATTCAGTCTAATAATACATGCCTTTCCTAGTGGTTAGAATGTTCGATTCCTAACCAAGTTGCCCGGATTCGAATCTCACCATGGTAAATTCCTCAAGAAGGTCTGGAAGAGTCAATCTTTTTGGAAAGGGTCTGCGAAGTATACCACGACTTGTCCTAAGCCTTTGGAATAAAATTTGTAGACGAGACTCTTTGAGAGTCGTGATTGATTTTGTTGTCACTCCGATTAAGTTGTGATGTTGCATCTGTCCTTCATTTTTGTGACCTGTCCTTTAAAATATATGGGTAAACATGGCTCTCAACAACATCATTTTATTGTAGCTCTAACAAAGGGAGCAATTATTCGTATCTTCTAATCACTGTTCTCTCAAACATTTGTACAGACTCGTTACATTTATCTGTCTATCGTGCTTTTAATACATCTTGTGAGGCCTAAATTCTCCAAGTATTTCATCTTTCTGATTCTAAGAGTAAGTGTCCTTTTTGTTATTATTTTCTATACAACTTAGTTGTTAACCGTTCATTCATTTCAATTGATTCTCGGTATATTTCTCTAGAACAAGATTTTCATTACCTCAAATATCTTTATTTTTATAGACTGACCAGCAATTCAACGTATATTCCAGTGTATCTTACCCGATAAACAATAATTCTCTGATGAAATAAGATTCTTCCGTATCCTTCTCAGTCAGGCAGTAGTCATTGATCCGACGTATCGTTGTCTTCCTTCTTACTTCTTGGACAGTTATATAATCTCGATGACTTGGCTATGCTAACTAGGCAGTCATTTACATATAACTACAACTTCAGACTCAAACATCCTGACATAGATAAATATTTGCAAGATAATCTGTGGAAAATAGCCACATTAAAATGTAGTGCCACTCTTTTTCAATTATAATTGATAAATTATCATACTATTAAAACGGCCTCTGGTCATTTATTAAAAACATAAGTTATGCAAATCAAATTATGTAGAGAACGTCGTATAAACGGTAACCAAGATGATAAAAACAGTCCGAATAATGTAAATATGGTAAATACTACCTCATTTCGGAAATCTAGAAAAATAGTCCGAGATCGAAACAAACCCGAACACCAAAAGCATAGAAATAAAAAGGAAAGTCTTACCTGAAGTTGGAACAAATATAAAATCAACTGAAATTCCTTCACCGTTGTAGGGAACTACGACTACTCACTGCAGGCTTGACACTGACAATTGCAGTCAATTCAAGGAGAGCCCGTCTAGTCCCAAAAATAAAAATAGCGGGACACGCCCTGTTCCGAGAAGCTATCCATATAACCGATGAATGAAACATACATTACACTTTTATATCTCACAGAGGCTCAAGGCATTTCTCAGGAGAATCACTGATTGAGAAGACTGAAAAAGACTTTGACATAATTTAGAGAAATCTTTCAGACAAGTATTCGACGCAGTCAAGGTCCGTCACGTACGGAAACTAAATAGATTAAGGTGACGCATGAGTTCCATCACCCACCTGTGAGGGCAGGTGTCAATATCAGTCAACATTAGCTGAGTGCATCTGAAGAGGTAGTGCTGAAAAAGGGTCACAACTTCGCAACAACCAACAGGCGGATACTATAATCAGACATCTTTGTCCGTATCGAAAATATAGCCTTGAACATCACTCAGGCTCAGGCAGTTGATGTAAGATGGAAGTTGAGACAAACATTAGAGAAAGCCAAGCCACCAAACCAAAAATCACGAAAGAGGATGGACTGGCAATCAGGACCCTACAGTGGAATGAGAACATCATCATACTACCAGCTGATAAAAGCAATGAAACTTTAAAAAAACTGAATACTCCAAGAAACTGGAAGGCTTTTTAGCTATAAGCAAATTAAAGAAAGACCCCCACGTTGAAAACGGAATGATAGCAGTAACATATCTTAATCAAGAACAAGAATCACTGCAGGCAGTTTTTTCAACGTTACAGCAAGCTACCACATATGTATGGTCTACCTAAGATTCTTAAAGAGGCATTCGGCTAAGGGCGATGTTTAGCCGCCTAGGCCCGATATGCCAACCTCTGACTAGCTTGCTTGTAGATATAACTGACCAACTAATCGGAAAGTCACCATCATATGTTCGAAACTCCGCCCAATCAAAGACGCTCCCATCCACTGAGCCTGGATGTGGTGAGTCTATTCACCAAGGCACTATCGGTTGTCAGAGACACATTGGCCTGAGACTAATCACTAGATGAACGTACAAGTATTACGCTAGATAATCTAATGGAGGTTCTGTTTTTATGCATACAAAAAACAAACTACTATTTTGGGAGAAGGACATATATTGGTACGATGAAGGCTCGGCAATGGGCTCACCATTATTACCATCACTAGCTAAAATATATACGGTATACTTTGAAAAGATAGCATTAGAATGCACAGCTCTAAAGCCAAATCTCTGCCTGAGATACATTGGTGACAACTTCACACTCTGGGCACACCAGGATTAGGTTTTAGACGCTACTGGGCCATGTGAACTCAATAAGATCATCAATACTCTTTACTAAGAGAGTGACAACAAACCGGCATTTCTGGATGTGCTAATAACTCAAACAGAGGTTTGGGTTCAAGATATCCTTATACGGCACTTGACAATACCTCAACTTCAACTCCCACCACAAGTAAAAAAGGGATCGTCCGCTGCATGAAACTTCAAGCAAACCTAATAAGCGGTAACGTATAGACATACAAAAAGGAAAATGCTCAGTATAAGAAGTCCATTACACAGTAATAATTATCCAGGGTACATCACAACAACGTCAGCGGACATGAAATTGAAAGTGCATGAGAGTAACAACTCTCAGAAAAAAAAATCGGTCTGACTACCCTATGTCATGGGTTATCGGAAAAATACAAAGGATCTGTGGTCCATATAACTTCAGGACGATCTTCCGAAGTGGTTCGACACTTCTCAAGTACCTCTCCATAGTAAGACACTCAGTAGAGGAGGACAAAAATAAGGACTATTTGTACGTCATAATCATATGATGTGGAAATAAATATAAAGGAGAAACTCGCCGCCCGTTGAGGTAAGGTTAGAAGAACTTTGCAAGGCCGTAACACGAGAGAATGTAAAGAAATCAGTCTTAGCTGACCATATATAGTTGAATAAAATGAATCACCGTCCCCTATAGGATGAAGTTGATATAATAGATAGAGAACTTCACTGGAAATTACAAAAACTTAAGGAATCAGCACATATGCTAGGTTTCAAAAATCTCCTAAGCCGACCAAGCATAGAGATGAATGCAATATGGGAACAAGTATTACGGAATTCTAGAGAAAATCATTAGTTTTAAAAAACTGAAATATGAGATCTAGTAAAAAATACTAGAGAAAAGTATTAAAATAAAAATATACAAGAGAAAACCATTAAAATAAAAATTGCAGTAGGAACACTGGTAAAAATGGTTGCTGAATATTAGGTTTATAATTCCCAGAAATTCAGTTGTTCATTTCCTTAAAGACAAATGGCCCAGTGGTTATAGACGTTGTTTATTTCCGGTGACTTAACCCAAATAATTGTGCATTCAATACCAGTAACAAATAACTAAGAGAGTCGGATTAGAGGGAGATAAGTTATGACTACCACAAGTGGCTTCGTACAAAGAATGAGAATGATATATCTCAGTGATCGTAATAGTAGTTTCGATACGAAATATCTAGAACCTGAAGAAGAAAATAGAGAATCTTTCTTGGAATATGAAATATAATCTCTATCAAAATATATGTGGGCGCTACTGAATGAGAAAAATGAAAGATATTCGATCTTGAGATTTTCATATTCCGATGGCAATTCATACGACTAAATAATTATTATTGATTCTGAAGGGATGAAAAAATACAAAACAAATTTGAGTTATAATTCTGCATAGTGAAACACTTAAGGAGCAATGATTCTAAAATAAAGCCAAAGCATGTATAACCGGTGAGCTCATCACTATTCCGAATTTGGTTTATAAAAATTTATTGCCGAAATATTTTTCGTAAAAAGTCGCCAATACTTGTAGTATTCATCCAGGGGTAAATTCATTTTTAATTATCTAAACTTATTTATAAATGGAACTTTGTCTCTGTGTGTGTGTCTCTGTGAGTGTGTGTATCCGTTACCTATAGACTCCAAAACAGCTCAACCGATTTTCTTGAAAATTTACACAGTTGTACTATAAGCGTCTGCGAGTGTTCTTATATAGGTTTTGTGTCGAGGTACCCCTGATAAATATCGAAAATCGAAAAAATCAGGTTATAGAAAGATTGGTTCGATTTTAATGAAATTTGATACACTCATAGACAAAGACATAAGAAACGATATTCAAAAGTTTCAAGGGTGCAGTTCTTACAATAGTGCAGGAAATTTGATACCGTTACCAGGAAATCAAAATCTGAATTACATCCATTCATTTTCCTTTTAGTCTACGCTTTCGCTTTAACTGGAAACAACTGTTGCTTTTTAGACTTTCGTGCCAACGTCCAAAGACTCTAACCTCCATATACCATGGATTAGTTTTAAAGCTTTCATTACACCTGAGCAACGTCGGACTATAATGCTAGTACTAAATATTTTAAGAGAGCCACCGGTAAGATAGTTATCAAATGACTAATGTGTCATATTTATGCCTTTAATCTTTCGTTCAGATGTCCACAATGTATCCGTGAAGGCTAATGTCACCATTCTGTATTGGCTTATGTCGTTTGGGACAAAAACGATACAGTTTCAAATTAAAAAAAAAAACCCAAAGCTTCACGCTTTCCATTTCATATCTGCTACTGATTTCTTCACTGTGTCTTCAATGATTTACTTATTATCATGCCATTCCATGTTCTCTTTTTCATTTCCAGTTTCGTAAAATCGATTGAAATTTTCTCAACATCAGCGCAAACGGAAAGTTTTGCAAATTGTTATTTATATACTATGTATAGTCTTCAGGCAAAGAACATTAGTAATTTTTAGTCTAGCCAATCTTTTAATTATCAACTCTAGTCTACTGATTATAAGTGGTTGATCGATTTTGATATCGTGGTTTATTAATTTGATTTACCGATCTGCATATTTTCACCAACAGTATTCCTATCGCCAATTGGTCTGAAGTAGTTGAATGCATATCCGGCATTTTTAGCCGTCTTCACACGATCCTATCTGTCCTACTACAAAATTGATTTTCATCAATTTACGTCTTTTATTACCGCCTCTAATCTAATATTCAATAATTCATTGACAATTGTTTGATCTGGATTTGAAAAAGTTTTTTTTCCTATTAATAACAGTTTGTCATTTAAGGTAATTATATTCATTTAAATTTTCAGACCAATTTTTTATTTGCCCATCATTGGTAACGAGTGGACAGCTTTCATAGACGGCGGGAAAATATTTTAATAACACCGTCAGTAATTATGTGGAATGCTGACAGGTATACCTGTTGTTATATCAGTTCCCCAATGAAGAAGAGCCATCTCATTCCCAATTTAGTTACAGGAGACTATCTTGGCAAAACATAATTCAATTATCTATTTATGGAAACGCACATTTCTCATGGTTGAATTTAACGGCAAGTTTAGAGTAGACGAGTGATTTCACTTCCAAAGAAAAAAGTGAGATAAATATCCGGTTTTCATTTATGAGGCGCAATATTTCTTCTCAATTTCATGGCGTCTTTATTAATGTTACTGTTGAATTATAGGAAAAAAAAACACTTGTACAATCTGCTCTTCACGTTTAAGTAAAATTATATAAACTCTATAACTTAAAATATCCATTTCAAAATTACTCTATGTGTGCGCGTGTGTTAATGCCCCGTTTAGTAAGATTCACGGAGAAATCTGGCATATTTTTTCTTTTACTAAAGGGGTACAGCCTCTTCACTCTTCGGATATGGGTTAATTAGTAAGATTTGTATTACTAAATCATTATCATTATAAAAATAAAAACAAATAAAAATTATAGACAAAAACTACTTAGATTTAGGGATTAAATATCCTAGAGAAGTGTCGATATACCGCTAAAAAACAAAACAAAACAATAAAAAAACAGCCACAATACAACCAATTTAATAAGTGTGTCATTTAAAAAAAAACGCCATACATATTAAAAGAGAAAGTAACTGACTCAACCATACGTTTTTTAGTGGAACCAATGATTTATAGAAAATCTTAAGAAACGTCTATCTTTGTTGGGAATATATACCAAACGTCGTCTTTGAACAATTGGCTGCAATCAATTTGATTATTTCTTTGTCTTCCACACTAAATGTTAACAATAATACTAACTGTTCACTGGTAGTGGCGTTTCAGCTGACAGCATGTCTTTAAAATTATTCAAATACTTTTCTTAGAATTCCAGCTGCTGTGGTATTAATGCAGTGTGGTTAATATTGACTCACCCATCCATTTACTTCTCCCCGTGACTATTTTAATGCACATCTAATAACGGCAGATATATATTCTTCAACTCTTTCAATAAATTGACATGCTTGGATTTTCCTTTTCGTTCAGGTCCAGATTATGAATATCCGCAAACAAATAACAACTTTCTGGAATTGTTTTCTACACTGCATTTAAAACAAGCGTCGTTATTTGAATCTGTGTTTAGTAATCCATCGAATTTTCATGTTCGCATATGATCACTCAGTTTTAATGTCCCATTTTATCTTCTGCATGTTCATTTGGCCTGTATGGTCAAAATTAAATTGCTTTCACAGTTCCAAATAAACAAATTTTAACCAGCAATGACGTAGCAGTCCGATATTCACCCAATGCTGCATATTATTGCTGATTTTCTAACCTTGCTTTTCACACATTATACATCTTATATATATATATATATATATATATCTTAGTGTGATCTGATATATATATATATATATATATATATATATATATATATTAGATCACACTAAGATAAACCACACATACAAGCCGACTGATATCATCAGACCAAAAAAGGCCCAAAATAGAACACACACACACACACACACACACACACACACACACACACACACACACACACGAGCGCATGTGCACACACACATATACAGCAGCAGCAGCAGACAGCCAGAAATAGACGTTCTTTGAAAGGCCGTGAAGATACCCGGGCAGACAAAAGCTTCTCTGCCATTCTGAGGATGAGATTTTGATTTCGAAATATTGATGATTAATAAATAGGTAATACCCAAACACTTCTTTACCTTCCTTTATTTTACTCAACGCATTGTGACAGCCTTCAAGACATAACTCATATATATATATATATATATATATATAATCTTCATCATTATGTAATTTATAGCGTTTTGAAAGGTAACACTTTTTTCAATTTGACATGCATTGCTTATTATATCAGTCCCTTAAAGGCGGAATCGAATCTATCTTCGATGCTTACTAATATTCTTACGCTTTTTTCTCATTATATATCAGATGTTATTTTTAGGTTGCTATTATTATTATTATTATTATTATTATTATTATTATTATTATTATTATTAATTCTGCTGTTTATTTTCAGTTGTGAATTATTTTATTTCGCTTCGTTCAAAAACAGTTTCCATAAATAACCCGTGCAAAATATTTCTGATAAAGCAAAATAAACAACCAGCCAAATCGACGCATATTTTATCTGGACTAGACGGGAAATGAAACAGGAAGACAATCAAAATTTGGTAATTTGAAGTATTGGAACGGGGCAATAGGATTATGAAATAAACATCCCGATAACTGCAGAAACAGTCTGTCAGAGACAAAAAACAAAAACAGAAAAAATCAAAAAATCAAATCATTTCATTTAATGACATTTTGGCTTAAGTTTTCCAGGAACTGTTTGTGCAGGCTTTGAGGCTAAACAACAATTGAATGTCGAAATAATTTCAATGCTGTTCTCGTAGCCACAAACCTGAGTAACACATTAATTTCATAACCCCAAAATAGTCTTAATTGTTGTAGGTTTTATTAATTTTTTGTTATTTCTGACACCTTTTTCTCGATCAGCAAAGAAATCCTTCTAACCGGCAAGACAACTTTCAATTGAATTCGTGCCTGAGATTTATTTAACACAAGAGAACAATTTACATTTCGTCTAGCCTGACAGAGATGTTGACACGGTTTCATTTTAATCATAGTTTCAATTTTTAAATTATTTATAGACACCATTCTCAAGAGGAATGGCCGTTGCGCAATATTCATCGGAAAAATTAATTATTTCTTAAAAGTAAAGAGTAAACACCCTTTCACAATACAACTGGCATTGTGGTTAGAAAAAATACACAGGTTCAGTTATTCCAATATAAACATGTCACTACAAATCTCTTTTTCTTCTCTCTTACATCTCTCATTCTGTCTCTACGTGTGTGTGTATTTACACGCATATTTGTCCGTATACGTGCGTATGTGTGTGTGTCTGTGTGTGAGTGTTTTTTTATTTTTTATTTTTTTTTAATCATATCACCCCGAGCAAGGCGATAACACCACTGATGCGCAGGGGGCTACGTAAGGGTAAAAAGAATGGAAAAGAGAAAGCCGGAAACCACATCCTAAACAGGAAACAAGGGATGAGCCTCTTCACCTGTTCAATAGATGTGGGTGGAGTGTGAACCGGGCGATAGTTTAGTCTATCTACTCCAATTGGAAAAAAAATATAAATAAATAAAAGAGTGAAAAGATTGGAAAAGAGAAAACCGGAAACCGCATCCTAAACAGGAAACAAGGGATGAGCCTCTTCACCTGTTCAATAGATGTGGGTGGAGTGTGAACCGGGCGATAGTTTAGTCTATCTACTCCAATTGGAAAAAAAATATAAATAAATAAAAGAGTGAAAAGATTGGAAAAGAGAAAACCGGAAACCGCATCCTAAACAGGAAACAAGGGATGAGCCTCTTCACCTGTTCAATAGATGTGGGTGGAGTGTGAACCGGGCGATAGTTTAGTCTATCTACTCCAATTGGAAAAAAAATATAAATAAATAAAAGAGTGAAAAGATTGGAAAAGAGAAAACCGGAAACCGCATCCTAAACAGGAAACAAGGGATGAGCCTCTTCACCTGTTCAATAGATGTGGGTGGAGTGTGAACCGGGCGATAGTTTAGTCTATCTACTCCAATTATGTGTGTTGTATTCTCGTGCTTGTGTGTAGAGGTATCTGCATACAGACGAATAATTTGGTTATTCTTCTAAAGTATATTTTAATTTTTATTTGTTTTTTGAATTAACGCGAAAATTAAATGATCCAATCATATTTGAGTATTTTCCTCTTTAATTGTTCATTATCAAAATCTTTCTGTGCAGCTTTTTGTGGAGTTTGTGTTTCGTATGGAACAGGTCGGCGTGTGTCTTGAATTTTCCACGAATCAAGATACAAATTGTATAATCCAAGACCAAGAAGGACATCCCTTCATCAAGTACGTAATATAAATAATATATATATATGTATATATATATATATATATATATATATATTCAAAATAATAACTAAACAGACTCTGTAAGTATCTAAATCCTAAATTTATACTAAGATAAACTTTAAGAAAAACGAATAACAGACAGAACCTAATTCCGTTAACATCCGTCGAACTAAGGCGTTGGATAAGAGGGGGGAAAAAAGAAATCCGCGGAATAAAGACAAAACATACGATACTCCGCAGCAAAAAAAAAAACCCCAAACAGAACCAACCACAAAAAAAGAAGAAAAAGTGCTCGATACAAATACAAACAAATGCAAAAGTACAATTGAAAAGCAAAAGTAGAGCAAAGACACATAAAGAATCTCAAGTTAGCCAAAACCTACCGCGGTTTCACACAACGGCTCGTCAGGCCCTGACGAAGCCGTTGTGTGAAACCGCGGTAGGTTTTGGCTATCTTGAGATTCTTTATGTATATATATATATATATATATATAGATATATATATAATCCAAAAGGATAAGCAAGAAGGTTAATTCCAAAAACCAGATCCTAATTAATATTAATTCCATTAAAATTAACTTTGATCAAGGTGGAGGGATCAATGCAATTATTATATTCTAATGACAGAGCCAATTGTAAAATGAAACAGAATTTCGATTTCAAATTCGTTGAATAGCCATTTCTACGAGAATAAACTCGCATCTTCAGCAACGAAAATATTACTTTTCAATTAAATTCAAATGACAAAATATTTTATGCCGGCAGAAATCCAAAATA